>VXBO01009793.1:57570-224382 GCA_013400135.1 Rhinoptilus africanus | reverse complement strand
GAACTGAAGGTCTTCAGCGGCTTGAAGTGAATAAGGTGTAGGAGGTGTAGAAGCGGTGGGGAGGAGGGGTCTGTAGAGGGTCAGCAGGGCATGAGAAAGGGGGAAGAGGCAGACTTGAACTTTGGAGGGGGTCAGAAGCACAAATACCTCGCAGAGGAAAAGCCAGCCTGAAGAGTCCAGGCTAATGAAGGGTCTGAGGAATGAAGTGTTAAAAACTGTTTGCGGATCTACTGAAAACTTCATAGTGTAAGAAAATACGAGAAGTACTTCCAAAGGTACTTAGGTCAGAAATTATTAATACGTGATTTATTGTGGTTTTGTGAGAGAAGCAGTGCAGAGGCTAATTGTCTGCAAGTAGCTTTCGCTTTCTGAACCCTTTGCTTTATGTTTAAGTCTTATTTTAATTGAATAGAAGTAGGAATTAATTTCAAAGGGGTTTTAAAAAGGTAGAAGTGGTATGTTGGATAGGAGTGAGATTGCTTTCTCCTGGTAGATCAGGAGATACAGCAGGAGCCTATTTAAGAAAAAATTTAAAAATCGTACATTTGGAGTAGAGTTGCAGAAAACAGTGGGATGTGGGATGGGCTAGTGGGCATACCTTCCTTGCCGAAGGGCCGCATCAGTTGTTGTGACTGAGGGACATGTGTCTAACCTGGTTTTAAAAAAAATCTCTGATAATGGAGGTTCTACAGCCTTGTCAGGCGAAGTGAGTAGCTGTCTTACTGTCAGAAAATATATTTTTCTTACCATCAAACCACAATCTTTGAAATTCCAAATAAAGCTTGGGTTTACTATTCCTGTTCCTATCTAACACAAAGATCGGGTTATTCTTTTTCTGCTGGCAACTGCCCTGTACATGTGGGAACTCTGTACCCTTCCCAGTTTTCTGTAGGCTAACCAGTTACAGACCTCCACTCAACCTTCCTAAGTCCCAGTTGCTGGAACTCTTTGTTCTTACTGCTCTGTTCTGAACACCCTGCTTTGCTCATAACTCTTAAAACACAGTGCCCAGCGCGGGACGCAGTGGTCCAGCTCAGGCGTGTTGGTGCCAAGCAGAGGGAAGGATTTCCTCAGACATCTGCCAAGAAATGCTCTCACTTACACATCTCGGTGTGAAGTTGGGATTCTCTGCCTTCCACTACAGCCATATGATATTATTGATCATGTTTCATCTTAATCCACTGTAGTATTCAGATTCCTTTCTATATTTGTACATTTTAGTTTTGACCCATGCACTCTCCTTTTAGATTTGTCAAGATCTTTTGAAAGCCCAGTTTAGCCTTCCAATGGGCTTGCTGGCCTTTCCAATTTGATGTCTCTTGTAGATTTAGAAAGGTTGTCAATCTATAAAACAGATGAAAGATTAAAAGCAGAAAAGCAGTGAATTGTGTTGGACTCTAATCAGATCCTGTCCCAACCCTTTCAGTTGTGTTCTTGCAGTCTGACAATGAAGCCATCTGTAACCCTTCTTCAGATTGAATTCCCCACATAACATTGAACCTCTCTTTCAGTTATGTCAGTTCAACAATATTTCTGTAGCTGTTTGTACAAGTGTTCTGGGACAGCGTCAGGAGCCTTGCTAAAGCTGTGAGATATGACATCTTGGCTTAGCCATGAGGCTTGTTTCCTTGGCATGAAAAAAGTTTGGATGTTTTGATCTTTATGCGCCTCGGGGAAGTTGGAAGTGACTTGCTAGAAGGCAGTCAGCAAACTATTGATGGAGCTGAAGAGCTGGAATTAAATCCCATTCTCTTCAGTTCCTGGCTAGTACATAGTCTAGAAGTATCACCTTTTACAAGCAGTGTACCTTTTCAGTTATAAATTCTGAACCAAATTCTGAACCAAAAAAATATCATGTTTAATACAGACTAGGATCTGATCTGTGAATTTGAATACTGAAGATTTTTAACTAGCATTCCAGAGACAGCCTTCTCTCTGTTCTCTTGGTTTTGAACTAAATAACGCGTTCACTTTTGAAACAGAGTGTCTAAAAGTGACTATGATCTTATTTTGCAGCTGGAATTATCTCTCTTCTGGATGAAGAAGAGCCACAGCTCAAGGTAAGCTCTTGCATCTGGGAGCAAGTAACAGCAAATGCGTTAAGTTGAGAGCTTAAAATGAGAAATGAGGGGTTCTCAATAATTGTTTGGAGAGCAGCAGCTGGTCCACAAATCATATCTAGCCTGAAAGCTGAAAGGAGGGGCTTAAATACTGTGATAACAGATGGCAAACTTCCTTGTTTTGAACATGGATCAAACTGGAGCTTCACGTGCAAAGATCTCTGTTCACCGAAGCTCCCAGCTGTATGATGGTAATGGGGCTTTGTTACTTAGAAGTGTTCCAGAGACTGCATGTTGACTAGATAAAATTCAAAGCTGAAGAACATCTCAAGTTTTTAGCATAATTTAAGCGATGTAAAACAAAATCACGGTTATAGTTTTCACTTGGAAAAAAAAATCGCAGTAGTAGGAGAAGAAAACAGCAACAGAAACTTTACAGTCCACCAAGTACGTGAATCCATAGGAGGACACCAAATGCTCAAAGTGGTGGTGTGTTGATGGTGCTGGCTAGTTACTCGGAGTGGGAGGTGCATCTTGTTATATTGGTAATGCCCTAAATGTTTTGCTTGGAAACAGACATAGGCGGTGATAGATCCCAAGGAGCCCTGCTTTTGCTCTGAACTGATTACAGGTGGGCTGATTATAGTCCAGGTATTGTTTATCTGCTGAAGTATTGTGTCCAAATAAATAGAGTTGGCTGGCATAGACCACAGGCCAATCCTGTGTGCTACCCAAAGGTTGCCACAAAAACTTGTAAAACTTTGTATTTTAAGGAATTTCACCCATCAGTCATTTTTGCTAGTCATTCATCACAGAGAGGCCATGGGAAGGAACATCAGGGTTGTCTTACCTGTTAAAGGAACAGCCCTTTATTTGCAAAGGACTTTCAAAGATTAGTGAAAGCTTGCAAAGATCTTTTAAAGTAGAATTTGCTGTTGAAATGGGTCAGTGCGTATGATGTCAGCTTTAGGTGGTACTTCATTTTGACTGGGGAAAGGTGATTAATGTATTTTTTTTGTGTTCTATAACTTTCTGTTATTTTTTGTAGGAGTTTGCTCTTCACAAGCTGAATGCTGTTGTCAATGACTTCTGGGCAGAAATCTCTGAGTCAGTGGACAAAATGTAAGAGAAGACACTACTTCAGGGTGTGCTGCTTAAAAAGAACACGAAATATTAAGTAGATGTAGTTTTGGTTGCTCGATACTGGCTAGTACAGCATCTAGCGCCATATTTTCCAGAAATCACTAATATAAGTGGATGTGGGATTGGAGCTGTTGTCCCAAAAACATGTGTTTGATCAAGCTCTCATGTGGCCTTAAAGGGAACTGGGCTGATATTCTTCTTTCTCTTCTTTGCAGTGAAGTTCTCTATGAAGATGAGGGCTTTCGGAGCCGGCAGTTTGCTGCTCTAGTTGCTTCTAAAGTTTTTTACCACCTGGGAGCTTTTGAGGAATCGCTGAACTATGCCCTGGGAGCAGGTGACCTCTTCAATGTCAACGACAACTCGGAATATGTGGAAACGATCATTGGTAAACAATTGTTGCTGCAAAAGAAAAGCTCTTGTGTTGTCAAAACTACTGTTATTTTGAGATTTGACTTGGTTTAGCTGCTTTTCTCCATATTCCTCCTCTTCCTCC
Organism: Rhinoptilus africanus; assembly: GCA_013400135.1. Classification (NCBI taxonomy): domain Eukaryota; kingdom Metazoa; phylum Chordata; class Aves; order Charadriiformes; family Glareolidae; genus Rhinoptilus; species Rhinoptilus africanus. The sequence goes on along the minus strand of VXBO01009793.1, from coordinate 220,686 downwards.
TTGTATTCATTTAAACTGATGCTGCAGCTAATTTTACCCAGTTTATTTGTGCTTGCTTTCTCCTGCTTTGGGATTCTGTAGTGGAACTGATGTAGGAGTTCTGGCATGTTTTTCCTATCCTTATTCTGTTGTGAGTTTGTAATAGGAAGATTGCTTTGGTGGTTTATTGGCCTTTCTCATTTGCGTGTAATATTATTGCTGATAGCATAACTTTGTAAATAATCAGCTAATAGGTGTAGCTGCACACCTGACTGAGGGGTACAATGTTTTTTTATCCACCCTAACAAAATAGCAGGTCAGATCCTGAATGCACGTGTAATTTGAATGTCTTTTAAAAGTCTCGTCTGCCGGAATCACTTACCTTGTACAAGATCATGTCCTTGGTTCCATTTTAAAAATAGCTACTTGGTTTCAGCACTAAAATCAGAGCTTGTTAGGAGAGAATATAAGTATCTTCCTCTACTATCTGTATATGACAACACAAATAGTTACTGTACCTCACCTTTGTGTAGTTGCCCCTATGCTGTATTTGCTGGTAGAACGTGTGTATACACACATTGGTGTCTTCATCTGTAAAAAAGCCTAGAAACATCTAGGAAGTTGACTTTTTCCCCGCTCTGTATTTGCTCAATCTTTTCAGCAAAATGCATCGACCACTACACCAAGCAGTGTGTGGAGAATGCGGAGCTGCCAGAAGGGGAGAAGAAACCTGTTGATGAACGGCTAGAAGGGATAGTGAACAAAATGTTCCAGCGGTGCTTGGATGACCACAAGTACAAGCAGGCCATCGGTATTGCTCTAGAGACACGCAGGCTGGACATCTTTGAGAAAACCATCCTTGAATCGGTATGTGCAAGAGACAGGAGGTGCACGTAACTACTCTCTTCCCGACAGGGATCCGGAAGTGAAGTGCAAGATCCATGTTGCTTTGGGACTTGCCCTGGTTTGTATGATCAGAATAAAAGATGAAATTCAGGGGTGTTTGGTTCAGCACGTTCATGGAAGGCAGAGCCACCCAGGGCTATCAAGTATAGAGAGACCCCTGCCTTTAAGAAATCCATGAGCTGCAGGTTGCTGGGAGAATACTCCCAGGAAGCTTGGCTGTGTGCCCTCACCTTAAGGTATCCCCTGTCAGCTACTAGCGGAGATACGATACTGGGCTAGGCAGCCCTTAGGTCTGGCATAGTGTAAAAACAACTCTCTTATTTTGTTGTGCCTGTCGTCTGCTGTAATTCGCTGTAGGAAGGGATCCTTAGGGCTAGGTAAGTGATTTATTTATGATAGGTAAAAAAAAATATCCAGTAGTTGGATGAGCTGCTCTAATTTTCAGTGACTGTGCAGTCCTAGCCTGCCCTGACTGCAGGCCAGTACAGTCTGGCTTTAACATCTTTCGCTGAGGGTAAGTCCTGTTACCTAGTAATGGCAGTAAGAGCAGCCTGCCTGTAGCAATTTGCAGCAGCTCAGTAGTTGTATGTAATCTTGTTACGCTGCAGTATCTCAGTTGTATGCCAGCCACAAGGTTTAAATCCTTTAAATTTTACCACTTTTTAGTTTATAGCTTTCCCATATATTTGGACGTCTCCCATTTCTGTGTACAGGAGTGATAATCATAAGGCATCCATCTTGCTTTCTCTGTTCTGTTTGCTGTCCTCTGCATTTACTAACTTAGTTGCCCATTGGTATCTCTGAATTTTATTTCAGAACGATGTTCCTGGGATGCTAGCCTACAGCTTGAAGCTCTGTATGTCTTTGATGCAGAATAAACAGTTCCGTAATAAAGTCTTGAGAGTTCTAGTTAAAATCTACATGAATCTGGAGAAACCAGACTTCATCAACGTGTGCCAGGTAATCTCAGAGTGATGTTTAAAGATCAATCAAAAGTATTTGACTCGACATCTACCTGATCTGGTTTTTATTCAGTTAAATAAAATATCCTTTCCTGGTTCTGTGCTTCAAATGAAAATCAAAGTGAGATCAACTTGAAAAAGAGATGCAAATATTGTATGTTTGGTCAATTTAGAGACCAAACACATTTGAACGCAATTTGGGGACGTAGACAACTCTGACAGAATATTTCAAGCCTATGTAGGCAGTATCAGATGGTAGGTTCACAGCTTAGCATTTCATTTATTCCTCTAAAGAACAGTTACAGTGCTTTGTTTTTTGGTAAGCCATTGTCTGAAAGTGTTTAGATGACTGATTATGAAGTCACTCAGATGTACTCAGGCCTTTGCCAGTCTCGCTATACCATGTACGTGTGACTCAGGAGTGTTATGCCTGTTCCATTTTAGCTGAGACATTCCTACCAAATGACTGATGCTTTAATGTGCTTTTGAAATGTCTGTGTTTAGTAGGACATCAGTGGCAGTTTCCAAAGATAAAGCTGCAGAAATAGGAAGGCCTGAATGGCATGTCTAGAATTTGTAATACTTGGTCTTGTTTTTAAACTGACGTATGAACACTCTTCAAAGATTTCTATTATCTCCTGTGAGAGAGAGAGAATTTTTCTTTCCTGAAAAGGGTGTTCTGTGTAAGCAGCAGATGAGGGAATGGGGAAAATGGAGTGTGGTCTTAGGTAGTGTTGCTTTTTCAGTCTCAAGTATATAATGTCCTCTCTTGATTATTTTTTTTTGTTCTTCCCTTCCTCCTCCTCAGTGCCTGATATTCCTGGATGACCCACAGGCTGTGAGCGACATCTTGGAAAAACTGGTGAAGGAAGATAACCTTCTCATGGCCTACCAAATTTGCTTTGATCTCTACGAAAGTGCCAGCCAGCAGTTCTTGTCTTCTGTGATCCAGAATCTCCGCACGGTTGGCACTCCCATTGCCTCTGTGCCTGGGTCCACCAACACCGGCACCGTCCCTGGGTCGGAGAAAGACAGGTGGGGAGATTGGCTTGAGAAGTGGTGTAACTGTTCGGTGGCGGTCCTGCTGTGATGCAGGCTCCTGTGCTGTGTACAGATGCCCGTTACAAGCAATCGCGTTACTCCCCTTCATTTAAATCAGGGTAATAGACAAGACATGCTGTTTGTGCAGGGCAAAATTGTGTATTATGAGAACCCGCTGTTTTTTGAAAGTGTGTTTTCCTGTGCAGTTGAGCTAAGCGTGGTGCGGTTACTGTGGCTCAGCTAATGAACAGTAATTCATTAAGCCATAGCCATATGTGAGCTGCTCGGGAACACTGATGTTGTATGATCTTTGCGGCAACTTGTAAAGCTAAGAAAGGGGAGAGTTCAAGCAAAGAGTTTATCGCAGCTATGTGCAAGTTTGGTTTCATATCATAGCTTGTGGTCTGCTACCTGCTTGTGGGAAGAGTGAGCTCAGAGGATACCGTAGTGTTACAGCCCCTTTTGTTCTTGCAGTTAAAAAGAGCTAGTTCCAATATAGCCTGAGTTTTGTTAAAGTCACAACATTTAAAACTTCTTCAGTGTCAACCCTGATGGACTTCAGCTGCATGAAGCTGCTGTTAGGAAAACCAAAGTGGCACTAACCATTTCATCATCTTTATTTCTTCTTTTGGTGGCTTACAGGTACTTGACATAGATAGTTTTGCTTTAAACCTCTGTTTTTAGAGGATTGGCCAATCCATACCAAGACTGCTGCCCAGTGTGGGGGAAGTTTGTGCTCCATCTGCTCTTTAATCACCAGAGCTGTCATGTCTGTACACAACCTGGTCCCTGCACTGTCTTTGATAGTGTGCGGTGGAGAATGATGCCTAGGTCAAGGCTGGTTAAATACAAGGGCTTACACAGCTGTTAGGAACTGGGTCTAAATGCTTTTGAATCAGTGATACAGGCATAGCAAGCATCCTCCTCTCTTCTTTTCCAGTGAAATACAAGGAAGGGCACAGAATAATTTGTAAGTCAGCCTGTGAAGCGTTAGGACAAGGTGCTAACAACAGCTTAATGTGTTTCATTTCCATTTCAACACTAGCATCCATCCTAATAGTGATGAGCTCAGAACTTCCGGGTGAGGATATAATTATCCTTGCTGCCTAGTTTGTGGACCTTGTTTTCTCACCTGTCTCTGCCTGTTTATTCCCTACAAGCATCTCTGGTTTTGTTGTCTCTGTAGAGGGAATGAGAGGGTGGGGTTTTCCAGGCCTTTGTCTTCAAGTTCCCTGAAAATTGAATTGGGAAGGAGTTTGCTTCTCAGCAGTGACCTCCAGATTGTCAGCCCTTGTCCTGTCAAAGTCCTGTCTCCAGTCATTATCTCCAAATCCCAGGCTACTCTTTCAGGACAGTGTTCAGCCATAATTACAGTGCTTTACTAGTTATGAGTGATTAACTGGCTTGCATTTTTCGTTCTTATTTTATTTCAGTGATGCAATGGAAGCAGAAGAGAAACCAGGAAGCACTTGTGCAGGGAAGTCTGCAGAAATTGTGAGTGCCGTTTTCAAAATAAGCCTTGCTTAGTTTTTCTTATATGTTCTCTTTGAATCTCTGGGGGTGCTAAATTGGTGTGGCTAGTGAAGAATGGAATTACACTTCTGTCTTACTTGGAGACAAGGTGACAGATACCTCTGAGGACCAAATATTTGACAGTCTGAAAGTGCAGCAGTTCAGATACTGAAAGCTAAGGGAGAGTGGAAAGTGGGTACACTTCAGTGGGAACTACTGAGCCCCTAAAAATTGGACAGAAAGGTCTGTCTCTTGTGGTTGCTTTTTGTTGATATTGAAATCATTAACTCATTCCAGAAGAAAGGGCCTGAAATTTGACTGCTGCTGGGAAGCTTAGCTGATGAATTCGCTTGGTGTGGGGTTTTTTTTTCCCCTTCTCTTTCTGAAGTCCAGCTGCAGTACTGGCTGGATAGAACTGATGCTGTTCTGCAGGAATGGCTGAAGGGGATGCCGATATACCATAGTTTCTTTTCCATGAAGGAGGAAGGTGTTGGCTCTAGCTAGCATGGTGGCTGTGTTGCTGGACCAGCTGGTTAGAAACTTTTTGTTTAGTTTCTTTTCCCAACTATTGGAGGAAGTGAGATTACTTCTAACGTGCAGGTACAATTGCATTTCAGCATGTAGAATAGCTAATGCCATTCTGATGCTTCTAATGCTGAGGAAGGAAATGCTGCTGAAGAGGAAAGTAAAACCGCTTTTTTTTTCTTTTTCCCCATGATGCATATATGCAAACTAGACTTGGGGATCTGATTTTTTCTTGCGGGTAACTTAAAACTTAAATCAGGGGCAAACAGAAGTGTTTTCTTGAAATTATATTCCACAAGGCAAATAACAGGGATCAAGTTACTTGCCCCACCAGGGAACCTGTAAACAGGGCTTTTGTGCCGGAAAGGTATCTTGAATCAGTTTCTGCTGCACCGGCACTGATGACTGTGCCAGGGCACAAGTACATAAAAACGACCTGTGTGGCCAGAAATGTTCTTGAGCTTAATCTTCCACAATTCAGAATGCTGACTACAAAGAAATAGTTGAGGGGATTAGTTTAAGGGCTGAATACTCATGCTTGGCTGCTCTCTGACCAGCTAACAACGTCAGTACAATATGTTGCAGTGTACTTTCATCCTGCTCAGAAGGGACCTCCGTTGGAGCTTAATCTGTGGAAACTGTTCAATCGTGAGGAAGAAGGTGGCTTTCTCAAAGAGCTCTGGAAGATGAATGTATTAGAGATTCCTAGTTCTACTAGCTGTTCTAAATAAAGCCTGTAGTTCACAAGAATGATGCTACAGCTTGGTAGGGTCATGCTAAGTATTGTGACTTTGTGGTCGTCTCCATTAAAACTTTCATGGTAAGGGAGGTCCACCTTTATAAAAGTGGTTGCTTCTTGCAGGAGACTCATTGTATCTGTAAGGCCAAACAGCAGCTTGTAGAATATGAGATGTCACTGATCCTTTTGCTTTCAATGGAAGAATACATGTCTTTGAAAAAAGTCTGTTATCGCACCTGCGCTGTTGTGCACAAAGGGGCTTGATTATCTGGGAGGTTTGGGCTTGTGCAGCAAAGGCAGAAACAATGTACTTTTAGTCCTAAAACCTGATAGATTTGGAATGTGGTGATGGGAACATACCAGAGTGACTTCTCATGAACTGTGTTTTAACAGAGCTGTAGTTGAGTTCTCATGGGTTTTTTTTCTTCTTTTTGCTTGTATGTGAAGAACCCAGAGCCCAAGGACCAGATCTCAAAAATGATTAAAATTTTAAGTGGGGAAATGGCCATTGAGTTACATCTGCAGTTTTTAATACGAAACAACAATACAGACCTCATGATCCTCAAAAACACAAAGGTAAGAGGCTTTGTTAGATATGGTTGTCTTGGATTCATCTGATTAATCCTGTGCTTGTTTTGACCATGTTGCTGTTAATTTTACAACATCATCTTATGTTTCAGCATGGTCTCCTGGGTTTTGAGTATACAAATCTGGGTTCTAGTCATGATAAATTGACATTTAACACATGAACTTGTGAGGCTGAAGAAGAGGTGATTGCACCCAAAGAAGGCCATATAATTAGATTGTTTCAGTTTACAGCTAGTATGACCTAATGACATGCTGCTGTTAGCGTGTTGATGGTTTTCTTTTTTTTCCCTGGTGGGTTATAGAAACTCATCCTTTTCCTCCTCCCTTTTTTTGGTGTGTTTGTTTTTCATTTGGTCAGTAAGATGGATGAACTCACTCTCCAGCTCCATGACTGATCCATTGCAAATGCTGATGGGTTGGGGAGGGAGGGAGTCGGCCAGGTCTGTAGGTTATGGCATGTTGGTATCTTGGTTGAGGTGTTATGTGAGCCCACACCTTCAGTTTGGCTAAAGAAATCCTGGTATGTGCTCGGAGACTAGTATTTCCACATTGAAGACAAAACCAAACAGATATTGTAATGTAGGCAGGGCTAGTGAATTGAGTAACTGGTTTTGTTTTTGAAGGTGTTACTCAAGAGTGGACAAATGAAAACTTGCGGGTCAATTAGACTCTCCATGGGTAAATGATTATTTGAAATATTTGAAACCACAGGAGAAGTTTTTTTATCTGTGAAATGAGATGCACATCATCAGCAAAAATGGTAGAGCTCATCTATTTCAGGAGTCACCTCAAATGTATTGGAAAATCTTTTCCGTCTGCTGGTGAAGTGCCTGGGAGTGATGCTGCATGGTGTTCCGGGCATGGTTTGGAACCAGCAGCAGCACACGCTCTGCAGTGCTCAGTTCTGGGAACCAGAAGGTGGGGTTCTCCAGTTACGCTGCCATTGAAGTAATGACATTTCTGACAGAAGCTCATAGAAAGGATTGGTTTGCACTGGAAAGATGGGTTGAGGATATATTAGAATGTATTAAAAATCTATTAACTTTGATTAAACGGAAATTGCCAGTTAAATTAAGCATAATTACAATCTATTTTTCTAGTGTACTGGCAAGCATGTTCAGTGACCTAGGGCATACCTTTTGCTGACCGGTGACACTGATTGTTTTTGTTCTTTCAGGATGCAGTGCGGAATTCCGTGTGTCATACAGCAACGGTTATAGCAAACTCCTTTATGCATTGTGGTACAACCAGTGACCAGTTCCTTAGGTAAATCTATGGCAAGGAAGCTCCAGTGACGTTTAGAGGGGTTTGAACAACATTGCTGCCCTGTTTAGCTTGATACTCACTAAAGGGTGGCTGCAGAACTCTGATGGGCTTAGAGAAGAATAAACAAAGGGTCTGAAAATTATTGTGGAGGCAGGAGAAAAAAGCTGGAATTGTTTCCTTTTCTCTGTCCTCACAAACTGGCTTTATTTGACTGCTGACCATAGGAGCAGTTGTGAGGGTGGAGAGCTGTAATTTCTGTTCTCTTTGTTTACTCGTTAGAGAATTTCTGAGATGATGTATCTTTTTTGGTAGGGACTGACAGCACTGAATCATTCTTGGAAAGGAAATGTCAGGGCTGACCTTATCAGGGACTTGAGGAAAGCTCTAGAAACTCTGCTAGAGACTCTCCCAGAGAGTTGATGGGCTGCATATTGAGCAGTTCTCCATCTTTCACTGAGATCACCAGTATTGAGGAACTTGACTATGACCAGCCAGAAATCAGGGCTGATGAAGGGGAGAGAAGTATAAAGTGGCAAATGTGGTTAGCCGCCTTGCCTTCTGAAGCTGCTTTCTGCTTTCAAAGCTGTGGAACCATGCTTGCAGGATGAGGAACAGGCTGTATGAAAAACCATATAACCTTTCTTTCTTCGTGTTCCAGAGACAACTTGGAGTGGTTGGCCAGGGCCACAAACTGGGCTAAGTTTACTGCTACCGCCAGCTTGGGTGTCATACACAAGGTAACTAACGCTGTGTTCATTTCCTTCTGTTCAATGGAAATGCTTGACTTGTAAACACTGAAAACACTGAAATGGGGATTCTGAAGATGCCTGCACTCTGGTTTACCTAGTCTGTAGCAAAGCACAGCTGTAACTTGGTTTGTGTCTTTGCACTAAAGAAAAGCTGTGCTTTATCAAGTCCATCTCGTCTGATATCCAATGTCATTTATGGCATGTTTTGCTGGGCATCCAAAAGGTAGAAGGATAACATGGCTCAAGGAGAGCACCTTCTCTTCCTTTGTGAGTGGATCAGAGTCAGTAGTTTCTAGCTATTAAAATTGCAGATGTATATTTCTTGTGGTTTTGAGACAGTACCAAAGTCCTTATTATAGTAAGTTTCAGTAAGTTTGAATGGTGACCTAAGTAGTGGGCATTTTCTTCAAATTCATTCACAAGGAGCATATATTTAAAGCTGTTTTGAAGTAGCAAGAAGTCTTTGAAATTGTTTTGTGTGCTTCAGCCCTCATTAAAGTGCTCTAGTGAATGAATCGGGGTAGCTTCAGGCCAAATTTGTCCTGGTTTATATCAGTGACCAAGAGATTGATGAATATTCATATACTGTGGTACAGTCCAGAAGGATTCTTTGCTGATTGTACAGCACTGAAAGGCTGATTTTTATGGAGAAAGTAATGGCTGTAACGTGTTTTCTGCTGACTTGTTTAAATATTATCATGAAGTGTTTGCATCCACTCTTTTTTCACCTTGCACTTCCCTTACTGCTGGACACTTGAACATACAGGGTCATGAGAAAGAAGCGTTACAGCTAATGGCGACGTACCTACCCAAGGACACCTCTCCGGGGTCTGCCTACCAGGAAGGCGGAGGTCTCTATGCCTTGGGTCTCATTCATGCTAACCATGGTGGGGACATCATTGACTATTTGCTGAACCAGCTGAAGAATGCCAGTAATGATGTAGGTACCGGGTTCAGTAATGAACCTTCGTTTTGTCAGGAATATCTAGAAGGGTGCTAGCTGGTTGAGAAGTGGGGTTTAGAGGTAACTAAGACTGTGGCAGCAGTGTGATAGTTACACTTCCTGTGGGCCTTAAACATAAAGTTTGTTTTAACAACATATTCATCAAGGTTTAGGCAAGATTTTCAGGAAATTCTTACGTATTTGACAGTGAATCTAGCTTCATCTTTCTTACTACTTGTCTATCTACTTTGTTTTGCTAGTGGACCTGCGGTGTGCAGGCACTGTTACTGCTTACAGCTTAGCTGTCAGAAATGCTTTTGCTGCCCTGTAGGTTTAATGCATCTTATACAAAAAGCAGTCACCACTTACTGTTTGCAGACCTCTACAAAAAATCTCTTTTTAAGTTTGGAGTAGATTGGTATTTTCCAAGCACATTGCCTTCTTCTCTTTGGACTTGGACTCTCTGTGGACTTAGGCATTTCAGACTCCTCCTTTAAAAATTCTGTGAACGGATCCGACTCACCTTATTACAAATGTATTGCTTTTCCTGTATCTGTTGTTAGAGCAAAAGAGGATGTAGACTAAGTGGGTACTGATTTACCTTTCTATTCAAAAGCTATTACTAGGCAGCAATTTTTACGGTTTTACATAAATCACCCAGTGGAGAAAAAGACCTTAAAGATACTAGAAAGTCCCTTGTGGTATGTGTAAAGCTTCTGATACTCATTGTTTGTGGGCTTTTTATTCTATTTTCTGCCTCTTTCATCAGAGTTACTGCCTGAGATGATGAAAGTGGTATTTCTAACAGGTTGAGAGATCGTTTTGGGTGGTTTGGGGCTAAAATTTTGCATCTTTATAGTGATGGAAGGATGTCTACTTCAGCTGAAGCCATATTGTTTCCCATTTTATAATGACTGAACTTGCTTCTCTAGATTGTCCGACATGGTGGCAGCCTGGGTTTGGGTCTGGCTGCCATGGGGACAGCACGTCAAGATGTGTACGATTTGCTGAAAACAAATCTATACCAGGATGATGCAGTGACAGGTAAATGTTCTGCTTTCAAAGCAAATAACCATCTGAGACCTTATCAGGCATCGTGGTTTTTTGGTGGCTTTTTTTCTTCACGTTTTCTGCTAACAGCGTGGTGGCCTTCGCTGTGTTTTATTTACTGACCTTTCCCTGATCAGCATGGTTCTTTAGTTGTGTGGCAGTAATGCTCAGAGGTCCTGTCAGGACTGGTCTGTGGCACTATGCCAAATTGATAAGACATGCTGGGGCTTTAAACAGTCCCTGACTCTGCTTTAGTCTTTCCTTTGTCACATGCTTTTTGTTTACTGTGGTTGATCTCCAGACCCATGTGCCCTTTTTGGCGGAGAGACTGGCTTTGAGAAGCTTGTAGGGGCTACTGCTGCTGCATTGGCAGGGGTTCAGAGGAAAATTATCTCAGCAGCTCTTGGCCCAAGGAAGAGAAAACTGAACTTGGTAGGGAAGAGCACTAAATTGTGTCTAGTAGGTTATCAAGTCAAGCACATTTGGCCATGAATAATAGGGTTGCCAGGCATGGTGGTGTCCAGAAGTGATCTGTTGGTTTACATCCTGTGTGATTCTCTAGATATAATATTTACTGCTTTTGGGAAGAGAGATCGCTTGATTTTTTTTGCTTTTCTGTGCTGTGCAGGTGAGGCAGCTGGCCTGGCACTGGGATTGGTTATGTTGGGATCTAAAAATGCCCAGGCTATTGAGGACATGGTTGGCTACGCACAGGAAACCCAGCATGAAAAGATTTTGCGAGGCCTTGCGGTTGGAATTGCTCTGGTGATGTACGGGAGGATGGAGGAGGCAGATGCTCTCATTGAGAGTCTCTGCAGAGATAAGGTAAGTTTAGCTGTGTCTTAATCCGTGTCCCTTTTGTTATATGGGTGACATTCCTGTCCTTTTGTGAAATCTCCAGCTGCAGTAGGTTGGCTGTTTTGAACCAGAGAAGTTCTTGCATAGTTCTGAAGTCAGGCAGTTTCACAGGTTGCTTCACTCTAAGTCCCTGTTCGGATGGATGTTAAATAGTGATGCTTTCTCTTCCAGGATCCAATTCTCCGTCGTTCTGGCATGTACACTGTTGCTATGGCATACTGTGGTTCAGGGAACAACAAGGCGATCAGACGCCTACTGCATGTGGCTGTAAGTACTGTGGGCTGAGGAGCACGTAGAATGGTTTGGGTTGGAAGGGACCTTAAAGACCATCCAGTCCTACCCCCTGCCCTGGGCAGGGACACCTCCCACCAGCCCAGGCTGCTCCAAGCCCCATCCAACCTGGCCTTGAACCCCTCCAGGGATGGGGCAGCCACAGCTTCTCTGGGCAGCCCGAGAAGAAACAGCAAGAAATTTGTTGTGAAAGAGTAAGCTCATCGCTTTGACAGGCTTTGTGTCTACAGTGTTCATGTTCTGCTCCAGTTCAGAGACTGTGAAGTGATGAAAGCTTTCTTTAATACTATGAGTAGAAATAACAGGGTTTTCTGACATTAGGATAAGCAGACTTTCAGCAAAAGAATATTCAATCTGGTAACACAAACAAAGAACCTATTGAAAAATAAAACATGATCCTAAAGTAGTTAGTAATGTGTTTACAGTGAATAGTCTGTATAATGATGGGCTGGGGAAGAAACAGCTTCAGCTGTAACAGATGAGGCCTGTCTGCTCTTTGATAGGCTTGCAGTCACAGTGCATGGACAAGGGGGAGGCTGTTCCAGCTAAGGCTGAACGTGATTGTTAATTTTCTTTCTTTATAATCCTGTCGTCTTGAATAACTTGCGTGCCTGACACCTGGCCTGAAATGTTGCCGAGTCCTCAAGTGTTTTAACTATATTGTGAATGTCCTGTTTTCCCTTTTGTAGGTGAGTGATGTGAACGATGACGTGAGGCGGGCAGCTGTTGAGTCACTTGGTTTCATTCTGTTCAGGTACAGTATCTTCCTTGGTCACTTCTATAGCCTTCAATTTGTTGTCTCTTACATTTTCAGGAAATGTGTGCACTACTGCTTTCACAACATGACTCAATTGCTAAGTGAATGGAGGTTGAAAAGTCAAAAGATTAAGAGAGAATAAAACTTGGTTCAGAATTGGAAGCCTTCCTTAATGTTCAGCAGATGCTTAATGAGCCTTTCTGTAGGTTTCCGGACTTACGGCTTAATTGTCTGAATAGAGTTAGATGCAGTTGACAAATAGAATGAAAAGTTAATATTTGCAGGATTGAGACTTAATTAAAAATTAAATATACAGTGCTTGTGCCAGGCCTCTTAAAGGCAGCAGTACTCAGACAAATATGTCTGCCTAATTGCTGTCTAAAACATTCCTGGAGGTTGTGACTTTGGTAAAAATAACCTGAAGAAGGATGCTGAGATAGTCTTTGTTGTTTTTTGAGTATCCACTGTTAAAACCCTAACAGGTTACTGGGCTTATACAGTGGTGTTGTGAGCCCATCCCAAAATAGTCATGATGTTTGCTTTGGTTCTCTGAAGTGAAAGGCTGCTGAACTGGTATTTTGTAGTGCTCGGTAGTTTTCGATAGTTCCCCAGGTAAGAGGTATCTGAGGGGGGTTTTTATTAGATTGAGGAAGGCTCCCCAAGGACTACACCTTCCTCTGTTAATACAGTAACGTGTGTAATCCAAGCCCTGAGCCAAGCTGCAGCCTTTGAGTGGGTCTGAGAGGAGGTAGTGCATACTTGGCTCCAGGACTGTAATTTAAAAATCTTTCTTTTCATCTCCACATTCTTTGGGTTAGCAGCAGTCTGAATTTATCCTAAAAAGCAGGATAAGAGGTGCTTAAAGCTGGTATTAAAAAAATGGGTTACTGATATGACCAGTCAATTTGTCATTAACCAAGTTGTTCCTCACATAGAAATTACTCTGCTCCGTTGTGCTTTATCTAAAGCATATTCTGGCTGCAATTAAATGTAGTTTACAAACAGAATGAATTCTCTCCGTGGGCAGCAGGCGTCTCCCAAGAGCTTCTGCTTTGTTGCTTTCAGTGGGCACAGACCTTTCTTTGCTGCATAGTGATCTGAATCTCCTGAAGCCAAAGGGTCTGTTTAGCTGGCTTCTGCATCTGTGTACAGAAGGAAAATTCCATGCAGGCCTTCCATAGTTTCAGGCATCTTTTTTCCAAACAGGTTGTGACAAAACACTTTTGATCTCTGATTTCAATGTAATTTTTCTTTTCAACAAATGCAGAACAAAGTTGGACATTGATAACTCCTACCAAAATGAGAAGCTTTCAAGGCTAAACCATTTACCATGTGCTGCCATCTCGTTGGAGCAATATAGTTCTGGGGCTGTTGTCTCCATATCCAGCAATGAAGAAATAAGTCATGTCATCTTTGACTATTTCGCCTGCTCTGCAGTGGTTCAGATCTTATCCTGCCTCTTCCCTTCCCGTTCTGGAGGCATACAGTCCCAAACCTGCTTGCACAATAGGGAGGAACGTTTCCTTGTAAATTCCGGTGTCTCCTTCATTTGGTAGCAAAGCACTAACACTTTGCACTTGATTATCACTGGCTTCTGGAAGCAAGAGGCTTGTGTTAGGTTGTTGTAGTTGCTAACACTTTTCACTTGATAACTTGCCCAAAATACATCAGTTGTTTTGCTTTAAGAGACAGTTCTGGAGGGAGCCCTTGGTTTGTCGTGCAGCAGACCCCTGCATTCAAATGCAGCAATGGAAGGGATTTTCTGCTTACAGAGCCCCACAGGTTACCCCCTGCATTACTCTCTAATTATCATCCAAAAGCTGTGTTTCAGTTCCTGGGAAGAAATACCATCCATCGGTGTAGGAATCTAGAAGCTGGTTTTACATTTACCTTTTCTGTTTGCTGAAACTGCTAGTTAGCGCTGATTGTGTGCTCTGGCCCATCTCAACACTGCAAGTGTGCAGAGATAAAAAGAGCAAGCGGGCTGTGAGTTTGTCAGATTTCATGACTAAAATGACGTCTTTTTCTTAGAACTGTTCTTTGTTGAAGTCTAACTGGATTTACTTCTCTTAAAGGCCACTGATACAGCATTGAATACTGGCGAGAGTCAGAGATCTGTCAGCTGTTTAGGTATACAGAGCTGCTGAATGAAGGGTTTTGTGATGGGCGGTGTAACGCATGCAGCTTGGCCACAGAAATTTATCTCATCTTAAGTGAAGGAACATGAATGAAGCTCCTGTGAGAAGAGGTCTCGTTGAATTCTTTGTGTATGGTTCCAGAAAGGGCACTGTGAAGTCAGGATTGAAATAAGAGAATAAATTTGTTTAATGCAGTCTACGTTTTTCTTGGGGAATTCATGCCATTACTGTAGGATTGGACGCGCTGAAGGTCTAAGTTCATTTGCTGGGTTGTACACTACAGCAGCAGGAGCGTGCATAGACTTGTGCTTCTGTCTCTTTCTCCTATAGGAATAATAAAATCCCTGTAAGGTTGGAGGTCACACAGCCAGAGGGTGGTAATTTCCTTAGAAGCACCATAGGTAAACATGAGTGAGCTACCGACAGAGCTACATACGTGGTGTCACCTAGTTTGTTTTCTCCTTTTGTTACAGTGATCTGTGAATAAATGTTCTTCCTCCTGGATTTGAACTAAAAGTGTCATAAATGTCACAAAGCCAGCTATTTTTAGGTAATACGTGTGTGTAGCAGAACATTCTATAAGGCTTTTATGTCCTTGTTTGCCTCTGTGAGTCTTCCTTGGGAATACGTACCTGCAACCCTGTGTCCAAGCACAGCTTGGCTTTTATGGCTAGATTTAATGAAAGCAGCACAGTAACAGAGTAAAGTGTCATAGAGCGTAATGTAATAAACCACAACATTTAATTTTTAAAGCAACAAAGTTTTGCTTTAACTTAAAGATTAACTTTTGTGTAAGTTTTTTTACTCTCTTTTTTAGGGAAAGTACTTTCCTTAAGAGGATTCCTGTATTCCTTAACATGTCAAGTGAAAACAGTCAGTAGTTACGGCTCTCTCTAAATTAGTACCAGTTGGGGATTTTTGTAACTGCAATACCTTTTGTCTTCTCAGATAACTAAAAAAATGTTAAAATGCACTTTCAGCAGCGTTCAGGAGTTTTCTTCCTACGTTCTTTTCCAAAGTCGTCCTTGTTGCCTGGAGCAGAGGTGGAAAGTTGCAGAAGCAAGAATTTCACCACCAGCATCACTAAATGTCTTTGCTCAGCAGGTCCTGTGGTACTTTGAGGGTAGGCCACGTAAGGAACGCTTGACGGACTGTGTGTTGCTGAAAACATCGGCCATGGTGTAAGAGTTTTGAAGGGATAAGGGGAGCGGCGGTTAACGCTGCTGTAGCAGTTACACACTTGGATGCTGGATGCGTGCTGGCCTTGCTGCATGGGTGTCTGCAGGCGAGTCGCTCTAGGGAGCAGAGCAGTAGCAGTCATGCTGCTTGAGCTGCAGAACACGTTGTGGAGTCCTCTTCATATAGCATAAAACTGACTTCCTTGCTCTATTCTCGGACTCCCTAAAGCTTTCCCAGGGGCCGTGTACGTAAATTGAAGCTTGTTGACCAGTGTTGCTGCTGTTCGTTTGGGTTTTGCTGTTCAGAAGCAATCCATAGATCTGCAGGCTGGGGACTGAAAGCACAGCTTGCTGGCCGTAGGGCTTGGTGTGGCTTTTTCCCCCTCTCGGCTTAGTGCCTTACAAAAATCAGGCACTAGTTATGTATTTTGCGACGGATCATTTTCACACCACTGTATTACATTATCAGAAAATGCTCTAGTGCAAGAGAATTGTTTCAAAACGATCTCTTCCTTTGTTCCTCTTCACAACTAGCAAGACAGACAAAATAGTGCAGCATAAACACCTGAGACTTAAGCTCGAGACGTTTGGAGATGGCAGTGTGGATGCAGGGCTGTACAAGAAGCTGTGGTATGAAACGGCACGAAGAGAAGTGATATATTGACTTGGCTACTGTAACGGGTCTCTGTTCTCCCAATCCTGATAGATTTGCCAGTGATCACAGATAGCACATGAACCTTATTGTTAATGTTTATATATTAGTCCTCTTTCTACTAAAGTGGTTTATAAAATATTTATCATGACTTGGAAAACAGCATTTAAAGTGCTTGTGATTTCTGGTCAGCCTTTTTCTGTCATTAAGACTATTACGATGAGATGGAACACACGATAAATTTCAAGTGTTTTACTTCTGAAAAATGGAAAGAGTTATTTTTATGTTAATTTTTACTACTTTAGATCATGATTGATCTCTGTTAATATCGCAGAGTGAGATGTGATTGGTTTATGTAGTTGGCTTTATTTTTATATTGTTACACGCTGGAGCAATGCTGCAGTGTATCTAAACACTTCAGTTTAGATAGGAATTTAGGAGGTGGAAGTTTTATAGATACAACAAATCTGGTTAGGGAGAAGGCTTCAATGTGGGATGCAGTGCTTGAAAGCAGGAGCTAAAAAGGTTTCCTGCTGTCATTGCAGTCGTTAGGTCCAGGGGAATAAGAGCCGTGGGGAAGCAGGACTTAAGTTGTGGGATGCTGTTTCTGCTTTGTTGCAATATTGTTGGGAAAAGGCTGAGGGCAGGAGAGGGAACAATGCAGCCTCTAGAGAGTCCCGAAAGGAAGATGTCGTCTCGGCTGATAAGTGTAGGCTACCCAAACATGGAGAACCCTGCATGGCTTGTGTTTAGTTCTCCAGTTTAGGATGATGCCAGTCAAATGGTAATGTTTCCTGCTTTTGTATTCTTTGTGTTGACATAGCCTTTGATATTTTAATGCTTTATATTTGTTTTAAAGCAAACAGAGATCAGATACTTGGATTTTGTTCCAGGAAGACTTGGACAGTTTGTTTTCTTTAACTCCTACCGCCTACCTTTATTCAGTAGGCAGATGGCAGATCTTCTGGGTAATTGGGTATGAGGCTGACAGTCACTCTAA
Source organism: Rhinoptilus africanus (assembly GCA_013400135.1). NCBI lineage: Eukaryota > Metazoa > Chordata > Aves > Charadriiformes > Glareolidae > Rhinoptilus > Rhinoptilus africanus. The sequence continues at coordinate 203,552 of VXBO01009793.1, read as the reverse complement.
TGTGATCTGTGTCGGTGACTTTTTCAGTGTATTAATTGTGAAGAAGAATTTAGTGAAACGTACCTGCTTGTTAATTCTTGCATAGGAAAATTAAAAGGGTTTTGTTTGCCTTCCAACCCTTTTTATCTTCGTCTTATTCATTCTTCCTGGGGGAGGAGAATGAGGGTCCCTTTCATTGAAAGGTTAATAGTAACAGAACTCTTATTATAAGAGACTTCACTGAAGTCTCTTTGGGTTTGAAAATGCCTTTATCTGCAGGTCTGAAACTGGAAACAGCTTTGTGTCTTCACTGACCAAACTGGAGTGCACTGGAGAAATCCCTCGGCATCTCTGGCAAAACTAATCTAACTTGTAATGAAAATTGTAGCTGTACAGTCAGGTTGCACAAATACATTAATTGTTTCAAACAGTACTCTATGACATCTCGCATCAGTTCTTTCCCTGCTATTGTTTTATGTCTGTTCTAGACCATTTGTATGCATAAGATTTTACTTACTTTGGAAAACAGGGCTTATATCACTTGAGAGCTTTTGAAAACCTCAGCAAGTGTTTTAACTTCCTCCTGTAAACAGGAATGTCTACACAGATAAGTCAAGTAATAAGATTGGTTTAAATCTGATTTTCTTCAGGCTAGCTTGCACCCTGCTGAAAACTCAAAAATATTCCTTCAGGAAGTCACTTGCTCCTTAGGGCCTAAAAACACTTCCTATAGTGCCTATAATAAGCCTATAAGCTTATCTAGAAAGATTTTCAGATCGCTGAATCAGTGGGCGGGAGAAGAGGGAGAGAAACCAGTCTAGTGTGTTCACCTCCACACCTCTAATTCCAGAAAATTATTTTCACTTTCTCAGATTATACACACTAAGGCTTTTTAACTGAGTAACAAAACATTTCACACAGTGCGATTGATAACTGAATTGATTGCCCAAATCCCTGAATTTGCTTTAAAACTATGGTTCAGTAACTGAAGTTTCAAATTAAGTGATCAAAAATGCTGAGATTCTTCGAACCATTAAATGAAGTCGATAAATTATTTTTTTTATGGCAAAAACTTCCTGTTGGATTTTATTAGGCAATATCAATGTGCATCTTGCAGAGTAAAAGGCTCATTTGTTGTGCAGGGTTTAATGAATTTGAAAATGAGTTGCTGTCACCTATCTGTCTGCAGCATTTGAAAAGAGGATCCTTCAGAGAGCAAGAGGCTCTTAATTTTTTAAGAGCGTGATGTTGTTTTTCAGAAGTTGGAAAGGGCCTCAATACCTGGATACAAGGAATCTTGGATGTGGTTAGACAAATAGGGTTTGACATGAATTATTAAAAGTAAGAATACAAATGGACATTTCATCAAGCCACCTTTCCTATTTTAGTAACTAGCTTGCCATTCAAAAATGAAAAAACTTGCTTTCCTGTTCTGTAGGGCAAAAGCCTTTCTTTGCAACCGGAGAAAACAGTGTATCTCACGGGAAGGGACACCGGCAGTAAACACCATGGTGTCAAATCCCAAAGCAAAAGTTATGGAAGTTACTTCTCTCCTGACTGTTGTTTTTGCCATGTTGATGGTTACCTAGAGAGCCAAAGGGGAAGTGAAACAAATGAGTGCTTCTTAGCAGTTTTACATAGGCATCTTTGTCAATATGATGAAAGAAATCTAATGCTTCATAGTGATATTAAGTAAATCCAGAGAACTGGCCAGAACGCCGGGACTCCTGGCTCCAGCTTGCAAGGCAAAGAGCCAGAGCAGCTCTGGCGAGTGTCCTGCCTCTTTGGGCTCCGGTGTCCCAGGCTGTTCCATATGCCTTTACCAGGTTTACTCTCCTTGCATTACTTTACCTTTTAAGGTTGATGTTACGTATGAGAGCCTAAAAAAAGATTTGGGGCGTAATGCTTTTGCTTTTTCACACCAGCTTGCAGTACTGTGGATTTTTCCACCGTAAGAAAATGGTGTAGGAAAATGACACTTTCTGTGAAGCACCTTAAGAAATCCGTGCACCTCTTGTATGCTGGTGAAGCTTTACAGCATCAGGCGCTCTTCTCAGTGCCTTGACTTCTGCTTAAGTGGATTTTTTAACTGTATTTTGATGTGTTCAAAAATTGATAGTAGTATGGCCAGATGTGATATGGTTAGGAAGAGTTTTTCACATGTGGAGAATACAAGATGAATGATGAATAAGTTTTTCTGCCTGCCTAAAAGTTTTCTGATGGAATCTGAACTGAAAGCTTGTAGTTTTTAGAACCCCAGATTAGGGCTTGGGACTGGCTTCACAAGATGTATTTTATATCACCACAGTTCAGATTAGCTGAATTTCTTGCTTCTCTTATATTTTAGGGTGGCTTGAAGGTTGGGATTTTGCTTGGTTGGTTTTGTCTGGGTTTTTTTGTTGTTTTGCTTGGGGTTTACGTTTCATGGCACTCATTCTCTTAGTATTTTCCTCTCTGCCAGACTGCTGGGTTGGATATATTTATAGGTAGTCCTTCTGTCCATGTCTGTGCTGTAATTTTTAATTAGATAGGAAAACAGAACATTGACTAAATATCTCCTAATGTATTCTAAATAGTTAAACACACACACCCCATACTTGTACATTGTTATTCTAAAATGTATTTTTTCCCAGAGTGCTTGCATGTTGCAGATCAGCTTTGACTTTTGTTTGTCTTGCTTCTGTCGTGGTTTAAAAAGAAATGAAATGTGCCAGATAATAGTTTCTGTGATAATGAGGAAAGCTGAAGTAGGTAACTGTGTAAGTTATTACTTTATGTAGCATATAGAGGCCATAGAGTTTGCCGGATGGGTGACTTGGCATGGTCCATATTCTGAAAGAATTGAGAGCATTTCACTCCAGAGAAAGGAATGCCTTTTTCTGATTAAATGGGAAGTGTATGACCCCTTTCCTCCTGTAAAAAGGTCTTGTGTTCTGCTAGCAAGTGACTGCAATCCTTTTAGCAATTATTATTTAGGCTGCTATCTTTATGAAGGAGGCTGGAAGCTATAGTAATGCTCTCACTTCTCAGCCAGCATGTAAAAATATATTTTTTATATTTGTCCTACTTAAAGATGATGCTCGCGGATGTAGCCCTGAGCATCCTCTCTCCCTCTGTCAGTACCACCCGAGCGGTGTTGTCCTTAGTTACCATACAACAAACTTGTGCTTTCTTACAGTAGCTTGCAGTGACTCTCCTATTTGCAATCATGTCTTGCTAATGAAGGTGATGTCTGTGTTCACATCTGTTCTTGTAGATACAGTTGCTAAAACAAGAACTCTGCTGCCTGTTATGTTGTCTTTTTATTTCATAGTCTGCATCTTCTTTTTGTCTTTCTTCTCCCTCTGTCCTTTTACTTTCCAAGACTGTTACCTGAATTCTTAGCTTGGTTGCTTTGTCAATGGACAAGCAATTTCTTTTTACACTTAGTGTGTTAAATGTAATGTGCGTCTTGATGCTGTGTTTCTGTCTATGGAGAAATTTCCTTTCTAGGGAGACTGGAGTTTTTGATTGGTCGCTAGTCCTTTCAATTGAGGTTTATTGTTGCTGTTACTAAATTCAGTAACTAGAACGTGTTGAGCTTCTATTTATGATTACTGAAATTGAGAAATCTATGCTGTATTGACAAAATACATCTTTGCTCGGTGAGACTTTTTCAAGGATTGTTTCCTGTTGGTGGAGCCTAACCATTGACTATGGCGACGCCTTGGAATTTCGTGTGGGACGCTTCAGGCACGTTACTCCTGGTGTCATTGCTCACTGCAGACTGACAGTTCTACCAGAATAGGGTCAGACAGAAGAGAACTACGTTGCCTCTTGCTCTTTCCAGCCGCTGTGATGTTCCTGCTGGACAGGGAAAATTTAAGTTGGTGATGAAAGTAGATGATTGCTACCTGCTGTCTGAATGGTTTTGATTGCACCTGGTTCCAAAGTGCCTGTTTTAAGTTAAATGAGACACTACTCTGTGACATTTCCAGCTACCTACCTGGAAGTCTTGGAGTTGTTCGGGTTTATTTTATTCCTACTTCCTCCCCCCTTGAGGTTCAAAATAATCTAGGTATTATTAAAGGCTTTTGATTCTCAAATATTTTTAGATATAGGCATCTTTCACAGCTATAGCAATCCATCAATTCTAGCTTTTAACTACAGGATCCTCCTAAACAGATTTTGATTAATGAAAGAAGAGTAAGAGCAGTTGGAGCTCATTCTAACTTAAGTGGGTAGTGACTATGACCAAAAAGGGGAGGAAGGAGACAAATTACTGTAAGTACCACAGAAATATTTTTAATACTTTCTCCTGGAACTCTCTGGCAGTTCTTACATTAGGTCCTGTTTCGAACTTGCATATGTTTTAAATTAAAGATATATAAATAAATGTTGGAAGGACATGTTATCTTTAGTACTTTCTGTCCCACGGATGAAAAAACCGAAGCCTTTTGCTGTACATAACTTTAGCGTATAACAAAAGAGTTCTGAAAACAAAGCCCAAGCTGAAAATTTTACTGTAAATGGAAACTATTGAAAAAAATGGTCAGGTGGCTGCTTACTGTAAGAACTCCAGTACTCTGGGGAAATCCGATTTCCCTTCCCAAAGGCAGATGGTCTGCAACAGTCAGAAGCTCCTGATTACTCAGATGATAAATAGCTTTTACGGGTTGTGATAAGCGATTCTTTCTGTGAATTGTGTGCTCTGATGGAAGACCTGAGCATGTTGAGAGAGTGCAGACTGGGACCTGTGCCATTAGTCCAATGAAATTGTTTTGGGCTAAGATAAACTGTGAATGCATGGAGGTCTAGAGAGTACCCTTGTCTCTGCTGTCTCTTAAACGTTTGCCGTGATTTTCAAGTGAAACAGCTATTCTATCTGTGATTTTGGATGAGGGAGAGCTCTTACTGAAGTTCCAATGGCCATAAAAAAAGGATGTTCGTTCATATAAATTAAAGGCATGTTCCAGGCACTGCCTGTCCTGTTTCACTCATGCTCATTGATGTGGTATTCTTCTATTTTGGTTAAATGCTCTCATTTTCTTAGTATGAAAAGAACAAAGGGCAGTTTTTTGTGACAAATCTGAGAGTACCAGACTTAATGTGTATGTGAGAGATGAAATTTAGGTGGGTAAGAGATTCTGCCTCCCACAGTAAAACGACAAGGGATAATTTCAGCACATGGAATTTTTTCTCACCCTGCTAAGAATCAGTTTTATCCTCGTGGAAAGGGCACGTACACCTTTTGGTCTCTGGAGCAAGTGATTTTGCTGGTGATACACATACCCACAGAGAACAAGAAAAGCTCGTGTTTGGATACGCAGTCTCAGCAGAGAAATGTGTCTGTACCAGGCAAGGCAGTGAGCTTGTCTGCTGTTTCGGTTACACAGAGTAAAGGTGGATTTAAATTAAAACCAGCAAGCTTGTATCCCCCTGCTAATTTTGTTGTAGAGCATCGACCTACAGAGTGTTCTGTCTTCTTGCTAGAGTGAATGTTAGTGTTTGTACAGAGATACTTTTCTTATAAAAATGTACTTTGAAGTGGCTGAGGATGATGAGAACTGAAGTCAGATACTCAAACTGATTTAGCTTTTATTTATTTCCCTCTTCCTGTAGACTACAGTTCCGCATTAGTCATTTCTCACGGAATGAAGTTGTTGCCACCCTGGGCTTGGGGTTAAAGTAGAGGAGACTCTGGAGGAGAGGAATGAATATAAATTTATAAGCTATTGCTTGCATAAATAACATAAAACAATAGTATTTATACCCTCTTACAGCACAGTTGCCTAGAATAATACATACAGTAATACTATGATATGGACGTGGCTGCCATTCCACTATACGTAGCTGACTTGTTCTTCTGTTTTATCAGCCTCATTCTCTGTGAGCAGCAGTGTGTCCAGCAGAATGGCCGATGATGCTTGGATGGGTGAACTCCTCAGCCTCATTGGGCTCTGGTACATAATGGGGTTAATCCCATTTCTCATCCCATGCATGACAAAGAGCTTGGAATTTTCTGCCATAGAATTTCTGAAAGAAATCCTGCTGGAGCGCTTCCGAAGGGCCTTGATAGGCTTTGTGGTCCGATAGTTGCAAGTGATATACCTGCTGAAAGCCTCCCTAAATGTTTTGTTGAAGAGTGTGTAGACAAGAGGGTTCACTCCTGAGGACACATATCCTATCCAAACAAATATCTCCATAAGCTTTTGAAAAACTTCCTTGTTGCAGGAGTTGCACAGAACTGAACTTATGTTTGTTATGAAGAATGGGCACCACATCAACAAGAAAAGAAAAAATACAATCCCCAGAACTTTTGACGCCCTTTGTTCGTTGGTTATCGTTTGCATGGACTTCCTCCCAATCGTAGACGTTCTGCAGACGGGCATATCATTGGACAAGGTCTTGTCCTTTCTGGAGCCATTTAGCATGGCCACCTTTTCTGGTGAGGAGGCAGGTGTTGTGTCACGCTGAAATACTGTGGACACTGTTGACCAAGTGAAACGCGGAGGTGGCTTGTTGATCAAGTAGGCCTTCTTGCGTAGCACTTGGATTGTCAGAAAATAAGTGACTATCATGATAGCGAGGGGAATGAAGAATGCAGCCACTGATCCGTACAGAATGAAGTCATGAAAACGATCAGGCATCAGGACACACGTAATATTTGTAGAGTTGCCATTTCCGTCTTCAATGCCTCTGATAGGGATCGGAATAGCAATGCCTACAGGAGAAAAACCAAGTACTTCAGCATATGGTAATTGCTTGTAATCTCTTTTTGGGGCCTGAAGCCTCGGGGTCTCTAAAGAAAGGTAGTTCCTGAGCTCTGCAACAGGCACAGGATGATGGAGAAAATGTGAGTTGTTGAGAGTATCACGTGCGTGATCGGGAAAATAGCACTTTGAGACTTGGCAAGCTCAGCTTTAGCGGAGTGCCCTTTCTCAGGAGATTGGCCCTAGCCCTCAGTGTTGAGGAAGCAGTATAAAGTTGCCAACTTCTCAAGTGTAAAAGACGTGAATTGCTTTGACTCTAGTTGTTAGAATAAGTATGGCTTTTCCTTCAGTGAAATGTGTTTCCCTGATGCCATCTGTTTTGGTTTTTTTTTTCCCCCGAGGTAATATTTGGACTTTTTGAAGGGCAGTTCTGTAAATACATGAAACTTGTCTTTCCCTCTTAACCACATCAAGTGACTGGACACAGACGGCTGATTTTTTTTCACCCTGCTTGACTCTTTCATATATACAAGTAGTTAAATAGATGTCAGAATTATGCAGTGTGTGTTTCAGATGGATTTGTTGTTTAAAGTCTCTTGCATATTTAAGAGTGTTTAAATGAGGCCAGCTAGCTCTGTAATTCACTACTCGTTTTCAAAAACAAATGTTAGCAGTCTTGTCTCTTAAATGAATTTTTTACAACTGCTAAATTACAGTCAGCACTTAATTTGCCAGCAGTGTGACATTACAACGAAAACAACAGGTTCCTTGCTGTCTGGTGAAGGTTATTTGGGCTGTGTTTCCTGATATCACTTAAGGAGATCTAGGGATTTACTGTATTCCTCTGCTACTCTGCTTACTGAAGTTGGTCGAAGGCAGCAGGAACTAAATGGTTTACCCTCCAGCCACTTGATCCCTTTCTTAATAAGAGGCACACCTTCAGATACAGCAAACATTTAAAATGAGGATTGAACCAAATTAACCTGTGATTTGGAGAAGCCCTGGCTCAGCTGCAGAGTATTTTGTGTTGGATAAAAAAAGAAATGAAAAAGTACAGCACTGATTAATGACAAATCAGGCATTAAAAGGTCAACTTCTAAGTGTCTTGTCATGCTAATAGTTTCCTTTTTTTTTTTTTTTGGATGAAGTAGAGCACCTTTTCTCCTATTCTCACAGCTCTCCCAGAATTTTTTTGAAGTTGGAATTTTTGGTTTTAGGCATGTATGTCTTGGCCAAGAAGGTGGATGTACTCATTCTCCTATGCATCGTTGGTCTTAATCATCCAGAATAATTTTGTTCTTTCTCTTGCACACAGAGCATACAGCACTATACCTGTGGCTGCCTGCTGCATGTGTGAAGTTACTTGAATTAAATGTTTTCACCTTCTTAGCTCACTTAACAGATTATTTTTTTTTAAGCATTAAAGACAGGTGAGATGCCACATGCACACCACAGAGATGCTAATATCATAGAAGTTTATACACTGACATCCTGTTCAGGGCTTCGTTTTGGTTTTGTTTTGTGGTTTGTTTGTTTTCTTAGAAGGTAGCCTTTCTATATGCTATGTTGCCAGTGCATCTCAGTCTTTGGTGTGAGTATTACCAGACACTCACTTGTCTTTCAGTCTTCGATATAAGTAATTAATTTAATTTTTTTTACTTCCTTCATGGGACAATTGTAAGGTACAGATTTTAGCAGCATCTACTCGAGGCTTAAAATTGTGTTTAGGACAGAATATACTACCACAGCAACGTGAAATCTTGCTTTCCTGGGAGACGTGCTATGCATGCAGATGTCTTCTGATTTTTAGACATTTAGGACCATGAGGAAGAGTAATGATTATCCCTGCTCAATCCTTGCCCTTTCTGGTAAGGCTGATAAGGAGCAGCGATTCAGGCAGATTTTTATGATGGAGCTATGTATGGTCCAGGAGGTGGACTTAGGCCAGCCCAGGTGTTAGGGTCTGCTAATCAATAGCACTTGGCTAAATTTCCCACTTTGCCCAGCTTTCGCCTATTGTTTTGGACATGAAAATCTTCAGTATTCCTTTTCCATTCTCCGAATCTCACATACCTATTGAAATGAGCCAAACCACGATGATTTTGGTGATTGTTGTAGCCCATGAATTGTACTGACTAGCCTGGATTGGCTTTTTAATCGCAATATAGCGATCTAGTGAGATGGCACAGAGGTGCATGATGGAAGCTGTGGAAAAGAGGACGTCAAGGAACAGCCAGATAGGACACAAGGCAGTTGGAAGAGGCCAGGCATTGTCTGAAAGAGAACAGAAAACTCATTAGAATGTAAGCTTTTTGAGAGTTTTGGTGTGTCTTTTTCCCTTGGCTGCAGAACCTTTGAGAAGTTCATTATCCGACAGGAACCGAGCTTTGCCACCGCCTCAGCTGGATTCAGTCTTATGTTTCAGGTAGCTCCTAACTGCCATGGTTGCTGCCATCATACTGATGAGGCTGTTTGTGCATTATAAACCCTTCCCTGTCTTTTTATTCTTTTTAGATTGTAAGTTTTTTGTGGCAAGGACTCTGGATAAAAAACTTTTTAAAAAGTGGGCCATGACTGTGCTTGGTCCACGTGCCCTGCTATTAAGATTATTTTCAGCTATGTCTCCTTGATAGTCCTGTGATTCAAGGTTGTGTTGAATGGAGGAGATAATGGGCCATAACCAATGTACTCGTGAATCATTGCAGAACCATGGCTGAATCTTAGTGGTGATTTTCAAGAATCTAGTTTATACAGCTTTAAAATGAGTTTCCTGTGCCATTCGACCAGATACAGTTAAGCACTAATGTGGCAAAGCAGGGCTCTTCTGCATCACTAATAGATTTATAAAAATTGAAGAGCTTTCATGTGTATCTTTTTGTTTGGTTTTGTTTTTTCAAGGTTGATGGCTTGGATTTTAAATCTGGCATCCTGTTTCTTACAGTAGTTGTCTGTCTAACGTTAATCTTTATAGCAAACATCGTGTCTGTCAGCTGCACCGTGGCCAAGATAAAGGTTTGTAGTGTTCAACTTTAAAAGGGGCTCATATTTTTGAGAGCTGTGTCTCCCCTATCAATGTTTACAATACCAAATCAAATGAACTTTAATGAAACCCTGATTATTTTTTTAACTGCTTTATTTTCACTCACAAGTAGTTTGTGTTGTAATCCAGTGCTAGCAGCGTTCAATTTGAGATGCACCTTAGTGTTGTGTGTTTTTAAGAACCTTCTGTAGTCCTAGGGAAGAATGTGTGAACACAGATGTTTTGTCTGTTTCCCATGGTAGGTGATCTCCTAAATAGATATTCTCCTTCCTTATGAAATTCAGCTGTTCTCAATCAGTAGGCACATTAATAGTATTGCCAGAGAAATCAATTTTTTGTTGAATGACAATTAAGGGGGGGAAGAAAAGGACATTTTGAACAAATCAGATTGGTTTTAATCCCTTTGCTCTGAATAAACAGATCTGCGTGCTGAGAATGCCAAATGAGCTGGGCTGTTGTAATGCCCGGTCTTATCAGTGTGGTAACGTTGCAGTAGTTTGAGATGAAAACATTTTTTCATAGTGTGACTGATAGATGCAAATGATAACGGTGCTGCCTGGACTGGAATTCGAAACTCCGGAGGATGGAAAAATTTATAAAGTCAGACATAGGGAACAGACGGACGGAGCCTTGAACTGAACCTCACCCATCCCCAAAGCAGTGGACTCCGGGTGAGGGTGATGCAGGCAGTGAGGCAGAAGGGAGAGAGGTGGTCTGTTTGCCACTCATGAACCAGTAAATTTTATTATCTATCTGCATATTTTCTAAATAGGTATCATGGTCGAAATTAAACTTCAAAGATTATCCTGTCAGGCAGGTATGAGAAAGCCGTAAGTAGTATGTAATGAAATGCTTACTCATATTTAATTTTTCCATCTACACTTTCAGGTGGCACGAAGGTATGGTGCCATTCTGAACAAAAAAAAAGTAAACCCAAAATGTCTTGTGGCTCATGCAACCAGCTGGGGGGAAAAAAAGGAAAAAAAAATGGTTAAAAGAAGTAATTATTTTGATGGGCTTTAAATGTTTTCTCACTCCAGAAAAATAAGACTACGTCAGATAAAACATGAACAGCAGAAAGCATATTCTACATCTTGAAGGATGTAGGTACCATAGCTGGATTTCAAGTGAGCAGCTAACGCGTCTGCTGAGAGTGCTTACATGCTGCTCCCTGGATTATAACTGCTTTGCTCTGTGGAGAATGGCAGTGTGGTAAATTCTTTCCTTTGGTAGTTAATTTACTCTTTGCAGGAGAAAACCTTCAAATATTTTGCAACAAAAAGCTCTTTTCCTTTTAAATACAGATGCATTTAAACAGCTATCTGCAAAGCAACCTTGTATGGTTTTGTGAGTTCTAAGAGGTTTTGTTGGTTGGTAAGTGCAACTGAACAGAGAAAAATTTTATCTTTTCTTTATTTTTGTCATTTTGAACTGGGTGCAGAAGGCAGTAAATTAATCGCATTCATGATTATAGCATTATGTACTGTTATATTTGTGTGCGTGACACGGTGGGGTTTGTCCAAACCAGATCAGAGTAGACTTTAAATGCAGTAGCTGATAAGAATTGAAGAATATGGTTATTACTTCAACAAAACAAATATTGTGAAACTGATACCTAAGAGTCATGTAGTTGTCTAGGATTCATACTGTGGTGTATTTTGCTTTTATTTATTTTGATTTGTTGGTTACCCCTGTGAAGGATGCTCCGTGCATTTGAGGGACTGCCCTGGGCTGAGATTTTTGTGCTTTCCTGGTGGTGGTGGTGTGCGTACCACTGTTGGCCTATTCTCTTAATCTGGGAGTAGGCAAAAGATGGAATATTAATTTCCCCTCAGGACTCAGAAAGCATCTCTGGCCCCTGAACATGACGGTGACCTGCTTGTTTGTTGTCCTGCTTTATCATTTGTACTGAAGGTAAAAGGAGTATGTCCTGCCAAGGGGTGATCCGAAGGCGTCAGCAGGTCATGCTTAGTTTGGATTGTTAACAAGTGCTGATTATCCTGGTGGAGCTCCGCACTGGTGGAGCAGACCAAAGCATTTTCTGGGCTGACTGAGATTTTCCACCTTCTTTTTCATTGGGAGTTGAAATGCTGATTTAAGAAAAATAGTGGATTGGATTTTTAAATATTTTTTTAAATGCCTCGATTACATGACAAACGTGCCTGGACACTCGTCTGGTTTCTCCAGCTGCCAGGTGATATAAGATAAAAAGATATTCCTCCTTCGAACAAACCTTGCCTTGGATCCTCCCAGCTGCAGCAGATTATTTTCCTTATTTTGAGTCAGTACAAGATAAAATACATGTTTTAAGCTTTGGTTTGCACCTTAAGAGAAGTAAGATGAGCTTTTACCACAGCTGTCTACCCTTGATTAATCTTTATTTAAGAAAAGCTTTATTTATAGGAAATACCTGGGAAATGTGTAATCCTTAAAACAAAGTACAGCGTAGAAGAGCTGCTCTTGCTGTTATCCAGAAGGTTTTTTGAAAGCTTGGGAGAAAGCACTGCTTGTGTACATGTATGAGCATGATTGAGAGAGATCTTTAAATAGCTGGGGAAGCCATTTGTTCTTCTGCTCTAAGGGCTGCTGGCACGTGTCGCCTGAAAAGGATTTTGTTGCTGTTAGATAACGATGCTTTTACTGAGATGGGAATTGGATATTTTTAATCACTGACTGACCTAAGGCTAGGCTTCAATCTCCAAATGGGGGTGTGTGCGTGGGGCTCACCCTCGTGGGCTGCCCTGGCCCCGCGTTTCCAAGCTGGTGTCCTGCTCCGTCACCCCCGTGGCTGCCTGCCTTTATTTCTCAGCTACAATTATAGTTTCAACAGTAAGTGTTCGCTGGCATATTGGGTTTTTTTTAAATTTAGCCAAAGTATTTATTTATTTTATTAGAGTTGCTTTGTGAGGAATAAACTTTTGTTTTCTTATTGAACTTTAGATTTGAGATTTTTAGAAAGTAGCCACAAATTAAAGCGGTTTTCTCTGGTAGTTTCCATGAGCGAGAAGGCAGGCCTTGCTGTGGTTCGTCATCAGTAACGGGGGAAGGTTGAGATGGTGATTGCTTGTGAGAGATTTTAAAAATAACGCTTTGCAGCCTAGGATGATCAGCGTTACCTTTGGAATTTTAAGTGGATGAATATGAGGAATAGAGAATATATTTTGCTAGACGGTACGTGCACTGTTTCCAAGTAACCCACAGCCCACCAAGCTGGGGACAGCAGGCTGCTTCCTGCTGCAGGCTTTGCAAATGAGAGGATTTGCAAGGATAAGTTTATTTGCTAATTTCACTAGCAGGTGAACAGCAACATTTCCGCCTTCCTTCAGTAGTTCTGAGTGTTAAAAATTTGGGTAACACTTTTGAAAGCTAGATTTCAAAGAACGCCATTATTTCAAAACATGCCTTCCTTTTTTTGGCAGAAATGAGAAGAATTTAGCAAGCAATAAAAGCAGTGAACTGTTTGTATATTCTGACACTCCCGCTCCTAAATTAAAATTGCAGTGTATATTCATACCAGAGAATGTTTTGGTTGCTCCGATGAGAATAAATAACCTGCTGCTCATGGTATTATACCTGTGAGTTACAGACACATTCATTTATTTATTTATTGTTAAAAGGGACAACTCTTTGTTCCGGAGAGAATCTCTTTCTGAAGGTTTTTCTCTAAGTGGGCCATCAGGGCCCACAGCCAGTGTCTGTGGTCGATTTTGAATTGGAACGCTCTGTGACACATTAATTTTTTCTCAGGATCATTTAATGTGACTGCATTTTAGTTTACACCTTTTCCCTCAAATATCCTCCACCTAATTAGATATCAGTCCCAAATCGGAAGCATAATATTTGTATTCTCTATCTAGAAACTGCACCAGCTATTTCATTACTGTGGGAACATTCCTGCGTGGAATTGCCAGGAGGCTGTATTTAATTTGCCCTCTGGCTATCAATGATTAGTCTATGTTCAAGTAGTTATCTGGCTAATGTAGCTTCAAGATTTAGACTTGTTGTGTATTTAAATGTCTGTTGTAGCTTCATTCCAGTAACTCCTCAGGCTTTGAACTTCTATAAACACCTCAGCATCTTACACCAGTCAGTGAGGAGGCAAAGCAGTTTTTCTGGTTGATTGCCAAAGAGGGATTTATATGCAAGAAATTTCAGCTTTGGCAACTGCTATGTGAAAGGCTGGTCACAGGCTTACCTAGTTAATTATACCTAATTTTGCTACTTTCTTGTAAATTTCCCACAACATGAAAGATGCCTTTGTTTGACTTTTAAATTAAGATTCCTAGCATGCTTTAAACTGTTGTAACCAGGGTTTAGCACTGGATTAATTGAGAGATTAAGGAGCAATGGTCTGTTTATAAAGTTAAAAAGAAAAGATGTATTAGTCTAGAAAAATGAAAACAATAAATAAATTAAAGTCCACCACCACCAAAAAAGAACTCCGCAAAATCCAGAACTTGCCTTCCCTTTGTATTGATTGCTAGTCTGATACTAGTACTTTTTACAGTTAGTAATTTTAGTTTTATTATTAATGAGGCCTTTGGCAGGAACTAAGCAGTTACAGTATCTGTGCGTAAGTATGTGTATACATATTTCTTGCCTCTACACACACATGATATACCAAGGGGTTTTTTATAAGTGACTGTGTTCTTTTCAAGTTAGAAATCACTGTCCTGTTCATATATGTTTATTATTTCTTTTAGAAACTGTTGCTTGAAAAAAGACTATTTTATGATATCGACGCTGAATTCTGACCTCCAATTTGTACCTCCGTTTAGGGAGAAGCAGTCTGTAATACACAGAAATCCAGTCTCAAGGCATTTAGTGAATAAACACATTTGTTAATAAAGTGATACCAGTCTTCTGCAGCAAACAAAAGCTACTGATGGCCTTTCTGAAGTAAAGTTTATGATTGTGTTTGCTTGTTCCTCAGGCAACTCTTAGATCTAGCATAGGAAAAATCTTAGAGATCTAGCATAGGAAAACTCCTGCAGCCTTTCATTATCTAGGGCCCAGTGGTATCTGTACCCTAAAGCTAATTGTGTAAATTCATAAATTTATTGAAAAACCCACCTCATGTTGATTTTTTTCCCCCTATTTGTATGATATGAAAATAGACCATTCAAACTGTATTCTTAAAGAAACTTCAGGAGTAAAAGAGAGAGACTTTCCCATGGAGCTGCCTCTGACTAGCTGTCAAAAGCAATATCTGAAATAAAGCTGGGCATGAGAGAATATGAAAAAGTCATGTTTGTTCTGTAATGACTAACTGGAAAGAAATGTTACACCCAACGTATGTTCATGGAAAAAAACCCTATTTTATTCCATATGAACCAAATTAAATGATAAATTGGAGTCTCAAACATTAGGTACATGGATTGAGGCTCCCTTGGCTTGACAGAGGAGTTAATTCTTCGAGGCACTTTACGAACCTGCACCTTTCCCCGGGGTGGGAGAAAATCGGTTTCTCTGAAACTGGCACTGGTGAAGTTTGTTGTCACTGATGGTGCTGGGGACCGTCTCTGACTGCTCCTGGAGCTTGGACTCAATCTAAGATAAAATCAGATGCCTGACTCCTAGAAAGTTCAAAACCTGTTCAGTGTACTGAACAGCTACCTATTCTTCACTTTTTAAGATAAGACTGCCTGCAATTAGTGTAACCTGCAATAGAACAGATACCAACATTGTGCTGCTGTTGTTAAAAATAATATTTCACTCTACAAAATGCAATTTCCCATGTCCAGCTCCAATTTAGTATCAGTTCTGAGTCTCAGGTGATTTTTGAACAGTTTAGTTCAAAGGAAAGAATATCCACAGTTGGTGTACTTCCCATAAATACATTGGGAGGGAGAGATGATTTAGCAGCCCTCATCCAAGGGATTTTAAAAATTGTAACGGTGGAAGGCAAACAGTTTTTAAATTAGACCTCCCCAAATTGTACCCCATACGCTAGCCTTATGAAATGAACGCACTGTACTTACCAAATAGTATTATGAGAAGGGCAATGGGCATCACAAACAGACCCACGAGCAAATCGGCCACCGCCAAGGATGTCAAAAAGTAGTTGGTAGCATATTGCAACTTTTTCTCCAGAGACACGGCCAGTATGACAAGTATGTTCCCCCCGATGGTGGGGATTATCACCAGGAGGATCAGTAAAGCTGCCCAGCGCACTTTGTTTCCTTGTTCGTCGCTTGGGGAGTCCTGCTTGGGTTCTGCTGTTACTGAGAGAGGCGACAAAGATCCATTGCCAACTCCTGACCCGTTCAAGAAATGCAAAGGGTAGGACATTTTTGTGTCCAGCAGAATGTATTCAGGAGCTGTATTTTGCGCAGTAATTGCGTACGGTGTAAGAGGTGACCGTTCCTCTGTGGTCCAGGATGGTCCTGAAGAAAGGCCAGCATGGTCAGTATGGTAGACTGGTCATCTGCTATTTTGAGATACAGTAACCATGTCCAAGGTGGTACCCAAATTTTTTATCCTGTGCTTTGCTGGGCGCGATTAAGTCTTAAAACCAGAAGTCCTGTCTTGTGTCCATCCCTGGTTGGGGGGGTTCAGTGGTCTCCCCTTTATAGCGAGGTCCCAGTTTCAGAAGATTATAGGAGACAGTTCAAAAGCTGTAAAAAGTAAGCGTTGCATGAGCTTCCTTTCTTTTTTTTCCCCCCCTACAGCAGTAAAAAGTGATAGCTGAATTGGGATGCCAAATGGTTCCCTTTAGATACAGCGTACGTAGATTTGCTCTTTGTAAGTACAAACTGATGCAAAGGCAGATGCTGGCGTTGTGTGTGTGCAACTCCTCCTCTCCTGAGCGTCTCGTCTCCGGCAGCGTGTGCGTAGGCAGGCGGCAGCTCCCATATTTCCCCTTATTAAGAATCCTATTTCTCCACAGAGGGACACCCCAAAAATATCTTCAGAAATGATGTATGAGGTTTCCGTTTTAATGTCTACAGTTCCTAATTTATCAGGTGAAAGTCAGGAAGCTGCAGACAATAAAACACTAGTGACTGTCTCAAGGGGACCGTAAAGATTTGTGGAACTGAGCCATCTAAATTTACCCATTACTTGGAGGGGGGGTGTGAGTAAACGGCTTGGTTTTGTAATCTGAGCAGGGCTTTTATTAAGCACAGCCTTTTCTCTCCCTCTCTCTTTCTCTTTTTCTCTCTGTCTCTCTCAACTCTGCTGAAGACTTAACGCTTAGGTTTCCCCCTTCCAGCAGAGAGTAGAACAGCTGTCACGGCATTCGGCTGAACGAACGCTCAGTTACTGAGGAGACTTGAGGGGTTGCAATTTTCAGGTGAAGAAAGCCTTACCTTTTTCTCTTGCGTTTTAGTGGAGTTCACTTTGCACCCAGGAAGATCCTCTTGTCATTTTCTTTCTCATCACACGGTGGATTTTAAGACAAGATTTTTCTCACTGCTTTCTGGAAAGCAAGTTGTTCATTTGGTTTTCTTTTTTATAATTTTTCTAAAGCTTGTCTCTTTGTGTGCTTTTGTTTAGCACTTCTATTTCTTTTAACACCAAGATTAAGAATTTCTATTTTGGGAAAAATGTATTTCTTACCCAGGTATTTTCTCGAACTCTTGAACGGAGAAGAATCTTTCTTGCCACATTTAAAAAAGATAGAAATAAGGTTGTGTTCTTTTTTTTGCTGCCCTTTCTCTTCCATTCTTTTGATGTTTTTACTTAAGCGGTTAGCAGGGTCCTTGTGCAGTTTTCTCTTTGTTGATTAGCAAAGCTTTCGGTCTGCTGCTACCTCTGTTTGTCGATCCACTAATTCCAGCGTATCCAGCTCCAGGGCTTGAAAAGCAGGGAAGTAAATGAGTGGGGTTTGGCTGGAAAAGAGCCAGAGAAGGTTAATTGATTCAGTGCTCCAGTGCTATCGTGTGTGCTCCTTGCAGCTGTATCAGGATGTGCGGATCCTGTAAATGACCCTTCACGCTGCAATACTGCAGCTCTATCCGCCATAGCGTGCCTGTCCCCGCGCCCTCGCTCGCTCGCTCGCACGCTCTCTGCATGGAGGCACGCTTAACCCTAAAAACTTCTGCTGCCCTGTAAACGCTCCAGGTTTTTTTGCCTGGACTAACTTGATAAAAGTATTGTCTAGCACAGTATTTTAAGTGTGTGCACTGTTACTTTAAATCTTTCTTCATGCAGCTGCTTTTTATTATCATGAGTATTCTCTTCTGATACCTTCCAGCTTTCGGTCAGATCTGTGTATGTCTTAGCATTCCCCATTAAAATGGAAGTAGAGTTCACTTCCAAGGGCATTATCTGGACAACTGTGTAAGAGGGTCCTTGAGTTTAAGGCCAGCAGAGACCATGAGATCATGGTCTGACCCCTTGTGTGTCACCGGCCGTTACGTTCCATGCATTGCTCGTGCTCACCAGGCTTGAGCTGGGAATGGAGTCCTCAGGGGGCTGTGAATCAATTTATATTTGTTAAAAAAAAAATTTAAAAGCATCCGTATCTTTAGGATGCAGCTACTTTGGGACCAAAAAGAGAAAGCTCCTGCCAGAGGTGAATAGAAAGACTCGTGTTCAGATTATACAATGGAATTTCCAGCAAAGTAGTTTTCACTTGTTCCTTATTTTTCCTGTTTAAAGTAAACCTTTGGTAAGATTTATGCCGTATTCATTTGCAATTGACCTTTTCTTCTTCAGAAAAGTATATATTAGGTAATAAAAATCAATCCAGCTATGGTAATTGTGTTTCCTTATCTGGCCACCTCTCCATTGCCACCCCTGACAGTACTGAGAGAACAGAGCATGTGAAAACATAAAAAAAGCAGAAATCGAGAGGGGACAATACTGTTCAACTATGTCTTATAAACTTCTGTTTTATTTTATAAATCTTGAAGTCTCTCTGGGCATTAATCTAACTGTACTTGAAATCTTTCCCAAAATTTCCATTGGATTAAACACAGCCTGTCTTCACTCTTTCTTATTGTAGAGATGAAGCTTGTTTTCCTTCATCATTGACACTTGAGCTATTTTTTTCCTTGTTGAAAGGTGGAATTATTACTGTTTTCTGGAGATGGAGCTATTGGCAGTATGTCTGCATCATAAACGGAAAAAAAAAAAGTTCCAGAGTAAAACCACCAAAGTATAGTAAAAGATGGATTAATCCTTTAACTTTAGTGGTCTGCTTGTGGGTGTATGCCATGTGCAGATCTTCATGTAACATCTCTAAATTTAAAGGACAGAATTAAAACTTGTGGGGAAAAAAATAGGCAATGCATCTATCAGCACCATCTGTGAATCATCAGCATCACTTACTGCTGCAAGCCTGGGTTGGAGCTGAAGCATTATCTAGAAAGAGGTTTGTTCGGTTTTTTTACTTTTCACTTTTTCACAGCGCAGTAGACACTACCCCTCAGTCACTTCAGTGTGGGGGAAGAATCGGAGTTACAGAAATGTAATTTTATCAACTTGAGCTCTGTATTACCTGTTTATAAATTTTCTTCACAGATTTTACCATCCGAGAAGCTTCACTGTTGGCTTCTGCAGTAGAGAGTTGTTTTGGTCAAAGTGAAAATCAAGTGTCCCCACTTCTCTGGAATGCCTCAGTGGATGTTATAATGTCATTTGTATGACAAAATCATCTCTTTAGCCGCTGGAATGGCTAAATTAAATAAATTGGGAGGGGAGAGGCACCTTGATGAAGCACCAGCTGAAAGCTGTGCTGTTGTCTGCAGACTGCTCTGATGGAAGCTGTATAAATGCATTCATATCTAATTGAAAAGGAAACGATTATTTTTTTTTTTAAATACAGATGCAAACAGAGTTTTCTCAGGAACTTGCAGAGGAAGATGATACGAGTTTAGTTGCATGTAGGCTTGCGTAGCATATATACCGAATTGGCGCATTGTTTCATTTCAGAAGGCTAGAAAATTTACCTGCCTTTTGTGATGTTTTTCTGAACTTTCCCAGGTTTGAATCGTTTCTGAGAAACGCATCCTTGTGTTTATCCATTCCAGATCTGCAGCAGGTTCTTCCCTGCGTGCTTCTGGCCAGGCTTTTTGTGCAGGACTCTGCTCTGCCCCCATGTGCAGCTCCGCTCCTGTGTTAATGATGCTAAACCTTAAATCTTGCTAGACCCCACTTTTGGTCCACCGTAACCAGCATATTTGGACCATGCATAGATACTGCTTTTTTACCCACTTGCTGTTATTTCTGATTTCAAATTGCCAGTACTGTATTATTTGACTAGAGCCACGTCTGCCTTAGACGTGAGCTGACACTGGTGACCGTGGTGTTCAGTCGGTCCCTCCGGGTCATCTGCTGTGCCTCTTGGCAGCACTGGGCGTCAGCCTCCTGGCAGTGGGAGGCCTCCTGGAAGTTCTCAATCTTCAGCAGCTCTTGCTGAGGCAACCAGGAGGCGTTTCAGAGCAGAACGGTGTTGAGGAGGAAGCTGTGTCGCACATCAGATAGTTGCAGTGAATTCCTGGCACGGCAATAGCTTGGATCCTTCTTGTCGAGAGGAGAGGAGATGGGGTTTACACTCATGCTTAGTCTACACCGAAATATGTCAGTTTGTTGCATTTTTCTCTGCAGATTTTCCATCTTCTATGTTTTCTCCCCTCTGCTACACACACCCCCTTTAGAAATGCCTGCGAACTGTACAATTAGATGTCTGCATTCCTCCTTTAATAACTCCTTCATGGATGAAGTGAAACTTCTGTTAAGCTTTTCTTTTATCTGTCACTGCACTACCAAAGCAACTTGTGGAAATAGTTCTGTATCAAATGATTAATTCATGTCCGAGAGTTTAGAAAGTCATAAATATTTAGAATCTTTTGAAATATGACTTGGGAGGCTTAATGAGGAATTTAAAAGATATATTTGACATCGTTCTTTAATTCTCTGACGTTTCATTTTTCAGTGAGTTGTAAAGTCCTTAAATATTTAGACTAAAAAGTGTGTTAGTGATGCTTCAGATGCTTCCATTTTTAGTCTCAATCAGAAGACCAGTGTGATGATTCATTTTCAGTATTCTGTTTATTTACTTATTGATGCTACCTTATATACATTTACAGGGTTTAATATTAAATATTGCTGAAATACAAAGAGAAATGGCAGTAGTCCTCTAACCTTCGAGATGTGCAATTTACAGAGTTGGGGATTAACTGAGCAAAGGTACTTGGATGTGATTCTAACTGAGAAACTAAGCGGAATACGCTTCAAGATATGGCAATTCAAGTCTTTGTCTTGTGGTGGTGTTGCATGCCTCTTGGGGGGAAAAAAAGGATAAAAGTGGATTATTAAACAGTTGATATACCTAACGGTATTCCTCAATTTACTGTAGCCCAATAATGCTGTGGTAGGCAAAGCCTACTAAGAAGTTACAGTATCTGCAGAGGTTGCAGTTGTAATTAGCTTCAGGAAAAAAAACCCCAGTTTAGGTTTATTACAGATTCCTACTAATGCTTCGGTAAGAAATCTTTTGTGGTGAAAAGAAAATAAAATTTTAGGGCGCTCTGCAAACTGTGGAAAACTTTCTATAGTCAACATCGTGGATTGAAAAGAAAAGTGTTTGTCTTCTCCATCCAGCTGATCTGGGTGGGTTTGTTCATATTAGTCCATGTTAGCAACAGTCGACATCTTGGGGTTTATTTTGTGAATTTCTGCAATGGAGGCTTAAGAAAAACTTCATTCCTATCTCTTTGGAAGTAACTGAAGAATCCAAAACTTTCTTTGGTTTCTTAGAAATTCTAGGGCACTTAACAAACTGAGTATCAGCTTTTATCTAGAGAATATAACATTTATATGTATATAAATATGGCACTTATATTTAATTAGATCCAGGAGATGAACATCCCCAGGAATGAGATGAAAATTGAGGCTAGGGCTAAGGTTTCCTTTGTTTTCTCTCTGGTTCTGGTTTCCATGAAAATCAAAATCCCTAGCTGCGCAGGGTGTTTGTTTCTCATGGAGGTTCTGAGAGCAACCAGTTGGTGAGTAAAACTAATAAAATTCTGGCTGTTACATTTTGCTGAGAATCTCTCATTGCTGTCTTGGTGCATCTTCATTTTTCTTCATGGTTTTGTTTATGACTTTTGAAACAAACCCAACTGGATCTTGGAGGAAGTCCTTCATCTGCAGCCCACGTGTCGCAACAGTAGGACCTACCCTGGTGTAGGGTGGAAACAAAGCTGCAGACGACTCACGGGTTGAAGTCCTATAGAAGAAACTTTTAGGCTTTTTTGGCTTCTTGACTCATTTAGTTTCCCGGTAACAGAACAAAGTTCAAGCTAGTTGTGATGGGGTTGTTTTTATGTGGGTCTGGGGTCACTGATGTCTGTGTTTTGATGGCTTATGTAGGAGCAGTTGAGCAATTTTCAGATGAAAATGAAGGACATAATCAGGCCGTTCCTTCGTTGTTGTTTTGCTGTTGTAGTGAAATGTAATTGCAAAAGCAAACTGCTTGAGCAAAACCAGTGTTAGGAAAAAAGGAAGGAACCAGTGCATTAAAGATAATTTGTTTTTTAAAAATAGGCATTGCCTATCTTTCTAAGATACACAGCCCAGTTTGGAGACATGCTTTGGTCTTTAATGTAGGGATGTTTAGATGAAATTACTGGACTGTGTTATGGGAAGGTCAGACTAGAGGACTGTGGTACGTTGCTTCTGTCCTCAAAATATATTAAATATACTCTTGGCTTAGACTATGACTTATGACTAAGAGAAGGGGAAAAATTGTTTCTGGAGATTAAACTTCTGCCCACTCTATCTCCAGATGTTATCCTGGTATTTCATGTGATACTATCGTCTGTGTTTAACTTGTAGTAGCAACAGATGTCCGTATTAGGACTGACTTAGGAGTAACCTGTTGCTGAGTGTGATTTCTGATAAACCGTTTATCTTTTTTTTTAGTGCTGTTTTTAAGTTCCCTCACACTCTTCATTACTTCTCTCCCTCTCCCACCAGGGGTTTCTACTCGGTAACCACATTGATTGAGCACAGCAGAGTGGTGGAGGGTCTCCAGCAGGGAGCCAGAGGGTGGATTTGGTTTGGGAATCACGTGGGGCTTGGTAGCAGTGACGTGGAGGGTTCCTCCGTCAGCAGCAGGACGTCCCCTCCCTTGTGCAGAATGTCAGCTCAGCCCCTCTCCGTGAGGGGTGAAAGCCAGGGGCAGGAGAACGTAGCCGTGTTTTCAACATGCTCCCCAGCTGGGTTACCAGTTGGAAGTAATGCCACGGGAGCACGACTGCAGCCTGTAACTGCTTATTGAGGGCTGTTTAATTTTTCGTTTGGTTACTTGACAGAATTGTTTTGCTTTTTATGAATTTTATTAAGTGTGGCTTTGGGTTTATATGGACTAACCTTTGGCAAGAGCATGCAGGACTTTGTAAAGAGCCTCAGCAATAAAGCGAGCAAGTGTTACTGCTTAAGCATTGATGCCAGCAGTGCTCTCGTGTACTGAAGTCCTGTCCCTCTGATAAGCATTTTCACAAGATTCTTTCGCTTCCTCAGCCCACTTGTGGTTCTGCCTTCTAGTTCTCTATTACACGGGAGGACAATTCTTGAAGATTGTGGTTTTGAGAAGGCTGCGTTACTGGAGAAAGTGGTGAACCCCTTAAATAGCTTTAACTCCCGAAGCAGATTTACAGAACATCCCCGTCAAAATGTTTGAGTGTTTTATGGATAGATTTGAGATAAAAGTGTTTAAAATAGTGGCCACAAATAATGTAAACCTGGCTAAGAACTCCAAAATCAATTAGTGTACGCTAATCCTGATTTTATACTAAAAACTGTGTTGAAACTTCTGAGCCTTCAGACACAAAGATGTGTCCAAGTGAATGATTCTGTAAAATCCAGCTTTCTGAACAGGAATTTAATGATTAATGCTTCAAAGTGGGTAATGTCATCTTTGCTAGAAGACGTTTTTCTCTTCTCTGGCTCACAGTCTGCCTGTTTAACATTTGCTGAAGTAAAGCAAACACAAAGGTGTTAGGAGTCTTTGTGCAAGGGCTGAAGTCTTCTGTGCAGCTGAATGCTTGGGCTCATTTATTACAGGATTTGTGACTCCTGGTCTCCACATCAGCTCATTTTTTTAAAAAACATTGTCAGCATCCAAGGTGTTACTTGAGCAAGAGACTGACAGGTAGTTTAAAATGTGTATTTTAGTTTATAGTCTTCACTTCCACTGCTTGCTTGCAAAACAGCATCATCCCATTTCCCAGCTCTTCCCCCTTTCTTAAAATTTGTCATCTCGGCTGCATCCTAGAGGCAGCAGAGTTTCCAGCAACTTTGTACATGTTCCTCTCTTCTTTTATGTGCTTTGGGGTTTTTTACTGCTGTTTGGAGGGAGGGTTTGGGTTTTTTGTAAGGTGGTGGTGGTAGAAGGGATTCTTTCCCCACGCGGATGTTTTAGGAAAACTCCTGAGAAGCAGACTGTTGGAAGCAGGGGTGAGGTAGGAGAGCTGGGTACTTGCTGCCATTGCTGCTGAGGGGTTGAGCACCCTCTGAAACCTGGGTGCCTTCGGGTCCCCTCAGCAGTTCTGGAGGAGGACTGGAGCCTGTGTGGGGGTGCTGCCCGTCTGCGATCAACCGGCGCTGGGGAGAGGGGAGCAAAGAGGAGTTTAGGACTAGTTGTCAGAGGAGACTATGAGAAGGTGTTGCAATGGGAAGAGATAATAGCTAGAGTAGAAATTAACCAATTTCAGGTGTATATAACTGAAGCATGTGTGTGGTTATATGAGCGTGTCTTCTGTCCCCAGTCACAGTGAAAGAAGAGAATTAACTAGATAATTGCTTAAGGTCTTTTTTCTACAATTCCGATATTCATTGAAATAAAACCAATGCTGGAGCATACTCTATCATGGTTTTTCTACCTCTTGAGTTGCGGAGTGCTTTGATAGACACTTAATGAATCCTACATGATGCTATCATTCCTGTGTACAACCGGTGCTGCTGCCACCCTCCAGCCTCCATCTTTCAGTACAGCAAACGTAAGAAGGGAGGCTAAAACTAAGGTGTTTTTGGTTCTTCCTTTGTGTGCTTCAGCCTGAAATCAGTTTATAGTCCAAGTAAATGGCTTGCAAGAACTGCTTTTGGTATTGTGAATGTGACAATTAAAAAGCTAGTCTGGGCTGCAAGACAGAGTGAGATGGAGTGGGTAACCAGATGATGTGCACTTTGAAAACAGACATAATTAAATCACTTGCAATTGGTAGTTTCCCATCTTTCTTTTTCACGAGCATGTACTTGCCTGCTGCATTCCTGCGTTGCTCTTGTGTTAATGGTGTCATGAGATTGGGTAAATTTAACAGATGAGCTGTGATGGATGTGTTTGTGAAGCCTATGAGTTCAGAATGCAGACTTGTCTGATGCAGAGGTGCTTATTTTACAAATAGTTTTGCCTTTGCTGCATTAGAAATGCTGAAATTCGCAGTGTACGGTATCGTGGATTGTGTGGCATCTAAATTAATGGAGTCATAAATATGACGACAAAGACAGGAGGGAAATTAATATATCCACACCTGTGAGTTCTGCCCTGCTTCAGAAATACTCAGTATTCACAAGACTGTGTGCATTAGCAACGACATAAGACTGTTTGCATTAGCAACACGTGCTTCTTGCCGTAGGAAATAAGGGTTCCCTTTCACTCCCCCAGCACTGGGCTAGAAATTCTGTTGCTGTAATGACCAACAGGACACGGGTTCCCAGGTGGTGAGGCATGGAGCGTGTACTCCCGTTTCAGATCTCCTGAAAGGCAGCAAGATCACAGCATGATCTCTTGGAAGGAGACAACAGTTGACGTTGCTGAGAAACTGCTTGGAAGTGTGTTTTCTACCAGCATTTCCTCGCGTGCTTTGATTTGCGGCAGTAGGCGGGGGGAGTAGGAGCCAGCAGAAGCGGTGGCTGTGACAGGGAGGTTGGACCCACCATCCTTGAAGGTTGATTGAATACTGGAGTTGGGGTTTGTGTCTGCTGATGGGAGATTTAGTACTGTGTGTCTCATGGAGAGTAACCCTCCGCTAGTGGAGTCTGTCACAACAGCATGATTCCTAGGCATAAAAATCTCAGTCTCAGCAGATACGTCATTCTGCTGGGTGATCTTTTAAAGGCAGAAAATATGCACTAAAAAGGAAGACTTCAGCAGTGTGAGCTGTGTGTGATATCTGCAGCGATAGGGAAGTTTATTCGTTTGTGCCTTTGCTTGTTCTCCTCTTAGTCCATTTGTTCTACCCTTCTGGTGGCGTTTTGAGAAATGCGAAACATACGGTGTGGAAGGACAATTTTAAATTTTCCAGGATGAACAGAGTGAAGTCTCCATACTTTGAAGAACAATAATCGTAAACAACATTCTTTTTTTGCCTTTCTTTAGGACTCCTGAGCAGTGTCCCAGCGTGGTTTCTTTGCTGTCGGAGAGCTACAATCCCCATGTGCGTTACGGGGCTGCCATGGCTTTGGGTATCTGCTGTGCGGGCACTGGAAACAAGGTGAGGACCAGAAGCATCCGTTGCCAAGACTGGTTCTGCTCAGAGATATTTGTGCGGAAATATGACACGCAGAGATGAGATTTCTCGCACACATACCCTGCTAGCCAGCTGGAGCAGAGCAGTACTGCTTTAAATTCTTTAACTGTCCTGGGCATAGAGGTTCTTTTCCTGCTTGTACAGAATAGATAAAGTAGAAGAATGTTTTTATATATTACTGCCACATTCTTGGAATTTTGTCTTCAAACTTTTCTTAGAGTTTTCTTACTGTCAAGTTGCCACTGAAGTTTAAATGTATGTTCAGTACTCCAAAATCAATACTCTCTTTGCCCTTGGAATTGATCTTTTATGGATTGCTTTAGCGGGAACAAGGAGGTGCCAGTGACAGGAAAACAGCAGGTGTTTTGCGTAACTTCTATCTTCTTTCTTCTTTTCTGTGATAAACAATTCATGGAAGATTTGTGTAGTAAAGCCAAGTGCAATGAAATTAAATGAAATTTACTGTAGTTTCAGGTGTGTAATTCACAGACAGTAAATTTTATTCTCACTTGATAAGTGTCAGTGAAGGATAATTCTCACAGATGATAGCAAGGCCCTTTTAGAGTAGGAGGATTCCCACTTCTGCTGTGGGAAGTGAGGGCTCATTGGGACAAGCAGCAATTAAATTTGGGGATAAGTGTCCTGCTTCAGCCACATGTGTATGTAAGCTGTACTGGTACTGAATCACAGTCTCAACGCAGGTGCACAGACGTTCCCTGTGGAAGTAACATTTCATGTTTCCGAGTCTTTGATAAATCTCACGCTCACCTGTATGATCCCTTCCTCAGCTGGTATTAAACACTTGGTCTGTGACTCGTGCAAGTGAGGGCTGCCCAGCATGTCGCTTGTGTTGTGAAATGCACAGAACGCTGACACGCGCTGCCTGCCGTCTTTACTGTCTAAAGCATGCAGACTTGAAAGCAAACTGAAAGTCCTATTTTTATCCAGGTTGCTTTATTCTCAAGTGTAAGGTGGAATCAAGGAGCTAATTATTTTTATCCTGCTGCATTTGGCAAGTTGATTTAAGTGGAAATGCTTTTAGTCACACAAAGTAGTATGTTTTATTTCCAGATACGTTGTGTGATAAAGACCTAAACCATCTGATTATGCGCCGACATGTCTTCCACAGCGTATATTAATAGGTTTTGAAGGCCCAAATATATTCAACTTTGGAGATTGGAAGGTTCACCAGCTTTTTATCATAGTGGATGTTCCATACACAGTATTGAATTCCTGCCAAAGAGTGCATGGTTCACCTTCAGGTGCAGCACAGCCTCCAAGACAGCTCCGTTTGCAAAAGCAGTAATTTTGTCTTCATCATATGATTCTAGAAGTGGTTCTTAGAAATGGTCTTTAGTATTAAATCAGCTTGTTTTTAAAAGCCTCACCGTGACAAAAGTGTCACTGAGAGGAGTCTGTACTGGGAGACTCAGGCACTCACTGCGTTTGCCCATGTCCTCAGTTTAAGTGCGGACAGGAGAGCTCCGCGCAAGAGATTGCCGAGTGATTCTGTCTGACTTCTGCAATCAGAAGATCACATAATAGATTAAAAGAGGTTTTTGAGCTGCGTAGGGTGGATGTCTAACTGTTATCTCTCCTGTTCCAAAGACTATCTAGCAGCTTGCTTCACCTGCTATTCCAGAGTGCTTTTAGAAAGCCCCTGTACTGCCACAGACCAAGTTTATCTGTGCGGCACACGGCTGTACAAACTGCTATCTAAGGGTTATTCCGCTTAGACGTGAAGACCGGCTGAGCCCACTTAAAACCACTGAAATGGATAGTCTTGGTTCCTCCTGACATCTTTTGCTTTGTCTCATGCCCAGCTCCTTAGTGAGGCAATTCAGACACAAACTCAGAGAAGACTGACCCAGAAACCAACATCAAAAAAGGGAACAGTTCTCTCTTGAATTACTGAGCTGGAGAAGCTCACTGAGAGGTGAGACAAAGGCTGCAGCTGGCACAGGGAGAGCGGAGAGGCTGGATAGCTGAAGGGAAGTCGAGGAAGGAGAGGGTTCTCATTTTGGCAGCAGTGAGTTTATATGAGCTCAGTTGTCCTGTCTAATGTGTGCTGAGGACCTTGTATGCTTAGAAATGAATTTGTGTCTGTGATAATTCTCTGTATGTTTAAGTCATGGCTTGCAAAGTGACAGAACTGTAAATGGAAACTAAAATGGTTCCCTAAAGAGATGATTTAGTCGATTTACCTGCGAATTGCACATTTGGGTCTTGGGTACATCTAAGCAGCATTTATTACAATAGGCTCCCTTATAGCTTTTCATGATCAATGACTGCATTGAAAGGAGTGCTTACTGACGGGTCATCGTGGATCACGTTCCTGTTGCGCTTAGTTGGGAAGTTACTGAATTTGCAGAAGCAATAGAGCATTTTGAAATGTTTTCAAAACCTGGATTTACTATATGGGTGCCCCAAGGCAGCCTCACTTGAGGCAGGTTTGAAATGAGTGCTTTCATGTGCTGCTAAATGTTACAGGTTCTGACAATGAAGTGTAAGGTCAAGAATTTGGGACCTGGATTGTTTTACCATCTCATTTTATAACCTCCAGCATGTTGTTTGATATCTCTGGCTCATTTGTTCCTTACGCAGAAAATGAAGGTAACGCTGATGTATTTTGTTGGAAAGGACGGCAAAGAAAGTGTACGAATAATTTATGTGTACTATTTCAGACATGTCAGTAGTTCTCATGTGCTGAATGCCTCTGCTGCTTACAACAACTGTTGTTTAGTTGTTACCCTGTTTCTGCAGGTAGATCTTGTTCCATCCATCACTTGGTTTCTATGTTGGGTTTTTTTTTCTTCCTGATTTATGAGAATCCACAGATTTCTGGTTCATTTACCAAGAACAGGCAAAATATATTAAAAAGTGTATCTGATAGCATTAATGTGATAATCTTCCCTTAGAGTACTGAATCCTGGGATACTAAAAATAATAGTATTAACTTTTTAATTGCTTATTTCTTGTTTTTTTTTAGGAAGCAATTAATTTGCTTGAGCCGATGACAAATGATCCTGTGAATTATGTACGTCAAGGAGCTTTGATTGCATCTGCCCTTATCATGATCCAGCAGACGGAGATTACCTGCCCAAAGGTAATGTGGCGTACCTTGCATACCGGCTTGTTAGATGGAAAAATAGTCTTGGATGCCAAAGCTTTAGTGCTCGGCACTGCACATAAGCATTGGCCAGAGAGTGTACGTGCCTCGTGAAGAGGCAGAGCTGAATGCACAGCATGGGTGGGAGCGTGCGGTTTTGAATGGGGAGCGATGCACGCTGATCAAAACATGCCTCATAGACCACAGCATTTCAACTCTAGGTGTTACAAGAATAAGCAGTCTTTCTTAACAGGTCTAAAAGCATTTTGTAATGGCAGGAAAGTGACTGCCTTCCACTAACATGTACTCCTGAATGCTCATGATTCATGTGAACACCATTATTTAGTAAAGAAGTTGGGTTTTTTGATAGCGAACTTAGTTTTGGATGTGGTCAGGGTGCAGGGAAGTCCTGTTATGTTTCTTTCATAGCCAGGCTTACACCTTTCAGGTGAAACAATTTCTGCTGTCTGAAAAGGCTTAGCGGCTTTGTAGCAAATACTTTTTTTTTTTAATGGAGCTGCTCAGAAGGCAAAAGGGATTGCATGTGCTGCGTTTAGCTTTTAAAAATAAATTGCCCTGTGAATATATGACAGATGAGGATATGCAAACATTTGTACAGACTAAA
The DNA here is from genome assembly GCA_013400135.1 of Rhinoptilus africanus. Lineage (NCBI taxonomy): Eukaryota > Metazoa > Chordata > Aves > Charadriiformes > Glareolidae > Rhinoptilus > Rhinoptilus africanus. The sequence continues at coordinate 173,626 of VXBO01009793.1, read as the reverse complement.
AGTCCGCATTAATAGAAGCTCTGAGGTTCCACATTTCATCTGCACTGGTGAGCGCTGAGGCACAGCAGTAGCTGGTACTTTGCTACTCATCTGTCATATATGGGTGCTTTTATTGATGTAATTTTAGAAGTTGAACTGTGATAAAAACAGCCACTTTTTTTACTGCATTTGGATGGGGAGAAAGAAAAAAACCTCTCTGTCCAGTGGAAAATTTTACTTGGGAAAGTCAGCGAAAGAAATCTACAAATACAGGTGTGCTGGTATTTCCAAGTCACGGAACATGAAGATTTGCTGGCAGACAGTTTGTTCCTTTGAATTATTGAAACAAGCGGGGAAAAAAAAGTAAAAAACACTGTTGGTTTCCACTGAGCAGAATCTGAGAGTGGTGTTTGTATTATCAGGATTGTAGTGCAACTGAATAAGCCAGTGAAGAACACTAGAGTTCTGTCACCTCCCTTCATCTTCCAAGATAGGAAGTCTCTGTATGTGAAGTTGAATTATCTTTCTCTGGAAAGAAACTGCTTGTTTTATTCGTTTCTTCCTTGGTCAGGTGCTTGGAATGCCTGCTCTCCCGTGCCTCAGTTTCCCACCTGGAAGAAATAAGGATGATACTTTCTTCTATGAAATGACATTATTAAATTAATTTTAGTTTCAAAGCACCCTAATCCTCTTGGGATGGGAATTGCAGACTGCTCTGAATCAGCCAGACATCTGAGATTTTTGAGATAAGTGGTGCTCTCCTCCGTGTCTCCTAAAGAAAAGCGCGAACAGGCAAACAGCGAGCACACGTACGGATCGCTTGAGGTGTGTCGTGAGTCAGATCCCTCTCCCCACACAGGCCTGGGCACCCCGAGTACGGAGGGTGCGTAATACCTGGGCTTGTTAAATGGGTGATTAAAACCTTGGCTAGCAAATACAGGCCAAGATGTACACTCTGGGGTTCAGTGGCTTGTTTTAAAATGGGGAGAGGATCTGAAAAAGACTTATGCCAAAGCCCTCTTTGGGCCAAAATTTGTGTGATGTTACATAATATAGATACAGAAGGCAGTTCATTACCCAGTCATACAAACACTGTAGATATTAAAAAACAAAAAAAAACCCAAACCCCCAAAACCGACAGATTAGCAACTAATTAGGAATCCCTGAAATAGTCTGCTAATTTAGGAACTAAATACAGAAATATCAATTTTACTTGTTTTAATGCCCCAAAAGTTAGCTAGAACCATCATAGCTTCTTGTTCAAAAGTAAAAGGAATATTTTGAGGAAGATGTTGCCAAATAAGTTCTATATTATCCATGGGAAACTTTTTTTGGAGCTCTCTGCCAGTCTGAAGAAAAAATATTTTACTCTGATGTGACAGGATAGAGTTCAGAAAATAGCCATTTTGGGATTACAGTGACATGTTTTGATCTGATGAGAGCCCAAATGGCATGCTGGTGCACTGCGTGCCAAAGCGTCTAACCTCATGTGGGTGTTCGCGTGGCTGGATAAGCAGCTATCGAGGGGAGCATGACGGATTTCATATCCCACAAGCCATATTTTTGTGATTTGATTTAAGAATCAAAGTATTTGGGTTTAAAAGAAAACATTTTTGTTGTGAGAGAATGCATATCTATGCTTTTGAATCACCTTTGCTGTCGTCTTTCCATTGTATTCATCTTCCTCTTTGTTGTGCTCACTCTTCATTTAAAGGAATAATTTAAAGAGTTTGAATTTAAATAAAGAGTTTACGTAAAGAATTGTCATGATATGGAGGTCCCTTAAACTTGCAAGTTGCTTAAGTGTCAAACGGGGTAGCAAATCTTGTGTACGGCTAATTTGGGCTCTTTGGAGTTGAAACACAATTCCTCCGTGTGCAGCCAGCGTGATTTTTCCTGACTTCTGTTGATACATTTAAGAACCATATTAGTGCAGGATACAGAACAATAACAAGTTTATTTTGTGAAATGGAATCCTAAATTATAGATGTGATGAGATCACTGTAACAGAAATCAATGACAACTTCATTACGCATTCCTGACCTGCAGGGCAATTAAGACAGCAATTTTGGAGACAAACTACATGTCTAACATCTTGAATTGAATTTACTTATTCCTGGTTTTGTGTTAGGATAGGCATCTTGGCAAAATGAGAAGATAATAAGCAAGGTCAAGGCTCTCCCTCCATTCTCCTTCCATCATCTTAGCCTGTTAATCCTTAAGATGTTGCGAAGAAACCAGGACGAGATTGCTCCCCCACATTAAGATGAAATGCCAGGTCTTGCTAGGATGCCAGAACAATTGTTGCAATATTCTGGTAGCACCTTTGCATTCCTTCCTGTAAGCCTGTTACTGTTAGACACTGCTGCATACGGTATGCTCTTTCAAGAGAGCGTTTGTATGCAGAATAATTCCAGCTTTTGAAGAAGATAACCTGTTTGCATGTTCTGTCTAAAACCTCTTTTAGTAAAAACAGATTGCCAAACTCTCTTGTTCTTAAGAACTTGCATTTGCAAAAAGCATCATGCACATCACCTGCCACTGTTTCCCTAAATTAACTGTTTATTAAGTTTTATTCTTAACAGTTTCATGGGCTTCATGTGCATGGGTGTTGGCTGATGGAAGGAGAAGTAGTAAACAGCCTTATAAATTATAAATGACGGCCCCTGTCATTTGGTGTAGGGTTGTGGTAGGAAACGGTGCCATTTCACCCTCATGTCTTAAAGCTTGTGTTGTTTCCTCAGTGTTTCCAAGGTTGCACGTTGGGCTTTGTTTGAAATCAGCGGCATGTAATTTTGGCTAGCACTAATTACCAGAATGGTGTGTTTGTGTGTGTGTATGTTAGTTCAGATGCCATGAGTCACTGCCTATGTCTTAGTGCTCCTCCTGGAAGTCACTCAAATAAATTTCTTGATAGCATTTCCAAATGCTGTAAAATTTTTAAAGTGCTGGAAGATTTCCACGGGGAAACAGAGCCTGTGGGTTTCATGGCATGTTAAATAAACCTATACAGTAGTCTGGGATGTGCTCGTTGCTGTGGTTTGAAGGAAAAATAGTAGCAGATTCTAGGGCTCTACTAGACAAACTCTGGCAGATTTTGCTTCGACAGCTGAAGAAATGAAGCTGTTTGTTGACATCTTGCTCCACTCTGTAGGAGGTGAGTGCCCCAGCAGCAAAGGCAGAACTGAGGTTTTTGTCTGTACCGCTCTTGCCTTCTCCAGAGAGCTGGAGCAATGGCTCCACGTGTGGGTGACACCTGCCTGAACCACTGGGGCTGCCAAAGCAGACTTTCCCCGGCAGTGAAGGAGGTTTTACAGCTGGGACCTGATCCCGTCAAAACCCGGCTCCTGTGAAGCATCTGCCTTGTCGGAGCAGCCTGAGTGAGCGTGCAGACCTACCCTGCGTCCGAGTGCTGAGGTGGCCCCACCGTCCCGGTTTGCCTGGTTCTCAAGGCCAGGCGGAGTAGCCTCACGCTCTTCCAGAGAACAATTTTGCTTCCACCGATCCTAAAGTAAAACTTTGAAAAGGGCACGCTTTCCCAATACATTTTCTGGGGTTGGCAGTGGTCCGCAGCTCACGATGCACAGGTATGGAGAATTTATCTGAAAGCAGAACGCTCTTGCTATGGCACCAGGAATTTTGTATTTTAAGCAGCAGAGGGTATAAGGACTACTTCTTATTGCGGCTGTTCAGCACTTGTTCATTGAACGCCTGCTTTCAGATGGTTCCCTGCCGTAACCTGTCCGTGTCACCTGGAGAGGTGGCAACTGATCTGCTCGGGTTTAGCAGCCAGTTCTGTCCCTTGGTCCTCTGCGGCTGGCAGTGTCCCGGTTAGCTCGCTGCCCTGCGCGGTGCCCTGGTGCCCCAGCTGGTGGGTTCCTGGTGGGCTTGTTGCCCAGGAATTTTGTTCATCTGCTCTGGACTACTGTAGATGTGAGCAGGAGCTATGGAAGGCATATTCGGGAGAGGGTGCTCACAGGGGCAGAAGCCACAAACAAGGAAGGTGCATGGCTTCTCCCCGCCAGCCCTGCCTCGCCTCTCCCAAGCGTGAGGTTTCTGCCCTCTGTTTGAGGGATTGCTCCGTCAGACTTCAGATGCCAGCGTGAACATTAGCAGTTCTGCTGAATGTCTTCTCGCTTCACCCAGGCTTTCGTTCTCTGAAGATTTGATTACGGTGTAAATTCCAGATGACGGTCCACCGAACGAGCTTTGTAACATCCGTCTGGTTTTGTAAATATTTCGAACCCAGAAGCCGAGCCCAGAGTGGTGGGAATGATGTTTTCTAAACATCTGGTATCCTACTGCTCGGCTCTCAACCAGGGGAATGGTTTTATACGGTGCTTCTGTGTCTCCATGTGTCTGTCCCAAAACCATCTGAAGGCTTTGGTTCACCTGGTCTGCAGGTGGTTGCCCTTGATACTGCACGAGGCCCCCTTCCAGGCTGCAAATGCAGACTAAGGTATTTTTCCAGTGTGCAAGACATCAGGTGTAAGAAACAAACTATTTAGTGTAAGCTCTCAGTGTAAGCTTTTATAAATAAAAATCAGGAGACCGTGAAAATGCATAAATGGAATGAAGCAAGGGCAGAGTTCGGTCAGTATATCCAGAATAAACGCTGTATTGTGTGTGCAGTATCTCCCTGCCGCACATCTGTCTCTGTGGCTGCCCTGAAAGTGTATCTTCCTTCTTTTTCTTAGCTTTAATAAATTCAAGGAAATTTAAGTCACCTGCTTTTGGGGACAGGGACAATAACTAAAAACTATTTAACGCAAGGGGGAATTGGTGAATAAAGAACTAGTATTAGCACACAAATTGTTGGACTTACTTAGACTGAAAAATGGAAATAGCTGCTGTTTTTCCCCTGTCAGTTTTAATAAATGCCTCCTGCTTTACCAGAGGAGTGTTGTTTTGTTCAGCTTCGCTGCTTCTGTTTTTAAAAGTGGCTGGCAGCTCTGGTGCTTCATGGTTGTGAGACTCTGCATTTGTGTGAAACACATAAAGTCATTTTAATACAGTCGTGTTTAGCAGGTGATGATATACCTGTATGAATGTCGACAATGTCTTCCACTGTCACAGACTGGTTTAAATCTCTCCGGGCTAGATGCCATCACTGCTGAAGGAGTTGAGGTGAGAAGTGGTAGAGCTGGGTCAGGGGCTGAAAGAGTGAAGGCAGGAAAGGTATCAACCAGAGAGTCTCTGTTCCTTCAGGGCAGCTGTGTTTTAAACGGTGGGATGAGTTAACGTCCATTGAGAACTATTTGCAGAAATGTGCAATCTTAATCTAAGCATTCACTAAGCATTTTGGGATGCCAAGCAGTGTCGCAGCTCTTGGTATAATGCTTGTGCGTTGGAGCGGCAACCTCTTGTCTTCTTCCCATCCCAGACATTGGACATAATCTCTCAAAATTAGAGTCTCAGCTTCTGTGTGTCAAAAATTCACACATAAAATGTGGTGAAATATATTGCGAGCATTACCTCGGCTGCAGGATTAAGTCATGGCTCTGATGTGCTTTTACTGGAGAATCTGGTCTCATGTTTTTCTGAGAAACCCCTGCAGTTTGATTTATCCCCTCAGCTCTTCGTTATGTTTTGATCTTTTTCTTTTTTTTTTACCTTGATGAATCCCAGTTTAACAAAATGTTATTCTCAGCTCGGTTCGCGTGTCTCACTGACTCAGCCATACGAATGGTTGTTTTTTTCACGTGTGCAAAAACTCTTTCTGTAAGCGCTTTGAGATTCCCCAGTGCGCCCCAAGACAGGCCACGTGCTAGGAGCGATGCCTCTGAAGGCTGCTCCTGCTGCTCAGTGCTGCCCACCCTTAGGGCAGCTCTGGAGCTTGTGGTGTCCTGCACACATGGGGTGTCGTCGTAGTCAGTCTTTAAGCCTCCTTCACTGGTACAACTGGGCGCTGGGAGCATCGGAGGCTGTGCAAGGGTACGTTCCTAGTGGTGGTGGTGAAGCTTGGCATCTCTGCCTGCAGCAGACACTTAAAGTGTGTTTCACGAATGAAGGATAGCACCTTTCCTCAGACGTTTGGCACTGAGTAAATATCACTGCTCTCCCTGGAGAGGCACATGTTCTTTGGATGTGAGAAGTGGCTAGGGGGTTGTCTCTTATTAGGGTTTTATACTTGGAAACCTTAACTGCATTTGCAGTACGAGGAGCTGCTCTGTGTCTCTGGTGGCTGGGTCTGCTGCCTTGAGCTAGAAGTTTGTCCTCTCCTCTGTGCCTGCAGATCTAGGAATAGGACTTGGGATACCAGCAGCAAAGTGGACCAGTAGTGGGGAGAAGCTTGTTCAAGACATCTTGGAAGGAGACTTTTTGAAAAGACCTCCTTTGCTTTTGAGCATGTGTCGTGGTTTGGCCTCAGATGGCAGCAAAGAACCCTGTGCCGCTCTCTCAAGCTTCCCCAATACGTGGAAGAATGGGAAGATTCTGAGGCCCGCTCCAAGCCGAGACTTCCAGCCCCCTCCCCGACAGCTCAGACTGGGCATGGCTCACAGGGGGTGGAATACCTGTGTCCCTGCCGGAGCCTGCAGAAAACTTACCAGGACAGCATAGAATCGTTTAGGTTGGAAAAGACCTTTAAGATAATCAAGCCCAATCATTAACCTGACGCTGCCATGTCCACCACAAACCATGTCGCTGAGTGCCACATCGACACATCCTTTAAATACCTCCGGAGATGGTGACTCAGCTGCTTCCCTGGGCAGCCTGTTCCAATGCTTGATAGCCCTTTTACTGAAGAAATTTCAGGTGAAGGGTTAGTATGAAAACAAAATGTCACATGGATATCTGGATGAAAATTAATTTAGGGAAGAGGAAGAAAAGATGCTTGCAGACATGCTGTGGCTGGGGTGCAGCTTCCCAGCTTTTGACTGGGTTGCAGATTGAGATATCCTGGTCTGCTTTTTCAGTTATAAAAATTACTTCAGCTGTATTGTTACTCCCCTGTATATATTCAAAGACGTGAAGTTATTAATATGTGATAAAGCCTTAGATATTGCTGGATGTGATACTGTTCCATGTCTTCAACACTTGGTGAACCAGTGAAAGATGAAGCTGTTTGAAGCAATGATTATAATATAAGCAAAGGTTTAGCAGTTTCCCATACTAATGGGTGCTTTAGATATTGTGGTGAACATACCATGGTATAAGCTATTACTTTATTAAATATTTTCGATAATGTTTTTCACTTAAAAAGTAGGCGTGCAGTAGCAAAATTTGCTGATGACGTACCATAGGGGAATTATCAATACAGCAGAAATATTGTACAAGAAAAACAGAATTGAAGTTTTGAGCAGTAGGAATTGGAGGAAATTTAATAAAGCGTGGTGTCACGCACCTAAGAACATATACAGTAGTTCTTGCTGCAAACTCATCTGTTGGTCTTTTATTCCAGTGACTCTCCAGAGATTCTCAGGCTAGTCCTGTAAGGCCTGCAAAGTGTGGTTTGGAAATGTACATCCATCCCGACTATTTTCAAATTGCTATATGGGTATCTTCAAGTGGGGAAAACCTCTGTAATTAATTATTAGTGGATGACTTGTAACACCAAGATGAATGTCGTCCTAGGGTGCAGAAATCCAGGATGCTTCCAGTAAAGACAGAATATATGACTCATGCAGTCGGTTTTATAATCTCTCTCTTTTTTTCTTTTTTTTTTTTTTTTATCCAGGTCAGCCAGTTCAGACAGCTCTATTCCAAAGTGATCAATGATAAGCATGATGATGTTATGGCAAAGTTTGGAGCAATCCTGGCACAAGGCATTTTGGATGCAGGTAACTCCTCAAACCTTTAAAGCAGTGAAAATTTCTTAAACTTATTTGGCTACAGTAGCTGTAATAGCAAATTTTATTTGGGAGAGGAGGTGCTTTATGCCTGTCTTGTTATAGTAGCAAGAAACCACTAATTTCAAGTCATTTTATCTAATTAAAGAAATAAACCCTGTGTTGTAGTTTTAGCTTGCATCAGCATGCTTCTGTTAGGAGAGACTCAGTCCAGCCATTGGGGCCGAATTCGTGTCCAGAAGTCAGAACAGATACGATCTTTTTGTTCTAAGTCTTGTTTTGTCACCCCGAATGTTGATTTATAGCACAACAGGTTGCTTCTTTATTTTTCAAAGTAAGCAACTGCTCCAGAAGTTTGGAAACCTTGTGGAATCCAGTCCTCATATTTTGCCTTTTATGTTAAAATCTGACCTAACCAGTTTGAAAATGTATATATATGTTTTTTAATAACTAGGTTTTGCTTCTTTCCTTATTATTGAGAGGGGTTGCACAAAGAGGGAAGCACAATTAACTGCACCAGTGCTACTTCAGAAGACCCAGTTTCACAGGCTACTACCTTTTTCTTGCGTAGGAAACATCATCTCCTGAGTGTTAATGACTAAATGTTGAGCCAGGGGTAGGCCCTCTAAAGACATTTGCATTCATAAGGACTGAATTGCAGGGCCTATTAAGGAAGGTTTCTGCAAGCAAAGAGGACAGACAATGATTGGTTTGAGTTTTTCCTTCTGCAGGAGTTGAGGCTTGTAGAGTGCTGTCTGTGGCAGTAGCACCCCTTTCCCAAGTTTCCAAACACAGTTTCTTCTATCTGCTCTCTCGTGCTGTGCCCTTTTCCTGCCACGCGTCCTCCTGTTCCCTGCGGTAGGTAGAAACAAGCAGGTTTTCCCTGTTCTCTGAGATCAAGGTTAGTGCTGAAGTCACATAAGCAAAGGAGACTCATAGTTCTCCCTGTGCATGGCTTAAGCACAGCAGTGTGCACTGCAGTTACACAGAGTCCGTATGAGATCACTACATCTCCGAGCCATGTGGTGGGGGAAGGAAAACTCAGGGCTGCCTGCCCCTATCCGTGTGGGAGCGTGCACAAAAAGCTCTCTTCCTGGTGAGTGTGTGGCAGCCAGGCTGCTCCGTGCTCTATGGCGAGGGCTGCTCAGAGAAGGAGGCAACAGGAACCACCTCCTTTGTCTTTCCAGGTAGCCCTGCTGGAGCTCAGCCTCAGCAGCGCTCTTGGCACAAGGCTGTTAAAACAATCTTGGTCATTCCCCTACTCACACTGTGGTGCTGGGAAGCTCAAAGAGGTTTTTCTCTCAGCAGTACAGACCTGCTTCGAATTCCTACCTTTAAGATTAAATCATAAAAATGCAGCTAAAACCTTACTTGCTTCCTGTGTCACTCGTGTGTTGTATAATGACTTGGAAACCAGAAGCATCCAATTTTAATAAACTACATGTGGATTTGTGCCAACTTTAACCTCTTTATTTCTTGCTGAGCAGCTGGGGGAAGGCTGCGAACTCCCTTTGTTAACCTATTGCCACTTTCATTAGATCTTAAAAGAGTGAATTCTTTTTATCTTTCCCATACAAGTACAAGTGCTTATCTGAAACAATGCGCTATAGAATTTAATTATTGCTACCAGGAAGAGGAGGTTCTTTGTGTCATCTGCCACAGTTGGGGCAATTGGGTTTGGGATTTTTTGTTGGTTTTCCTTTTTTTTTTTTTTTTTTTGTGAGAGAAAGACAGAAGTATAGTTCTCTTCAAATGACAGGCTTTGATCAAAAATGCAAGATTTCCAGCGCGCAACTGGGAAATGCTGCACTGGAGGTGGGTTTTTTGCTCTGACAATGAGGCAGTCGTTAGACTGGTGGTCCCATGGAAGGCGTGGGGTACTTTGGAAACGCTGAAGTGGAAATGAAGAATTTGGTCGTTGTCTAATTGTTAGGCCCCAGCAGCTACAGTTTTACTTCTTTAATAAAATAAGAAAAATGTAGACACTCTAAATTTAGCTTAGAGATATTTTTTCCCCCGAAGCCTGTGAACTTTTATAATGCTCCCCTTCATGTACAAAAATGCTCTCGTTCCAGGCTACTGACTGTTGTGGTTTTTTTACTTCTGGGGGTTTTTTTGCAAAATCAATATACTTTATTTTCTGGAGTATGTATTTGTCAATGTGAGCTACAAAAGGGATATACTGATCTCATTAGATGTTGGCATTTTACTCGCTTGAGATCTATTTTGCCCTCTGGACTCTAGGTATCTTCTCTGGTTCTTAATGCCACATTTCTCCATCAGTGAGAAAAGAGGAGTGGCAGACACTACACAAATACCTGTGTAGTTTATCTGGAAAATCCTTTTCTCGATGTGTAGGGAAGGTTTTTCTTTTTTCAGCAGTGCGACAGGTTGGGCACTGGGAGTAGCACCAGGCAGTGCAGACTGAAGCCAAAGAAGCTGTTGACAACCCGACAGGAAGGTACTGGATTCCCCGCTGTTCTGAGACATTTGTAATGAGCGGTGAAAAAGGTGGTGTCATCCAAATTAGAGAGGAAGGAGTTGCCTCTCTCCTCATGGCTGTCTCTCCAAATCTGCATCTCGCATGATGTGTTATATTTTGGATGTTAAAGACTTCAGTACAAAAAATAAACTTGGATGCGTAAGGTCTGCTCTTCCACACGCTGAATTTGGTGCTACTGCTTCCCACCTTCCTCCTGCCTGTCCCTGTTCATAAGCTCCTCATGTAAGTGGGGTCTAAATCCCTGCTAGTTAGGAAAAAAGCCATTATCCTGTGCTAATGTTTTTGTCCATTAGATTAGAGCTACCTTTTGTTTCACTGCCCATGTGAATTGGGTCGCTGGCATATGCTGAAATCAACTTTGGGGGTTTTGGTGGCTCATCCTGTGAGATTTTGGCTTTTCTGTGCTGCCGCTGCTAACAGTTCAGGTTCTCGTTGTTCACGACATAGAAGAAGCGGATGGGACTTTGAGCAGCCTGGTCTAGTGGGAGTTGTCTCTGCCCATGATCTTTAAGGTCCCTTCCAACCCAAATCTTCCTATGATTCTGTAAGTCTTCGCTCATAGGGAAAGAAACAGTATGACACGTGTGAAAATGGGACGCTGCCTAAGGGAGGGTTGGAAACTAATTTCCAAGGTCCACGAAGCACCTTGATATCTTTTCTGGGCTACGCTGCCAGAGTATTACCAAGTGCCACCATGCCTGTGTAAGGAGTGAGTTTATCCAAGTGTATAAATCACCAGCGTCTGCTTGCTGCACTCCCCCTCTTACTAACAGACATTAAACTTTTAACCAGCAAAACCTCGTAGCCTGCAGAACAGCCGCTTTAATTCCGGCAAACCTTGTCACAGTGGCAGTTTGAATTCCGGGAGATGGACGTTATAGTACTACTTGAGGAACCCTGAAAATTTTTCTTGTGTGGTTTTTGAAAATTTTTTTTTCCAGGCATCATGTCACAGCTTTCATCCATCCAGCCAAAGATCTGGGATGTGTTCCCTTCCAGGTTGTCAGGGCTGCTACTTAATCATGAAGATAAATCAAAGTTTTGCGATATCATGTCTCCCCACCTTTCCTGCTGCCTGCGTTACCCTGGGAGTTAGGGTGGGCTGTGTGGGGGTGTAAAACAACAGAAAGTAGCATGACAGCATCTTCTGAATATGAAATCTGTTACTCATCCCGGAAGTTCCAGAGACTGGATAATATAATTCTAAAGGTTAAAATTAATCCTGAAAATTAAAGTCCATAAGTTTGATAAAGTCTAGTTAAGTCGCTTGTTCAACATCCACTGGGCTGCTTGATCCAGAGTGTCTACAGATTACCGACCTGGCCCTTACACAGGGATGCAGTGAAGAGAAGTTCAAAGTAAAGGTGGGGAGAAGAGCAGAAATTTGAGTGTGCGATGTTTGACGTGTTTAAGGATAGCACAAGACCTCAGGCAATCCCTCCTTAATGCCGTGGTAAATTCAAGTAGAAAGGTGAGAGATTGGTATCAGAGAAAATACTGAGAAGCAGAGCAGACCTAACAGCAGTAAAAGAGGAGACCGTATCGTTGTCTTCTTCAGAGAGGCAGCTGGAAGGAGTGCTCTGGTCAAACAGCAGATCTAATGCTACCACAAAGGGAAAAGCAAGGAGGCAGTATGGATGCAGAGTATCCTACAGGAGGGCATCAAAATCCTCCATCTTCCACTGCTTCTCCTGGGACTCGTGCTGACAGATACCCAAGATGCGATTACTGCTTCGTTCAGGGCTTTCATTAGTTTGGGCAGCAAAAATTAATTTTACTTGTCTTTAAAACTCGGAGACAGCTCCATTGCTGCCTGGCCTTATGGAGGTGGCTGGTTGTGCGAGGCAGGGGAATGGTGCTCCAGTTTGGGATTTCCAGCTACAAAGTGCCCTGAGTTTGCAACCAGTGGGTGTTTATATTTTAACGAAGTTACCCTCCCTGCACGCGCTTTTGTCAGCGGTAAGGGCCTTGCCTGGTTGCCCTCTTCACCTCAATTCATTGTGTTCATCAGAAGACTGAAGATCAGATTAACACTTTCTCACTCTGTCTGCAAGCCCAGTCCTTCAGTTTGGTTTCTAGCTGGATGCTTCTGCGCTACATCAACATATGGAGTTGGTTTGGTCTCTGCTTTGCAAGTACAAAGCTAAGACTTGGTTGTCTGGCAGAGATGTAATTTTGCTGCAAGGACTGCAGGAGCTTGTCTTTTTGCTGCTTAGATTGATAACCTCTAGAAGCAACTTCTGAAGTTGCTGCTGTTTACATTTTTTTCTACTGAGATGGTGTAGGATAAAAACCTAAGCATATTTCTTCTGGATAACAGGCAGTTCAGGGGCGCAGCCACAGGAAGAAAAGTTTCTGTATGCACTGTTTTATATGCACCATTTTCCTTGAGAGTCTTGTCTTGTGGATCATCCATATGCTACGTTTTAAAACTACTTAGGGCAAAGATTTGCCTTTTTCTCCCCCTCTGCCTGCCTTCTGCATTGTGCTTTTCTTTAACCTGTACCCTGGCAAAAGGAGCGTGGAAGGGTTGTGTTTGGGGAACATCTAGCAGCGGGAGCGGTTTGGTTGTCCATCCGTTTTGCTGCGTAAGCTGAGATGGCAGTGGTGGAGGGAGGGCTATTCCAGAGAAAGCTGACGGCGTTGTGGCCTGGCTTGCGCTGTGTAGCCCCCTGCGCAGCAGCTCTTGGAGATGCATCGCTCAGGTGTCTTTGTGGAGTACCCAGGGATGCATTAACTAACTTATCTCATTTATGGTTCCTTACAGGGGGCCATAACGTAACTATTTCGCTGCAGTCGAGGACGGGACATACTCACATGCCCTCTGTGGTGGGGGTTCTGGTCTTCACCCAGTTCTGGTTCTGGTTCCCCCTGTCACACTTCTTGTCGCTGGCTTTCACCCCAACCTGCGTCATTGGCCTTAACAAGGATCTTAAGGTACGTAACGATCGGAGAGGAGAAGCACCGATAGCTCAAGTGGTCTGGAAGGGGTGTGCGTGGATTTGTTGGTTTTCTTCGCATGTTTCCAGCTTGTTTGTTCCAACAAAGGCACTAACTGGGAGAAATCTGAAAATGAGGCTTAAATTGCAGAGCTGCTGGTGGGAACAGGGACAAGAAAAATGTAGAGACAAGTCTTTGACCCCTTTGCTTCAAAGTAACTTTGAAAGAAAGGAACTCTAGTCAGTATATGTGGGCAGAGACCACCCCATTATGACTCCAGAAGGTCAAGGTTATTTTTTTAAAAAAAACAGTGTGTTGCCCGCCTGCCCTCCTAAATAAATAATGTGATATTCTCTCCTAGGAAAGCCAGCAGTGGGAAAACAGGATTTGTTTGGATTCCTTGGGGAGTAAACATTAAACCCAGCAGTCATGGGCACTGCACTTTTCTTACGCATCTGTTCGTGCAGCTGATGAGCAGTGGTACGGCCACCGCAAGCTGCCTACCGTGCTGGGTCACTTCCACACCATGCTAGTAACTTCCACAAAAAAGTATGTGGCAGTGGCAGGGGTGCGCAGCCCCCTCCTGTCATTGCTGCAGGCTTATTCTGCCATGCACAGAGCATCCGTAGGGCTGGGCTGCTCGGAGTCCCCCTGTGGGACGGAGCCAGCTGGCTGGATTGCAGCCCCTGGACCAAAACCTTAGGGCTCGAGGCTGCTCTTCTTCACCCATCTTGGGCTGAGCAAGAGTCAATCTTGAGTGGGTAGAGTCAATCTACACACATCTCAAAATTCTCGCTCTGTTTGAAGGTTTGCAGGAAAATGCCTTCTATTTTTCTCCCCCCCCAGCCCTGTCCTGACTACATCTCAGGGGCTGCATTGCTGCTTGTCTCTGCACCTCCCCGGTGGTGACAGGCTCGGCACTCTTGTGGCTCCTTGGCTGTACTGCCATTTTCTCTCCCTCTCCCCATCATTTAAGAGTTTCCAGGGAGCCCAGACGGCTGTAGGTCAGGTTCTGTTGTATGCCTTGGCTTGCACACTAAAGCCAGCTACGGGCTGGATGTATGTTATGGGCTGCACCGCACCCACCTCGCTTCCTCAGAGCCTTCCCTGTCCTCCTGTTGCTCCGTGACGTATCATAAAGGAAAAGAGTTGAGATATCGCAGAAATTCAGTTTTAAGAATTTGGATTGGCTGTCAAAAGGTGCTTTGTGCCCTTGCTTAAGTAGCTGAGAGTAAGAGAATATGTGAAATTGGTAGCCCAGCCCCAAAATATACTGTCCTTTTTGCCAAAGGTGGATGTCAGGCGGTGCTTGGCTTGCCCTAGCGTGCATTGAGAGAGCAGATCTTCACTTACATCTTAAACCAATTTCGTGTTAATACAAGCAGGCACAGCAACAACATCGGAACCACAAAACCTTCGAAACAATGAAAACAAAGCATGGTGTGAATAGTGCAGAGTGTATGGAGAAGGCTGGGAGAGCTTGCCAGAGTCAAATTATAGAATAATTAAATAACATTGTTCTAGTTGAACTGTTGCCACTGATAACAGTTTCTCAGCTTCCGGAGGGGTAGAAGGGGAAGCTTGTATTCTTTAGAGGATCTGTGTTTGTCTCTGCTGGAAGGAAAACGAAGCTAAAGTAATTATTCTGCTGTGGATTTTTTTCCTCTGCTTTTATCGTCTCTAACAATGTTTTTAAACTGTTTGTCTTAGATGCCAAAAGTCCAGTACAAGTCCAACTGTAAGCCGTCCACATTTGCCTACCCTCCACCTCTTGAGGTACCAAAGGAAAAGGAGAAAGAAAAGGTATTTGGGCTGGCTTTCTGTGTTGTAAAGACTAACTCCTTCTCCCTCCTAGTACAAACATTGACTTTGGTGGCACTAATAGGGAATCTAAAGAGCAAAAGAGAAGCTGGCAGCTGTTATTGTCTCTGAAAGAGAATTCTAGCGATTTATTCCTGCTGTGCCTGGGACCGTTGCTGATCATGGCATACAGCTGCTGTGCTACGGAGTCGCTGGAACCACCCTTGTCTCCAGTGATAAAGGCAGAAGCATTGATTAATAAAACTGGTTTCCATGCCCTACTGATTTGTATGTGTATCATCTTTGTGCAGCACCCAGCACAGTGGGGTCCTTGTTTGTGACTTGGGCTTCACAACGCTCCCGCAGTACAAACATTGAGAGTATTAGGTGGGACACTTCTCAGATAGTCCCATATGGAATGACAGAAGTGTACCTGGGCTCAAGGCAGTGGGTCCATGTGCTGGAATAATAGCTGTCAGGCCCACAGATTGCCAGAAGGTCAGTGTGGAACTGAGAATATCTAGGTATTGAAAAAGAAGGGATGAGACCTATGGGGTGACAAGCGGGACAAACAATAGTGGAAGCAATTTGTCTCCTGGCGTAAGACGGTGAAAGCTGTTGAGCGGAGCACAGCAGCAGGCAGAGCGGCCCCCGGGGAGCAATTGCAGCAGTGGAGACCTCAGGCATGTCGTGCTGATGAACATCATCGTGTGAAAACCGTAAAGCATTTTACCAGGATTGAATGCTGCCCAGGACAGATTTCCGAGCCACTGAGGAACCCAGAAATGATCTCTGATAAAAGGCAGAGCTCACTGCTCATAGCTGCTGCCTCGCCTTCGGAATGGGATGGGAATTGGACAAATCTTTCCTCTTCTCACCTTCCCTGGCCAAAATTAAAATGTGCCATGAGCCCACCTGTTGCGTAGAAAGCCTCACTAGCAGCATGACAAATGCGGTTGTTCCCTGTCCCTCTGAGGACATTACTGTCCTACAGAGACAGTTACTGTGGGTAGAGATGTGCTCACTGGAAGGAAAATGTGCTGAATTCTTGCATGTGAGCGTTGCTTCTGGGTACTTTCTGGCTCAGAAGGGCTCCTCCGTAGAGCATTTTGCATATCTAATTCTTGAGATCAATGAGAAATACGGGTGTCTGATTAGGACAGTGGAACCGCTTTAGGTCATTCTAAAGCGTGTTTATATACATGCTTCTCTGCCCTGGAGACTCTGGCACCAGGCTTCCCTGTAACAAGAATTCCATTTGTTGCTCAGTTAAGAATAAATAGACAAATCTCTCAGATTAATCATTACTGTCTGAGTCTCTATAAATTAGGAAGTTTGCTCTCCTGCGTATGTGACTGGACCCAGTCTGCATCCACGGCACTTTTTTGTCCCATCTGTGCCATTTATTTGCTTTGGTGGTGGTGTATTTGTTTCTTAAACGGAGCAGTGGGTAGGAAGTGGGATTGCTGTTATTGACACCTGCCCTGAGAACTGACCTGACACTGATTTCCCGGTGTTGCCCTGCCTGGGGAGCTGGACACAGCATACGGTGTTGCACTCGCGCTGAACGCCTCCTCTGTTGACATACCCAGGTTTCCACTGCTGTGCTGTCCATCACTGCAAAAGCCAAGAAGAAGGAAAAGGAGAAGGAGAAAGAGAAGAAGGAAGAGGAGAAGATGGAAGTGGTGGGTGCAAACATTGAATCTTTAATGTCTTGTTCCCCCTTATAAATGTGGAAGGTGTGTCATGAGAGCTGGCACCCACTTAACGCTGTCCCCCCGACACCCATGTTAGTTCTGAGCAAAGCATTAACGCAGGTTTCGCTGTACTGCAAACACTGGTTTGCACCTTTCCTCTGTGTGTGTGTGCTGTTAAACGCAAGAGGTGGTTCTGTTTGTGAATCCATTATTTCTGAGAAATAAATCTCCCTCGATATTGTTAAGTAATTGACTTCCTTAAAGACAGGAGCTTGTTTTGACAAATTTATGTGCCTTTAGCTGCATGAACCTTTTGTGCATGATTTCATTGCCTGCTGGTTTTAGACCAAGGGAGGTTTTGTCTCTTCTCCATGTACTTTTCTTATTAATGTGGGAAAAGTTTTAATAATTTCATGTCCGTGGTACCTCTGACCTTTTAAAAAGGACTGGATGTTGTAGCAGTTGCTTGGTGGTGTCTAATTCAATTGGGAGCACTGAAGAGTTTAAACTTTCTGGTTTTGCACATGCTTAACCCCCTATTCTGAATTGTTCACCTTTTTGGCAGTAATCTGTTACGTGCTTTTCCCATCTATCAAAATGCCAACCATTTATCCACACCCGCTTCAGAACAAGCTGAGCTTTGAGCACAGGATCCGTCTGCTGCGCAGTGCAGTAGTTCCGGTGATTGCTTTGGTCCTCTCATGATTTCTTCCAGCTCATAGACCTGACGCTGGAACTTGTCATCCTCATCTGTGAGTGACGTGTCATCCTGGAGCAAGCTGAGGGATGGAAAAATGGCTGGATAATGAATTCTTGGGGGTTGCCGTAATTTGGAAAACATATGGCAGCTAAAATTCTTGCTGTACCCTGACAAAGCACCCTTCCTTTTGTGCTCTGATAACAGATGCAAATATGCCAAAAACAACTGTAAGCTGAAAATGCGTTATGCTGACAAGCTCAGTAGAAATCTTTCCGATTGCACTTTTAATATTGATGTGAGAAAAGCAGCGTGGTCAGGGAATTTTTGGCCTCTTTAATTTTAAAAAGAAACACACAGATGGTATGTGAAGAGAGGGTGGTGTATGTGTAAAATAACATTCCTGGACCTACTTAAACGCAGCCGTGTTGTACACACTGAACACCATACAGTTGGCCCAGAAGATGAACTATCTCATATGTGCAAGGCAGAATCTCTGGTTTTTGCCTTTTTGCTCCTTTATCAATGTTTCTTTGACATCAAACGTTGCCTTTGTTTCGAATTGTTCTTCCAGCACTATATACTAAGCAAAACGTGCTGATGCGTGCTGCTTCTGAAATTGGTACGTCCTGCAGCTAAGCGCAGGTGTTGAGAGGAAGCAATACATTAGAAGGGATTCACACGTCCTGTCTGCGTGTGTGTATACGCTCCAGATGTCGGAAAAGTTTTCTTGGCTGGATCCAGCAGAAAAATGAGGATAGTAGAAAGGGAGCTTGCTGCCACCTGCTGTGTTTGAGTTGAGTGTTTTGCCATTGCCCTAAGGTTTTAGAGGTACAACTGCTTTCCTGTTTTCTTTTATGCCTGTTGAGACTAGTAATCCATGGCTTCCAAGGGATCTGCGCAGCAACAAGCAGTCCCTGTGCCAGAGAAAGTCCTGTCTGCTGTTACAGGACGTGCTGTGCATTTACTGGTGTTCCTGATCATTTCCTATTGCTTGTTTCCATCTTCTCTGCTGTCTTTTTCGTTTGCAACTCAGATGTTCCTGGGCAAGAGGGAAAACATGATCCATGCTCTTAAGTATGTAAAGGATGCTGTGTTTTTTCATTCCGAGCTTTTGCCTTCAGCTGCTGAGTCATTGGCAAAGGAGGCTTAAACTGCAATTCCCTCGGGAGTCACTGAGGTCGAGTCATTTGGGTTGAGCTGCTGTCAGTGGTGGCTGTATAGCTGCGAAAATACAAGGGCAGCTTTTGGTAATTTTATAACTTTAGTAATGATATTAAAGAATCTTGAGAAGCAAACAAAAAGTGGTGAGTTTACAGAGTTGTATTAGAAAGGGAAGCCAGAGGTAAATTGTTCCACTGCTACCTCTCGTTGAACTTTTGTTTCACCTGCAGTTGAGAGCAAGGCATTGCCGTGATGAGAGTGCTTAAATCCACGCTGGCGTTGCCTGTGCCAGCTGATAGATCCGTGTTTGCTTGTTCCCCAGCAGGAGGATGGCTCCTCACCACGCTCTGGAATTGCTGCCTGCATGAAGAGTAGCAGGTTGTGCTTTACCCTCCTGAACTGTGAAAGGGTTACAGACTACTGTTAAAATCATGTTGATGTTCTCCTTCCCTTCCGTAGGATGAGACTGAAAAGAAGGATGAAAAAGAAAAGAAAAAGGAGCCGGAACCCAACTTCCAGCTTCTGGACAACCCAGCCAGAGTCATGCCTGCTCAGCTCAAAGTTCTCACCATGACAGAGAGCTGCCGATACCAGCCTTTCAAACCAGTAAGTGTCACCTTCCTCCTCTGTGCACTTGACAGAGCGTCCCCAGAGCTGGGCTGGAGCCTAAGGACCCAGAAGTTCTGCGTACATGAGAATGCAGCGATGCACCAGCTGCGGGTGGCTCGGAGATGGTTTAGAGATGTGTTTTAGAGATCTGCAACTTCACTGTTGTCTTATTTGCTTTTTAACATGTCTCTCTCCAATTGATCACGTGCACTTCTAACTGGGGGGAAGCCAGAGGTGCTGCAAACCTTTTCACCATGACAATGCTGCTTTAGTTTTCATTCTTCTACGTATGCCACATGCTGCAACTTGGCAGTCAGTCGGATGTACTCTCTCTGTTAATGACATTGCTGGGGACATAGACTGAGCCATGATCTTTACAGTGGGTTGAGAACTTGTACGGGCTCATTGTCAAAGCAATGAAATGCACCGGGACTTGTGCTCGGGCTTTATTATTCTGCAGTGGCATTTATACCTAAATGGAGTATTCCTTTTTCATTAAACACATTTCTTACTCAGTTACATCTGACCTTAGAAAAATGCCTTCATCTCCTGTTAGCGTACAGAAGAGACAGCATATGACTGTTAAAAGGAGAATGAAAAAGACCTTTTAGCATTAACCCAGGGGGTAACTAACTTTTCTGTGAGATGCTCAAATATATTGCAAAGCTAATAAGCTTGCTCCTGAACTCTGAATCTCCTGAGTCAAATTCTTCTGGCCTTTATTTTTGTTCAAGAAATATCACCCTTGAGTTCCCCCTTTTGCAGCATGATGCATGGGAAAACGGTGTTCAGGAGAAGTAATATTTTTTCCAGGAAAGTAGTCATATTTTTAATAAATGGACTTCCTGGAATTCCATCAGCACGTTGGAATTCTCAGTGCATCATCCCCTTTTGAGACGTCTCCTTTAGCAAAGCTGGGGAAGGATTTTTCAGTTCCTACCCTTTCAAAAGCAGAGGTGACCCAACTGGTGTTTGGGTTGGGAAGATGTGCTCTGTGGTCCAGTAAGAGTCCACTCACGCAGCTGAAATGTGGACGTTTTTAGCTGTTTGCTTCAGTTTTAGAAGCAGCCAAGTCCTTGGTGAGGGGAGTGCAGTTTCCTGCCTTAAACACACACACACACACACACCCCCCAAAATAGATTTTGAAGAGAACAGAACAGCGTGGTTTTTTTGCTGGGATTTAGGCTGTGTAACCAATGAGGTTCTGGAAGTGGAGCAGCTCTGGAGCTCTGCTCTGCTTTGGGGAATGCCAGAGCCCTCTCTGAAATGCTGTTGATAGCCTGGCATCCTGCTGTGGTGGAAGCTCTGAGCCCAGCCAGGCGTGACACAGCAGTGCCTCTTCGCACCTCCCGTTGCACTCCTGGAGACGCACCGATTTGCTTTAGTCTGCCAGGATGTTCGGTTGTGATCCTTGTAATTAATTCCCCTTTGTTTTACGAGGTTCTGCTAATAGGCTTCCTCAGTTGGTGGAAGCTGGTGATGAGATTAGTCTCTGTTTCAGATAGCCTCCTGGGAGGTGGCTACACAGGGAGGCTTCACTAAGCTTTGTTGCCCTGAAAAGATGAGCCTTATAAAGCGATTATGGTTCAGTTGGTTTTCCTGGGGAAAGCCCCAGACAGGGACTGAGGTAAAGCTGTGAATCCAGATGTCATTTTCTACCAAGCTGAGACTTAGTGGAAATATAAAAGGTTCCCTGGATAGACTCTGTCTGTTCCGTCCCCTTATCGGGGGGGTGTCAGATGCTTTGCTCTTTGAAACTCACTCCTGCTGAGGTGTCTCGTGTGGCCTGGGATGAACATTGTGGCCACAAAGACTGCACCGTGAGGCAGAGGGGAGCAGCTCTAATGCTCACTGCACTTGTCCTGCAGCTTTCCATCGGAGGCATCATCATTCTGAAGGACACCAGTGAGGATATGGAGGAGCTGGTTGAACCTGTGGCCGCTCACGGTCCGAAGATTGAGGAGGAGGAGCAGGAACCTGAACCACCAGAGCCCTTCGAGTACATTGATGATTAAGACCTGAGGTACAGTGCACTGTGCAGAGTCACCTATATTAATCCCAGTGAAGCAAAAGCCTCTTTGGATCAACTGCAGCAGTTCCCAGCACTCTTGGTTTAGCTCTTTGATGGCTTCTGCGCCACATTCAGAAACATGCTCTGTCCTGATTTGAAGAGTTTGGCAGCGATAAAAGAGAAACCCATTCTTCCCCATCAGGTCTGACCCAGGATCTGGTCTCTAATCTCGCACGCTTGGCTACTTCAGAGCCTCGCTGGGCAGAGTGCGTGGGGTCACGGGCAACAGCTGAGCTGGGAATAACCAGCTCGTGAAAGATGGTCCCAGAGGGGCAAGTGGTTTCTGTAAGAAAGCTGTCATCTACTTGACCTCAGTGTGGCAGGATTGGCCGAAAGAGAACTACTCCGCTTTGGGGGGTTGTCCTCTCTTCCCAGCAGTTCTTGGCAGAATTTAAAGGTGCTCCAGTCGTGGGCTTTGTGGCGTTCTCTGAGCTCAACATAAGGACGCTTGTAGATCTGTTCCAGGCAAGGAATGTACGGTTCTCAGGTTCTTTGGTTAAAGTGCCTGAACTGGTGTGCAAGTTTCTCACTGAGAGGCAGAAACCCAGTTGCTTTATTTCCAAATATGGGCTGGCATGTCCCCGTGCTCCCAAGAGCAAAGATTGTGCACTTGAATTGGTGGGTGGGGAGGAAAACAAACTCCCTGCTAGAAACTGTAAATGTTGCGTCAGTGGCAGGCTCGGGTGAGTGTCTGGGGCCAACCCCGAGAAGCCTTAGTTAAATAAGTTTGCTTTTCTTGTTTCTGTCTCCCCGTCCTCCAGGATCGTGTCCTCGATAGAAGACACTATGCTTGATACCGGAAAGACAGACATGAAGAGCCTCCTATCGAGATCTGCTGTTCAGTGCATGCAGCCCCCATCTGTGCTGAGCTAAAGCTGATAGTCTGTGTTTTATGGCTGAAGAACAGATATATGCTATTTAGTGTACTCTTTCACAAAACCTTGTTTTCAAATAAATATATTAAAAACTCTCGACAGAAAACTTGCTGCTTTAAAAAAAGAAAAAAGAAAGAAGGAAACCTAACAACCTTCTTTTCCGCTCCCCCCCGAATGTTAAAAACTAGACCCAAGTTGTGCATCTTCCTGCAGCAAAGCTTGACAGACCCTGTCCCTCGGTAGGGTTGTTGGCATTTGTGCAGCGAGGTCACCAGCTCCAGTCGGGCCCTGCCACGGCACGGACGCTGCGGAGAGGGCAGCTCTCTCCCTGCCGGCAGCTGCCCAGATGAGGTCTGCTTCCAAATTACCTCTGGGATACTGGCTTGCCCCCTGCTCATCCCGGTATTCCTGTGATGGCGTGGGGCTGACAGAAGGGCTCTGGGTGTTCATGATGGGGAAATGGGGCGTTTTTCTCTTTGTTTCACAAAATCGCTTTTTTTTTCTGTGTGCTTTCACCCCTTTCACCAAATATGAGCGTAATGGCTGATGCGAGCAGGCAGCTAGAAATACATCACGGGCCTAGACGGGGTGAACCCAGATGTGCAAGGTGTTACACTGATGTGCATCGTTAGCCAAGGCGGGATTTACAGTCAGGGGTATGGAATGAGCCGTGGTCAGAAGGAAGGAATGCGGCTCCACCGTTCCCTGGCGGCCGCTGGCCCTTCACCTGTTGGGCTGTAACGCTTCGCCAGCGGCGAGCCAGAGCTGCGGCCCGGGTCAGCTGTAAGCCAAATGGTGGGGGAAGCTCCGTCATTTGAAGCAGAATGAGGTTTTTATTGTACGGATGTTGGGAAAGTTTTGCTCCCTGTGAACATACCCCGAGCTCACGTGCATCAGTGATAATGGAAGGCAAATCTTGCCTGTGGTGCCTGGGAGCTTTTCCAGCAGATGGTTTATTTTGGTGAACGTTGCTACAGCAATAGAATAGTCTGCCTTTGTTCTCTACAAAGCTTAAGCCATACGGAGCAGAGGTATGGGACTAAAAGCCAATTTTTGAGTCCTAGGCTTCATTCCCTGAAGTTGAACTGCTGTCTCAGTAAGGGTGCTGGTCAGAGCTCGCAGTTCTCAGCGTGATCCGTTCTCCCGTGAAGCTGAGCCAGGAATGAACCTGAAATGGCTACAGGCAACGCTACGGTCAGTAAAAGTGGAAACAAAGGAGGAATCACTGCTCCAGGCCCATGGTCATCCAAAGTGGGAGCTGGTCCTGTGCTGCAGGGAACAGAAGCTGGACAAATGTACGTGGTGTGAGTCTCTGGTGCTGGAACGGGAACCTCTATCCCTGACTCCTGTGTGTTCTGCTGATGCCAGCCAGCGTGTGGCACCTGGTGTTTTTCAGGTAATTTGTTAGTAAGGCCTTCTGTCATCTTACAGAACACCACGCTGAGGGGAGAGCTGGGAGGAGGGTGTGGGGGTCATTTCAGGTCATTCATCGACCTGCCACAGAGCCAGACATGGCGGGGAGGTTTCCAGAGTCCAGGGAGAAACACTGGGAATGACAGGCTTACACCCCAGGTCCTATATTGGTGCCTTGGCTGAGCTGTGAACAGTCTGCTTCTGCTCACAGGGCGTTTTGCCGATCCTTTCGTGCTATGACAGACGTTTCGGGGTAGCCGGTGTATTCCTGGCGCTTACTCCGGGTTTGGTTCCCGGTGTGGCTGTGTAAATCCTTACGCACCGCGCAGCTCCCACTGAGCCGGGTACTGCCTGGGCGCCGTCCGGGAGACTTGATTCTTGCACTAAATGATTTTTTTGTGCCTGTGCAGCCACTCCTGCCTCCGGCAGTGATGTTTCCCGGAGCTCCCTTGGCACAAGCAAATGTTAAAAACCTCAGATAGCCCCGAACTGATTCCTGAGCTGCTACTCTGGGGCCACGTGGTGAGGTCACACTTGGGCAGTCAGATTTTTAGAGTTTTTAGTGGCTGTAGAGGAAAAATGCCCTGGGTGCCGGGCTGGGGACAGCAGGAGGGAGGTCTGGGAATTGGCCTGTCCTCGCTTCCACTCGCTGTGTTTTGTCTCCACTGTGTAAACGCAGGTGGGAACTGCATGGTTTAGATTGACACCACAGAGAGAACACGCGCATGGCTGCTCCGTGTTTTCCTGCTCGGGAGAATGTCCCGGACAGGAGGCCTAGGGAGGAGAGGAGCTGGGGGAGCGTCGACAGAGGTGTCTGCTGGTTCAAGAGCAAAGCAGCTGGGCTGGCAGTGAGGAGGAGGACGGTGACGGGCACACCGCAAACCGGAGTTGCTGTGAGCTGAGGGAGCAGTGGGAAGGGGCGACTGGGTGGGATGGCGCTCAAGGGAAGACGCTGCTCCGCTGGGTCGAGCAAACGTGAGGAGTGTTCTCTAGTAACTGCAAATCCACCTTTGGGCAGAGGGATGGTGGCTGAGAAGTGGCTCCTCTCTTGGCAGAGCATGCACGGTAAGCGGCTTCCAGGGATTTCAGCCTCTTGGCACCTCTGGAGAGGGGGCTGCGCAGGCAGGGAGCGGCTCGTCGGTCGCTCGTGCGTGTGGTGTCAGTAGATGGGGTTTCCCTTCGGGGACTTCCCCGGCTGAACTCCGTGCAACCAAAGCCTGCTCCACCGTGCAGCGCCCAGGTCCTTCCCAGCTTCCCCCGCAGTGGGCAGCCTCTGGGGTACCTGTGCTCAGGCCCCGTGGGTTCCTAAAGGATAAACCTCCTCCACCTCCGCCGCAGCCTGGAGGGGATGCCGGTCCCCTGCCTTAATGAGGAGCGAGTCTGAGCTCAGGCTGGTTTCGCCTGGGGGGACACCACTTCCGAGACTCCAGACAGCCCAAGGGCAAGAGGTCCTCCCAGGGGGCGTTTTTCAGAGTTTGTGGTACCAAAAATGTACAGTTACAAACCTTACGAGGAAGGACTGAGGGAACTGGGGTTGTTCAGCCTGGAGAAGAGGAGGCTGAGGGGAGCCCTCATCCCCCTCTACAACTCCCTGAAAGGAGGGGGCAGAGAGATGGGGGCTGAGCTCTTCTCCCTGGGGACAAGGGATAGGACAAGAGGAAACGGGTTCAAGTTATGTCAGGGCAGTTTAGATTGGATATCAGGGAACATTTTTTCCCTGAAAGGGTTATTAACCATTGGCACAGGCTGCCCAGGGAGGGGGTGGATTCCCCATCCCTGGAGGTGTTTCAGAAAAGGGGAGATGAGGTGCTGAGGGACAGGGTTTAGAAGGGGTTTTTGTCAGGGGGGGTTAATGGTTGGACTTGATGATCTTAAAGGTCCCTTCCAACCTCACCCATTCCATGATTCTAATGTGCCCTGACTAGAATGATCCTGTACCTGTGAGACTGTTTTTTATTCTAACCTCTACAGTTTCTCCAGTTACCGATCAGGCAGCTGAGGAGGCGGCTCTGTGACCTCCTGCGGTGCCACGCAGCGCGTGGCCGCGGTGCTCAGCTTTGCTCAATTGACAGGTTGCCACTTAGGAAATTTGGAAATTGCCAACCGGTGACTTTGTTAAAAAAAAAACATGCAAAGAGGCTGTAACAGCCCCAGGAGAAGTCAATTAGGAAGAGTCTAGAAATATTCTAGAGATACAGCAGAAAACCTCTAGAAAAGCTAGGAAAACAAATCCAGGGAATGGCCAGGAAACCTCCAGAAGTCTTCTGGAAAGGTGCTAGAAAACCTCCCAGCGGGGTCTGGAAAGCCGCCTGGGCTGGATCCCGTCCCCGTGCTAAGGTGTCTGACCACATTCCCTGGGGACAGATGGGGCCGGTCGCTGTGGGACCGTCTCAGTGCTGTGCCTGGGGAACCGAGACCACCGCTGGCGCTCTGATCTCCCGTTTGGAGAAGGCATGGCGGGTACCTGGAAACTTTTGCTACTGCTTTAAATAACGTCAGGTAGCCACAGTGACTCCTGAGCCTTGGTTTTTTAGGAAGTGCAGCTCTCCGGGGCCTGTCTGGGGATGCTGCGGAGGGACCCACCCCTGGGGTGGTTGCCAGGGGCTAATTGGACCTGGGTTTGCCGCAGGGAGAGGCCGGGGAGGCAGGAAGCGTGTTTCTGTCCCTCCTGACGAATGGGCCTGGTCCCCCTTAACCCTGGTGAGAAATAAATAACTTCAAAAGCATGCCGCTTCCGACACATCCCAGAGTCCCTCCAGGAGGCCCTGGACGTGTCCTCTGCCTCCCCTTCCCACCCGCTAACTCAGGTACTTGGCACTGCGCTGGGGACAGAAGCGGGACCGGAGATGTTGGAGGCAAAGCTCCCAGGGCAAGGGGTCCCCAGGGAGGGGGCCGACAGCCCCCCGGCTCCGCTCCTCTGCCCCGGCGGGCACTCAGGGGGTCTCGGCCTCCCACCTCTTACCGTCACAGCGGTGCCGCCCTCCCTATCTCTACCCTTCCTTCCAGGGCCAGGCAAAGCTCTTCCTCCTCACCGTTCAACGCGAAGGTTGGGCGCCGCGGATAACAATGACCATGTTGACGGTTTATCTCCCTGCATCCTGGAGGCTGGAGCGTTCCCCACCCTCAGCCCTGCCGGACCCCGGTCTGCCCCAGACTCTTCCCCTGCCTCCTCCTCCTCCTCCTCTCGGCCTTGGTGATGGGCTGGGTTTTCAGCCCAGCTCCGGGCACACCTTAACTCTGCGGCGGTGGCAGGATGGGGGAGATGAGGAGCGTGGACATCGCAGGACCCTGAAGGCTTGTGGTATTTGCTTGTAACCTCTGACGGGACTAGTCTGAAGGCCTTCACCCAAGGGTGCTGGTCTTTCCCAGGATGGCTTCAAGGGGGGAGCAAGGCTCTCTGCTCCCTCAGCGAGGATAACTGGTTTTGCCAGACATGGGACTGGGCTGGCCCGTGCTCTGTGCCTCGGGAGGAGAAGCCGCCACAGCCCCCGCTGTTGGGCTCCGGCTCAGGACAGGCTTGGCTTGGCCTCTGAAATCCTGCTCTGCCTGGCCAAACAGTCCGGCTGGCAGCAGCCTGGGTCCGGAGCTTTGTTTTGAGGTCTCTGGTTCCTGGCGTTGGCTGCACAACTAAAGCTCTGCTTTCTGCTCAGAGGGACCGTGCAGGGACTCGGATAAGCCATCGGTGCCTCTTCCAGAAGGTGGGGGAATCGGTGGTACCCACGTATTGCGGAGAGGTGACTTGAGACAAATCCTACTCCTGCCCAAGTCCTTTGGAGACCAGCTAATCAGAGGAGATCACGAACTCCGGACATCCCAGCCCTGTGGGACTGGTCTGATGGACCTGCTGCCCCGCACCCTCACGCGTGTGCGTGTTTAAGCAACACGTACATCTCTCTTCTTCTTTTTATTTAGATTATGTTCGCAAAGCATGTGCAGAAAATGGGGAGTGGAGGGTCTATACTGTGCGGGTCCCGGTGAGCCGGGCAGGGCACGCGGGGGGGACACGCCGGGGCTCACCGGCCACAGCCTGGGTGCAGGGCTGGCCAAGGGCCAGGGCAACGGCAATCACTTGGTGGCAACACCATCCCTGGCCAAGGGTATAAATAGCTGCTCTGGTGACCCAGAGAAGAATTGCTGCACAGCCGAGGTTAATTGTCAGCAGAAATTATGGGGACGTTGTTCCTCCAAAGATAACCTGCAAGGGATGAAGCGTGAAGCAATTTTTTCCCCTTCAGATTGAAGGAAAAAGACCTGAAATATCGGTGCGGTGCCATTGTTCTCAGCGTTCGGCCGGCTCTCCCATTTAATTGTTCTTCTCCGTTCCTTGTCAATGAGAGCCAAGACGGATTAACTTTTTGTTTCCCCGCCATGTCCTCCCAGAGGAGAAGCCGAGATAGCTCCTGTAGGGCTGGGCAAATCCTCTGTTTACTTTAACTTTACACAGAGATCTTTTTTATTTTTAGCTTAAGCATGAAATCTGGGGTTCAGGGACGAACAAGCAGCAGCTGAAAATAATTTGCTGGAACCATCTACATTGGATGGGAGAGTTCAGGGGCTCACTCACTGATGGATCCTGCTCCCTGCAGGTTTTGTAAATTTGTCCCCGGGCAGGTGGCCGTCGGTCTGCGGTGTGGGACAGGCGCCCAGCCGTCTGTGTTGGTGGCAGCATCAAAGTTGTGCCCATGCGATGAAGACAGTGAGGCTCCCCGGGGCTGCCGCTGGAACTGGGGATGTTTCTCCTGCTGATGAAGCTCTCTGCCCTGCTGTTTCCGTGCACCCACTTTCCCGGACTATTTTCTCCATTTGTTTTTTTTTGTTTTTTTTTAACAGAGCATCTCTAGCTCTCCCCTCCTCCTTCCTGTCTTTTTTGGCTGGAAAGCCTTGCTGTTACTGCAAGCAAAGCCCTCTTAAGCGTTGGTGTTCACCTTGGTTGGGGGCTTAATGACCCACATCTTAGATGAGCACATGCCAGAAAGCCCAGCGAGGATCCCACGCTGCTGTCATCCCCCATGGAGGCACCCCCAGCCCCACAAAGGCAGTCGGTCTGGCCTGGTTGTCGCCTCCATCCCCGTAGGGGTCTCTGAAGGTGGTCTCTGCCATGGCTGGAAAGGCACCATGGGCTGGGGTACTGGGATGGAGGAGCAGAGAAAGCTCTGGAGGACTCTCTCCTTCCTCCAGCCCGGGCTGGGCTTTGGCCAACCCGCACCAGGGTGGTGGCAGCAGCAAGAAGGTTTTGCAGAGGTTGGAGAAAGCAGCGTCTCCTCTCCAGGTGGGGACGCGGGGGGCTGACCCTGCAGGGCAGTGGGTTGAGCCCTGGATGCTCCTGTCCTTGGTTGCAAAGTCCTGCTGGGCCAAGAAAGCTCTGGCTCCTTCCACACTGGGCTGTAAGGGGCCTGGGAGCCTCCTTCACCATTTTGTAATGGAGTTGGAAGGAAGTTTTTGGGGACCCACCAGCCAGTCCCTCCCCGCTCCCTGCTCTGCGCTGAGCAGGTCAAGAGGCTCCTGGATCTGAAGGAGAGCTGAGTTCAGCCTGTCGCCTCCTTCATGTATCCGGTGGCGCAAAATCAGAGTCTCTGTTGTGCCTCTCCTGGTCAGGGACTTCGGTTACGGGAAATTACCGGAGAAGGGTCTGCATAAAAATAGCCTGGCATGGGGCTGCCCGTCCTTCTGGGGAGAGGTGAAACTCGAGGCTCGGCAGCCGCTAAACGAGCCCCATCCAAGGGAGACAGAGCTGCTTTATGGTAGCCTGATGCTGGGGAAAGCAGAGAGGTTTTGCAATTCCATTGCCTAGGTTTTCCTTGCAGAGGGCCCTGGGGAAGCGTTGCTGTGTAATTCGTTATGTGAGCAGCGTCTCAGCTGCTGGGCAAGTGCCCTGCCCCAGCGCAGGACGTTGGGCCAAGCAAAGCCCTCTGCCCCCCAGCCTGTCCCAGTAGGAGCCAGTCTGTGCTCCAATCCAACCAGCAATAACATGTCATCGACTGAAAACTCAAATGACTTCTTATTTATTTATGCTCCTTCAAAGTATTCGTTGAAAATCCAAACCAAAATCTTTTTTGGCAACTAAAAGCTGAGGTTTGTCTCAGAAAGTAACAGGATGTTTAAGCTTTGAAAAATGTTCCCCTCCTGCCTGCTTGCTTTTATTTTTAATGCAACCACTTGGAAAGGCTACTGCAAGAAGACATTTCCTGCAAAATCTTCCACTTGGGCACAGAGAATAGTCTTCTGTTTCTTAATCAACAGGTTACGATCCAGCTCAGGACCTGACGCTGGCAGAGTCGGTGGCGCAGTCGGTTCAGCCCCTGGCAGAGGTGACAGTGACGCCTGCCCCAAGAAAAACCTAAACTATGGAGCTGGGGTGATGCTGAACGTCCTCCCTTGGACACGCAGGGCAGCGGAGTCCCGCTCTTCAGGTCTGAGGCACGAGGTTTGTGTTTTCCTGACCTTACCCCAGGTGCCAGCCAGCGGGGGGGTGTTCAACCATGGGCAGCGTCTCCCCGAAAAGATGTCTCTGCCCAAGGACCTCAGGAGTGTGGCAAAGCCTGCGCAAGGCCACGTGTGCGCAGCAGCCTTGTCTGCCTGCTGGAAGGGGGCTTCTGCAAGAACGGGAGGAGAAAAAGAAGAGAAAATATGATCAAGCAAATCCCAGATCCCACCCAGCCCTTCCCACCATCCTCCCCAGGGTACAGAGTCCCTCCTGTTTGGCTGCTCAGAGGAGAAAGCCAGCTGGATGCACATCGTTCTGAAGATGGGAAAAGGAGGAAATCGGTGTGATCCCTCTCTTTCCCCATGGGCAGTGCGTGATCGTCACCAAAGCAAAGCCGGAGAGAAGGAACACAGAGGATAGTGCAGATACCTTTACAAAGCAGGAGGGCAGCTGCAGCTGGTCTGCTCCAAAACCTTGGGACCACTCTTGAAGAGAGTCTTTTACTGCTTTAAAAAGTTAGCGGGACAGGTGACTAACGGGAGGAGAAGGTCACAGCCCCGTCACCTTCGCAGTGAGCGGGTGATAAACGGCCAAGGGACCCAGTCCTTCCTCCCACTGGGGCCGGACTAAATGCCTGACAGGCTCTACATGGGAAAACTCCACGTGAATATCTGAGGTTTGCTATTGTCAGATTTCTGTGGAAGTGTTTGCAAGAGCAGGAGAAGACCTCTGGCTATAGACAAACTCTTGATATATGCAGAGTATTTGTGTGCCGTTAGTCTTAAGTACAGAAGTTTCATGTATATAAATGTTATGCTTGTTTATATACATAAAACTTCAGTATTAGTATACAAATCACCGAACCCAGAAATTCCAATTAATTACCAGCTCGATCCCATACCTACCCTACCACTCACCAGCGCTCACAGTAAGTACGAAGCCAGTTTGAATATCCAATTGTCACGCTCTTGGTGAGCAAAGAGAACACACCTTAATGGTTAGAACAGAAACTTCCCGTGGCTTCCCGGGAATTCCCCGGGGCTCTGTAAAAACCTTCCTATGCTTTCTAGAAATTCCACTGGGCTTTCTGTGGATTTTCAGTGGATTTTCTAGGAACCTCCCACAACTTTCTAGGTGTTCAGACTGGACTCTTATGAATTTTTCCTTACGAGCTGTGAGGTAAGCGGCGCAGGCGGCCTTGGCCAAGGGCTGTAACTCCCAGTGCCTCCATTCCCTCAGGGAGCACAGTGCTCGGTGCGGCGGGAGGGTAAATACTTCCCGCAGTATTTGTGTTCAGCAGCAATTAAGAAATCATGTAATTGGGTGGGAGGTAATTAAGAAATCATGTAATTGGGCACCTGAAAGCGACAGGCCTACGGACTCCCGCCTTCTGCACCGCGACCGGCGGGAAGCTGCAGCTCCGCCCCCGTCCTCCAGGGGGCGCTGCCCGCCGGCACAACCTCCCCGTCACGTGACGCGCCCTTCCCGGCCTGGGATTGGCTGAGAGGGATCATGTGCGGCGGAAGGGGGCGGGGTGTGGAGGGGAGCGAGGCCGCGGTTGCCAAGGCGACAGGCGGCGGCGGCGCCGGGCCGGGGGTGGGTAGGCCGCGCCGGTGGCGGCGCTCGGGGATCGCTCGCTTCTCTCCCCTCTTTCCGGGGGCTGGCTCAGGAGCCGGCAGAGTCCGCGTGTTCTCGGCCCTGGGGGGCGGCCGGAGCGCCCCGGCCCGGGGGGAAGCCGCTGCGTGAGGAGCCGGTGTGACCGCCGCCGCGGCCTGGGGAGAGCAGCGGGTCGGGTCGGCGAGGAGCGGCTTCGGAACTTCTTTGGAGGTGCCTTCCGGGGGGGATATCTTCCTCAGGCGGTTTGCTGGGAGATGAGGTGGCTGATGGGCTGTGTGAACCGCTGCGCTGGCTGCTAACACCCCCCTCCTTTACAATTTTCTAGGTTTGTCAACGATGAGACGTAGCAGTACCGTTTAGCGATGGGTGACGTTCTAGCTTATGAAGATGAGTTACTGGAACTAGTGAGAGAGGTTGGTTTTCTCTTTTTTTTTTTTTGGTTGAAATGAGTGAGGCAAAATTTCATAATGCTTGTATTCAGAGCCAGGCGTTGTAACTGTGGTCTAAATCCTGGAGTTACTTGACTGGCCAAGTGTTTGCTACACCCTGAGATCATATTGACTCCTGTCATGCTTTGTAAATTCAAAGGGCTCAATGTCTGTTCAATGACAGCAGTCAAACATCAAATTTAGAAATAAAATCAAAATCTAGAATTACTTATTGTTCATTGTAAGTGAGGCTGAAGTCCTGAGGCCGCTGAAGTCCTGAGGCCACTGATCTCCAGGGTTTAATGCCTAAGCAGGATTTTCCAGCTAGGCACTCTTCTACCCATATTGCAGTTTACTTGTTTCTTCAACCAAGGTATAGCATTAATGGATTTTAGTTCTTTTTCTTCTTTGGTTGAATTAAATTACTGCCTGAATCGAGGGGCATCATTCTTTCCAAGAGGATGTGCCCGGTTGTCAGTACTGTTGTCTTAGGATGGAGGTGGAAATTTAATTGACAGTAGTTTCCTGCTACGTGAGGTACCAGTTCTTGAGTTGTTGCTGTGCAGTCTTTGGCATTGATGGACCCTGCTCCAGGGCAACTTCAAAGGACTTTGGCGATTCATGGGTCACTCATTAAGTCATTAATAATCAAAAAAAGTATTGCTCCTGTGTGTTTTTTGTCTTGCAGTATTTGGATTTTGCTGAATTTGAAGAAACGGTGAAAGTATTTACAAAGGAATGTAAAATAAAAGGGAAGCCACTACCTAAACCAGCATGTGTTTCCTCAAGAGATTCAAAAGCTTTGCCTATTCAGGTAATACATATTTATGCTCACTTGGAGTAATACTAAACACAGTTATAGGCCACGAGCTGCTGTGTCAGTTACTACGGCAATGAGGTTATCTGAACTGTCTGATCAGATTCTTGATTATCTGAAGAAGTCTGCTAGCAGTCTTCTTTCAGTGCAAGGACATTCAAGTTTGGGTGTTTTTTTTCAGAACTCCAGTCCCTTTGAACCTGAGACAGTAGTTTTGGTTCACACTGTTTTAGGTTTTTAGCTTGCCATGCTTCGGTAAGACTGATTTTCACATGCCGTAAGCATTTATTTTTCCCTTATTGTAAAGGTGGGTCCCCAGATTGATGCTTGAAATTTTGAGCTTTACTTCTTGTATTGATGGCTGATTCAGGTTCTTGAAGATAATAAAGGTAGGTGGAGAAAGAATATTTAGGTGGTCATTGGACAATGGGAGATTTTGCATAAAACTTTGAATTCAAAGTGTTCACGTGGCACTTGAATTCTTCATTCACTAACCTACTGTTGAAAAAACTTCTCTCTTCTGTGTTTTGTTTTTCACTGAATGCTTTTCCCTTTTGCAGAAAGATCTGCTTACAGCATTTGAAAATGGTGAGCAGAAAGTTTTCTTCCAGCTCTGGGAAGAGCATGTTTCATCTTCAGTCGGGGATGATGAACCGATTGCTCAGAAGCTGGAGTTTTATCTTCATGTCCACTTTGCCACCTACCTCTTAAAACACCCTATGGGAAAGCCTGTAAGTTTAGTTCACAGTTCAAACTTCAGATTGCTTTTGTTTGGCTTACTTTATTTATTTGCCTTTAGTGTGGATGTCTAGTAAGAAGAATTTGCAAAGTATGTATCCAGTTTTTGGGCCACTGTCTGCATTTTAGTTAAACCAGACCCCTTGTATTGTGAAGTATAGAGGTGGGATTTGGAGGTGTCTTTGTCTTGGAGCTCCTGAAATATTTTAATTTGGAAAATACCAGCATGCTGATACTTTCACACCTCTGATGGTAGTTTACAGGAGATTCTTAAAACGTTATTTTGCTTCCAGTTTGGACTGAAGCTGTGTGTTGAAATATAAACATTTCTGATAAAATTGGAAAGCTGAATCTTGGTCAGCTTAATGTATCATATTGAAAACAACAATTCCAAGCTGTCATAAAATAAAATCTCTGTTACATGGGACTTTTATGATGAAGAGACATTTAAGTAGCCTGGAGTCAGCCAGATCAGCCAGGGCTTAGTAGCTCCTGCCTTACACCTGTCAGCTGCTACAGGAGCATTTGGACGCCTTCATTGTGTTTTCCAGCCTCTAAGGAGCTTTTGGTCTGTTCCATGTGCCAGCTCCCCTTTCCCCCTTCCTGGTGCTGTGTGAGCGGATTGTATGGTTTCGCACTTACCACCGAAATAAAAGCATGTCTAAAGTAGGTTTTTCCTCTCTGCCCTGAGCGTGGAAGTGGCACTCTGCTTTAGAAATCTAGCCTGAGGTGGGTAGGAATAATTTACGTTCAAAAGCAATTGTCCCTCTCTTCTTCTGTTGGATCTGGACAACACAAATAACAACATTGGTTTAAATTTTCTGTTTTGAGCAGTAAAAAGAAGATATAATGGCCTCTAGTAAAATAAATGCTGCTTTTTAGATAACAGATATTCTGGGATTTCAAACTTGATATTCGGTCTCTTGTATTTAGATCTCTGCTTCTATTTGCCAGTTTTACAGTGCATTCAGAGTGGTACTTTTCTAAATAAATATGCTGCTTTATTTCCTAGGACAAAGCTGAACTTGAGGAAAGGATTTCTCACTTTAAGGCATACCTGGAAACAAAAGGAGCTGCGCTGAGCCAGACTACAGAGTTTCTTCCCTTTTATGCTTTGCCTTTTGTCCCAAACCCCATAGTACATCCTTCATTTAAAGAACTTTTCCAGGTAAGTATCTATTTTGCAGAGATGGTATTTATGATGGTTTTTCTCATGGGATTGTAGATATCAAATGATGTTTAGTTTGGTAATCGCTCTTACTGTTTTTTTTAACAGAAACTGCAATCATAAAAGAACATACAGTGAATGGAGGAAGGGTTGTGAGAGTGCTATCAATAACAGAGTACCATCTTAAATATGTTTCATATTTACTTGAGTCCTAAATGGTACACTGTCTTTGTATTATAAATAAAAATTGCTACCTCTCCTTCCTTTCCACACAACCCTGAAATATACGTGCTTCTGGGAATCACTGTGTAGTACTTCAGTGTAGTTACTTGCTTTGAGGTTGTTGCCCAGCCCCGCTATCTGTGTATGTATAGCTGGGTTTAAAACATGATAGCTAGGCATAAGGAGCCTGAAGCAGTTTCATTTAATGTGGAGAAGAGAAAGTCAAGTTTATAAGTAATCCTCCTGTAACAGAAAATGAGTCTCTGTTGACTGTGTTCTGAGGCTTTTCCTCACCCCCCCAAAAAAAATGCTGGAAGAGCGTAGCTGTAGAGCATACCTGTGCTTAGTGGTTTGGTGACTCTTGCCATAGGCATTTTTGCTGGTTAATGTTTTTGTTAAATGTGTTTTAGCCTTTTTCTTTGGCTTTTTTGGAGTTCAGTTCTTAGGCTTGCATGTGCAAGAGAGTGCAAAGGTTAGTGCGCTTGAGCTTCAAAATAAATCTCACAGGTGCCCTTTCAATGTGATGATGTCTGCAGTTATTCAGTTGATGAAGGGGTAATGAAACACCCTTACAGTGCCTGCTTTCTGGCCAGTGTGCAGGTAGAAGGTTAGGAGGTGATGCCCAGAGCTGTGGTTTGACATTGCAGAGATCAGTGGCAATACCTGTGGGGAAGGTACAGCCACCATTTCACCGGCTGATGGCTTGTTCCTGTGGTGCAAAATTGCGCCTGAACTTCTTGGTTATGCTGAAAACGGCTGGTTATGTGGTTGCACTTGGGCTGGATCAAGGAACTGACCTGCTTTATTGCCTGTGAATGTGTGTGTATACAGTTCACATAGACATACACACGCGTACACAAATTTGCTTGTAAAATATGTATATTATTTTGCAGTGTGTCATGCTTTGAAATGCTTCACCATCCTGCCACATGGACAGTTTTGCTGGTTTATCTAAGAAGCTGTGGTCAGTTATTGTGGTGGGAAGAGATATCTTCAGCCTGCCACATGCTTTTTGATATCAAATCAAAGCTTAAGTGATACTTGCCCTTGGGCTGACTTTGGATGTACCAGCTGATGAGGAGCTCCAATTTAACACCAAAAAAAGGCATATACTGCCATTTTCCTTTGGGACTAGCTATAAATAATGAGATATACTCGTTGACCTCAGAGTTGGGATATGACTACTCTTTTTTTAATTAGCAGATATTTCTTTTCTTTTTTGAATGCCTTATCTGAGACGAGATGCTCAGGTTTATTCATAGTAACCCAGCGTCCCAGCTCTTAATCCACAGTCACGCATATTTTCTTGTGGGAATTGTACAGCTCATTCCATGTTAGTGTTGAAACACAGATTGTTTTACGTTTGAGAAAGAACAGCAGTGAGTCACTAGTCTACTAAGCAGTATTCTTATGGCATATTTTTTTACTCGGGCGTCTGATGCTTTATATAGCTGTAGTTCCTGTCTGTTTGTGTAATACATCTTGAAAAATAATAGACACTGCTCTCTGTCGGAGACGTGGTTCCTTTCGTAATATACAGCGTACTGTGGTGCACCACTGTCGGATACTGAATTGGTAAATGCAGCAAGTAAATTCTGTACGAGTATGATGAAATAAGGGCAAATCTGGCCTGTGAGAACATATATTTACAGATACATATACAGCAGTAAATTTAGGAAGCTCCTGCTACTTGTTGGAAGATACTGGTTTTTCATCTGTTGGCTAGCTTTTGTCCATCAGAAACTAGCTTAAATTAGGCTTTGAAATAGAGGAAACGAGTATTCTGTGAATTCTTAGGCATAGTTTGGCTTTTTTCCTTAGCTATTATTTTTGTGTGCTTGTGAGACGCTATGTCAGGCAGAAGACAGCATTCCAGTTTGTGGCTGATACATTGGTCTACTTTTCCACATGTACATGAGTTATTTCTCTCCAGATCCTTATTTTATAAATGTCATAACCTGATCGCTCATGTCATGACACTTGCAACTGTTACTAACAAAATTTACAATTCCCAGATCTTGTTAGGAGTGAAAGATGACTACAGTGATTACTTTTTGAAAACTGAGCGATGGAAAATTATTCATTTTGTACTCTATTTAATAAATTTTAAATTAATTTTCATCTTTTTATCTTTTTTTCTCAAGTTGCTTGTAATTTAAAGGTACTTCTAACTTAGGGGCAGTTGTTGCACGTGCATACAATGCACTAAAAGTATATGATAGTTTTACACTTGAAATAAAGCTACATTTTGTTTTTAGAACTCTTGTCTAGGAATAATACTGAACTCTTCTAAATTCTGTATGCTTTTACGGGTAAACACAGTCCAGTGAAGGGACTCTTTTCAATACAATCCTGACTGCCTTGTTTACTAGTGGAAGGTTGCTGTGATCTAAACAGTACTTTCAGCAGAGTGTACGTATTTGACGAACAACTGTCATCATTTGTTTTTCTTTTCAAGGATTCTTGGACACTGGATTTAAGGACAAGATTGGAAAGGTTCCTGTCTCTGACTCTCAGAGCCAGACAGACTCCCCGGCTTCTCACTTTATTTGTATCCTTTTGAGAAAACACTTTGAAGATAATTAGAATTATTATAAAGAGGCAATATAATTTATTGGAAGGAATGTGCTGGTAAGATTTATTGCAGAATTGCAGTAACATTGCAGTTCAGTGTGTTTATAATAGGAAACATCATTTATATTCCACATCCCAAAAAACCCGTTTGAAAAAGTTATGTAAAGACAATGCACAGATGCGTAAGATGCTGTATTGTTTTTCTAATAGTATTGTTTATTGTTTAAGCTGTGTTGTCAGGCCTAATCTGCAAACTAACTATCTATATGACAAATTATCCTCTCCATTTTTGGTCAGCACAGTTAAAGGCAAGGAAAAGAGAACTGAACTGGAGTCTGCTTTTTTTCTGTTCTTTTCTTTTTTAAACCAGGAGAAGTTGAAAGTCCTTTCTTGCTATATCTTACTTTATTCTAAAGCAGCACGTTGCCATGGTGGTATTGAATGATGAGCTGGAAATTATATTCCTTCTGTTCCATTCTTGCCCATTTGCCAGGGTGGGGAGCAGAGTTCAAAACACTGCTTCCACTCCCATCTTACGGATGTTTGTGTGGGAATCTGGCATAGAACAGTTGAAAAAAATTTTCGCTCTGCTTATTCCTCTTTATGGAGTAATAGACTGGATCCTAATTGAGCCCTGAATATTTCTTAAGTATAAAACATCACTTACCCTAAAACACCTGCATACTTGTATGTTGATTTTATCTAAAATCAGAAGTTTGACTTTTGATTTTAGTGTTAATACATTTAGACTGGAGTTACTGTATCTTATACCTC
This sequence comes from Rhinoptilus africanus, assembly GCA_013400135.1. Taxonomy (NCBI): domain Eukaryota; kingdom Metazoa; phylum Chordata; class Aves; order Charadriiformes; family Glareolidae; genus Rhinoptilus; species Rhinoptilus africanus. The sequence continues at coordinate 135,326 of VXBO01009793.1, read as the reverse complement.
AGGGTTGGGTCTAGTATCTTTAAAGGCCAGCAAAAAGTCTAAGTCTCCATGCAACATAGTGCACTATGAGATTTTTATGTATTTATTATTGATTAATTTCTTCTTGCTCTCCTGTGAAGTATCAGGCTGTTATACCTGGGACAGTAGGAATATTTGGCTCAGTTGGATTTGCCAGTTGGTTGAGTTTCTCATTCTCTGTTTCTGGAACAAACACGCACTGAAAGGATGTGCATTTTCCTGAACTACTGCTCCTCGTACAACAGAAGGAGAACGGACAGTGCAGCAAAGGTAAATGCTGAGATGTGGTGAGGATATTTTGTAAGATTATTAGGGGCTAAAATAGTAGGGGAAAGTAGGCCTGCAAGATGGGGAAACTAGTGATGTGTGGCAAAAAGTCCTTTGAAATCCAGACCTCTGTCTTGGTGATAGTTACTGCGAGACTGCTTGAGGTCAGTAGGGTTGAGCATAGGCATGTACTAGAAATGGGAGGGGGCTTAGTAGTAGGATTTTTATTTTAAGTGTGTTCTGTCCTGAAATACAGTAAAAACAAGTAGAGAACTCTACAAAGTGCATACTAGCTCTCCATTTTTATTTACGATGAAAATAAATTTTCTCTGATTCCTTTCCCATACCTGCTTATGCCTATCTGCATCTTCTAGATTTCAGATCTCCTTCGGTTACTCTGATGACTGTCTGATGATCTTAGGCAAAGTTGATTTTGTTCCTATTCACTTGTCCTGTTTAAACTCCTAAAACAGTACATGTTGCTATCTCCTGAATAAGAACATGTTAATTTGATTCTCTGATGTATTGCATTTTTAGGTAGGGTGTTCATACACACTTAAGTGTGTAAGTGCCTTGGAGTCCTTTAAAAAAATAATAATTTCAGCACTGAATCCCATTAGATGCCGATGGTACTTAAAATACTTGCCTTTTAAAAATCAGTTCAATAAATAGAACTTAGGTTCCCAACTCCCTCGCATTCATTTTTTCACTTGACTTTCTGTGTTCACTTTATCGGTAAGGATTTGTGTGAGCCCAGCTGGGTTCCTAAAATGACTTTTCCTCTTGAGGTATTTTAATCTGTAATTTTACACTGAGGACTTAATATTTGTGGACTGAATTAACAAGAAAGTTAGGCTCATCTCCTACCGTGAGTTCCAAGTATTTTCTTTGTTATTTTGTGCTTTGTGTTGCATTAGGCTTTCACTGAATAATAGGAAGATCTTTGTGGGTTTTTATTTTCCAGAATTTACTCTTTTTCCTTGTGGTGGACTTTCCTGGAGGCAATAATTTCATAGTCTGATTAAAAAGAAATAACTACATGATCGGCCCTGAATTATTTTGGGCCTGATTCTTTTTTATTTGACAGGTTTTGTGCTTTGTACAAGCATAGGGACTGTCATGGTATTGAATACATGCGGGTCAGCCTTAATTTGTAGATCTGCTATGTGCCTTGGAGGTTGAGTTGGTTTGGATTTTTCATAAAGGTTACTTGAGGTCTGTCTCGTATGAAAGTTTTGGATCTGAGACCTTTTTTTTGCAGTATGCTGTTCAGATCACGTGGGATCCACAGTACATACTCACTGTTGGAGAATGTTTTTTTTATCAGTGAAGGAGAAACGCAAAGAAAATTAATAGGCAACACATGAATGAAGACCAGTATGGTAAAAGGTCCTGAAAACAGCCTTTTGTAAATCCTTGGCAGTCGTTAGTCTGACATACTGAACCACTTCAAGTTTGGGTGGGGTGGTACATGTGTTCATGAGGGTGTCCTGGAGAGTTTAGTGTGTTTACCTTTCCGCATTGACCTGCTACAGTCTGGCTCTTTACCCATTTGCTAAGATACGTTAATACGTGTATGACTTTCAAAGCCATCCGTCTGGCAGTTCTGCTTAACTTGCAGCTCTCCCATACGTTTTTTGGTTTGGCTGGAAAGAGGAGAATTGCAGAATGGTTGGCATCTTGCACAGAGAGCTTTAGACCTTTTGTGTGTCCTCTGTGCTAACAGGAATGGAGGGAATGAAGCATTTGAAAGTGTGTTCAGCTGCTCTGCCTTTCACTGCCTCCTTACAAATCTGTGGATGAAATCACAGCCATTCTCCCACCATTTTGGGAACGGGGAGAGTGGAGGAAGTGTGTCAGGCTGCTGCACAAAAGAAGGTCAGCTGCAACCTACCTGCATGTCAAGATTTGCTGCAGTCTGAATGACTATTAATGTGGAAAGATGTCAGGTTAGCATATGGATAGTAGTTTTTATGGAAATGAGGTAAGCAAGAAGGAAACAAGGCAACTACTGCATCTTCTAAGAGCAAGGTTTTGGTGTCACCTAAGGAGGCCTGATGTCTGACAGCAGCTCTTGGGACCTACAACTCCTCTGCTGAGAGTTCCACTGCATCGTATGCAGGAACTCAGCCTGGCCAGAGTGAGTCCTTCTAGCAAGGTATGTGAGTGTGGGCTGAGATTAGAGAGACAGAGAGAGAGCAAGCACAAGTTCAGGAAGCGTGTTTGCGGTATAGGTAAGTTGTCATAAACAATAATGGTCAATCTCTCACTTAGAGAGAAAACCTTATTGTGGAATTATGTGCATATGTGTAGCTCCTTGGCTGCTCATAGGAACTGGGGTCAAAACATTAAAAAGGCTCACATGAGAAAGCAGGCAAGAGTGTTGGTACAAAATGCAGTAGCTCGGGTGATGCCTCATGCCAACACCTTCATTTAGCAGAGTCACAAGCTTTACTCTATGCTGTATCTTCCTAAACTAGGAGGTTAGTCCTCTGTCCTTTATTTTCCCGTCTTCTCCTCCACAGATGAGTAACGTTTTTTGGTAGGTATTACATCTGGAGCTTTACCCCCCTCTCCCCCTCCCCCATAAGCTTATCATATATAGAAAGCGAGAAGCCAAACATATTGCATTACTCCCTGCTTCCTATTACGAGTGCAGTTTGATGGCTGCTGCAAGGTGACTTAGATGTGAACTGCCTCTGAAAGGCACTCTTTCCGTCTTCCCTGTCCTGACTCAATGAGTGGCAATGATTTAACATTTTAAAGAAGCAACTAATACTCATTTTTACCTGGACTGCTAGCTCCCTGATCTGTCTGCAGGAATGCCGTTATTGGTTATGGGGATATGGGGGGAATGCAAAGGGGGAATGGGGCAGAGCAGGAGCAGCTCTTCCAACAGCTGTCTGTACTTGGGTCACCTGTGCGTCAGTGATGAAAGCTTCCCGCCTTCTTGATAAAAGAAACTTTCATGAAATATTTTTCCCTTTTTAGTAAAATTACTTTTATGTGAGAAGATAGTGATGTAAAAAATGCAAGATATGTTAAGACTGTATGTGATTCCTCTCTTTGACTCTCCTTTCTCAGTAAAGACCAGTGTTTCTAATTGATAAACCCTGCATTTAACAAGGAGTGAGTTGGACCCTCATTCTTGGTTGCCAAGACTAGCATTCATGAGCTGTGTTGAGTTTCGGTTACGTAGTTTTCCCTGCTGACTGTAGTTGGAAGAGAAATTTTCCCCACTGGAAATTTTCCCCACTGGGCTATGAAAGCAAGCAAACTATGGGTAGGTTTATGTTTCATGACTCCGTGCTTCCAACTTTCCTCTGAGTGAAAGCCACGCTCTAGATACATCCATTGGAAATTCTGAATCAAATATGTTGTATGACAGTTAAATAAAAATGTATTCCCATTTGCTCATCTAGGCAAAGGAACAAAGTGCTGAAAAGTGGCTGGTGTTGTGCAATGGTTGCTCTCAGAATCCTTATCAGTTTAGAAAAATATCCTTGGTTTTGGGCCATCTCATATTAAAGCTGTGGTACCTTTAGCGGTGATGGCTGTGGAATAATAATAAAATCAAAGTTGAATGATTAGTATCAAGGGAGCTTCCAAAGACAACCCAAATTATTCTATCTTAACTGATGTTTAAGTTGATGAATTGATTGCAGTTGAGATGGTTTTAGCAGCTTAAAGAATTGTAAAAAGTTTGGTGCTCTCAGCAAGATTACTTAATGTCACTGGGAGCTGTTCTAGTGTTGATGGGGTGGGTTTTTCAAATGCGTTTTGCTAAATCCCACTTCTGTCTGAAACTCTGTAGTCAAGCTGATTCCTGCCCATGGTTTAACAGAAAGTCCTATGGTAAATATTCAGTCTGTTTGCAGATGGGCGCGATGCCACTTCCACAACACTAGACCAATACTGGCTTCTCAGACACCTAATTTAAAACATAATGTTCTAGCAAAATACATAAACATCAGCAGTAACAACAGAATTATTGTGCCTCCCTTCATGGTTTTGTCCAGTCATGAAGATGTGCACCGTGGTACACAGCTCCAGGTTCTGTGCCTGACCTCCATGTAGAACGCTAATTTGGCTAGGTCTGAGACCGGGATGGAGGATACAGATTGTGGTGCTTAATTTGCTTCTTTCATCCGTAAAGTAGTTGAACCTGAAGGAGCAAAATGTATCAGGAAAGATCCAAAATATTTTTTTTTTATTTAGACATAAAAGAAAAATTTGACTTACTTTTAGTGCCTCAGTTTCTCAAAATAACTAATATAGCTTACCATCAACCAGTAAAGGGTGGAATCACATGAAAAAGTTTGTGTAGAAGTAGAGAATGAAGTAGAGAATTCCCTGCAACTTTGAAGAATTCATTAAATTTTTTAATAGCAGATAAGGAACTGGATAACTTCAATTTTGGGGCTTTTTTTTTTCGCTGTGATTTGTACCATTTTTCTTAAAAGATAGAATACTTAGTATTTACTCTAAAATAAGCAAAATAGTACATAACCTAAGTATCAGTGGTCTATTTCTAGAAATTAACTGGAGAAAACACCCAGCTTCACAGTGCAATCTAACAAACACTGGCAGGAATCTCTGGGTACCGTCATGTCCTGTTCTGTTGTTTTGTCTTTGAAGTGGCAGCTTGACCTTTTCAGTTGCTCTGTGTGATAATGGTTTTTACCCACTGTAAATTTACTTTAGTAAATGTGGAAGATCATGAATCTCATCTGCAGGTAGCAAGTTCAGTTAACCGAGTCTGAGCTGCATTTTGTTATATATTCCCCTGATTCGACACTCTGATAGCATGAAACTTGTATTAACAGACCTTTAAAACAGTATCCTCTTCACAAATGTATTCAGGGATGTTCGCTGTCTAACAGTTGTATTGCTACTGTAACTGTGAAGCAATTGCTTCTTTGGACAATTAAAGCAAAATAAATACTTGCAGTTGTGGTGATGAAATGAAATCACACTAGTAGTGTGGAATTATCCTTGCAGTGAAATTCCACCCCTTGGATAAAAGTAATTCCACAGCAGCAGCTGAAGTTGTCCCTTCAGAGCAGTAAAAATGCTTGTGGGTTCTTTTGTCCTTTCGATTGAAAAGGCGATTTAAAAGCTGTTACTTCTTTTTTGTTATTCTCTTGACAGAAATGTTGCAACATCTTCATCAACAGCTGGTGGAATCCGAGCACAGGACCATGACCTACCTGAAACGGTTTAACAAAATGCAGGCAGACTACCATAATCTCATTGGAGTCACTGCAGAACTGGTGGATTCCTTGGAGGCCACAGTCAATGGCAAGATGGTAAGAGATAATTCAGATGTGTATTTGCTTCTCCCACCCCCAGAGAATGGAGAGAGAACGCCACTGAAATGTGAATTAAACTTTGTAGTTATGTGTCTGTTTACTACTGAAACAGCACTTTGGATGAGAGATTCTTCCGTTGCACCTGTGTACTAGGATAAAGGTAGGGCAGAAGATGGGCATCGTCTTGAAATCTTGAAGAAACAATCACCATCTCACAAGACATATCAAAGCTCACGTGAGCTTTGATAACAGTAAGAAACACATAGTCATTTATTTGCTGCCTCCCATTTCACACGTCAGTGCTCTCCAAGGTGATATCCCCATACCTTCTGTGGTGGAGGAGCCACACACTGGTTATCTTTTGTTGTGAATGCTTGTTTCATTTCCCCTGAAAGCCTTGTGCCGGGCAGTCATTTGATCTTTCCCAAGTGTGTCCAGCTGAGGGTGCTCTTTGGCTATGAATCTTGATTTCTATCATTTTTTTTTAATCCAAAGTGGAGTTGGGTACTGAATAAAATCATGTTGAAGTTACAGCATTCTGAATTTGAAGGGTTTTGCTGTCTCGCTGTAGGTCTGAGAATATCAGAAGTGTTCCCATTCCTGTTTCTAGAATCTCAGTCTTCTTGACTCTCTGTTCTGGGGAAGCAAATAACTGTTCTGAAATTTGGCAGTTCTACTGTGATGTAGCCTTCTCAAAACAAAAAACCTAAAGCCACTGAGATGTTTTGCATTGAAACACAAAGTGCTGTACTGTATCGTTCATATTTATTTTCTCTGCTGTACAAGAGGGTTGTGTAGGTTCTGCTCTTTACCTACATCAGCATAGCATTGCTTAAGTCTAAAGCACAAAACTGCTTCGTATTTACTGTTGGACAACTTACCTTTCGATTGAGGAAAATCTGTATGCAAACACAGGTGTGACAAATTCCATTTTTCTTCTAGACTCTCTGAAAGTGTTTAGTGTTAATCTTGTGAATAGCATAGCTATTCCCAGATGAAGAGAGTCTACAGTTTTCTTAATTTCTGAACAGAACTGTAGTGCCACTATATACCTTGTGCTTGTGGCGATAAGTCTCAGGTGTGTGATTTCTTGCCATCTTTAAAAAAATAAAAACCAAACGACCTTTAGTATAGAAACACTTCTCTGATAGGAACTGTAAATTTTATATAATCCTGTTCTTTCCTTATGTTTCCTAATTTTTAGATCACACCAGAGTATCTTCAGAGTGTTTGTGTTCGTTTGTTTAGCAATCAGATGAGACAAAGTGTAGCACATAGTATTGACTTCACAAGGCCTGGAACTGTAAGTATTAATGTTTGGGGTTTTTACAGTAACTATCTCAAAAGACAATACAAGTTAAGCTGTATATTGAACAATGAATGTGAGGTTGTAAAGGGAAAACGTAATGTGTCCTAGCTTGTGTAAGAATATGGCAAGGCATAAGGTTTTGTTGATCTCAAGTGCTGGTGAATGACACGGTTACACAGTCATAGCTGCATAAGTATGATTAGTTCTGTTGTTGTGATAACAGTAAGCTGTGTATCTGTTAAAATGCCAACTGAATGTTTAAAAAAGAAAAAAAAAACCCAAACCTTAAACCTAGTGTCCTGAATGTGGTTTGATAGCAAGCACATCTTAGCCAATTTAATGTAGCTAAAAAGGGCTGATGGTGTTGCTCAGCTCTGGACACTTGCTCGGTTCCTTTCTGCTGTCAGTGATGCTCCTGTAACCCTAGGGTGAATTGGCTTACCAGCTAAAGGAGAAGCATCAGACAGGATCATGAGAGCAAACGGGGAAAAGAGGAGGAAGGGAGGACTTCCATTTTTTTGTAAGAGCTAGTTGTTAGATGAGCAGTTAGATGAGAGTAGTGTCCAGTTCCGGGCTTCCCGGTTCAAGAAGGCCAGGGAACTGCTGGAGAGGGGACAGCAAAGGGCTACAGAGATGCTGAGGGGACTGGAACAGCTCTCTTATGAAGAAGGACTGATGGAATTGGGTCTCTTTAGTCTGGAAAAAAGATGGCTGAGGGGAGACCTTATCAATACTTATAAATACTTAAAGGGTGGGTCTCACCAGCTTAGGATCATTTCTAGTGTCTGTGAAACTGTGCTTTGGAATGTGAAATTTTAAATGACTTAATGCTAGTATTAGAGCTGTTCAGTGGTACAGCCTTTTTTAAGAACTAGCTTGTTCAAATTTTTCAAATAAGCATTAACGTTAAAACTGCATTAAAACAATTTAATATTAAAATATTGTGTGCCACTGCTTTACAAAGACAAGCCAAAGTCGTGAACCATGCTTATTATTTTTGCTGTGGCAGACATTCATGCATACTTAACTTTGTGGTAGGAGAGCTTTGTGAAGTGTCGAAGGAAAAGCAGAAGAAAATAAGATTCTTGCTCCTTATTCTAGCCAAAGTTTTTAATAACAATGACGCTATGGGTACATTTTGTTCCTCTTGAAAATCTATTGCAGAAAAATGAGGAGATAATACAAACGTTCCCTTTTCTATGTGCTAATATTTTCAGAGATAAATATTATTCCTCATTGCTCTTCAAGCTGCTTTAAATGCCCTCACTTCCCTGTTAATGGTCAGAACTTCTTTCTCTGACTTGCTGTGTATTTAGGAGGTGCGCTCTTAGCAGCTTTTGCAGGCTGCATATCCCAGGGTTTCAGGAAGGAACCAGGATCTCTGTTGGTCTGCTACCTCAGCGTTAGGGGCCTTCTGTAACTCCTCTTTCCTCAGAGTTACACCATGTCTGTGGTGCATGGTTATGCCATCTCCGACCCCATAATGTGCCCCGCCCCCCACATCTTTCTTCTAACCAACAATTTTCAGAGGTCTTCCCTCTTTCCCTGCCAATGGCTTTCGGAGATAATGCTTTATGTACCCCAGTAGTCTTAGGCATGTTTGCCCTCTGATGTTTGCCATCTGTGTGTATCTCCCAGCTCCCCTTCCTTGTAGCATCCCTTCTGGACTGCCAGGTGACCTCTTCTATCAGTTCTTGCTCTCTGCTTGCATCAAGGCTTCTCTTTTTCTCCTCTGCTTTCAAGGTGTTCCATTTGCCCAGTGTTTCACTCTTACTATTTCTTTTCTTTCTGTCATAAGTTAATCCTCTGATCTCTTGAACCCTCTTGGGAAGGGGACAGAGGGAAGAGTGTCCTCCTTATGCAAAGCGCTGATTTCTTTATCAGCTCTGCAGTGAGTGCAGAAGTGGCTGAAGCTGTGTCTTCACTGATAAAAGCCAGGTGGATTATTGCTAGACTACATACGTCTTTCTGCACCCCTATCACATAGGCTATTTTAGCATAAACATCTGTTTTGTTTGGTGTAGCCTTTAGGTATAGACATCTGTTTCCTTCTCTATGTAAAAAAAGACTTTTAAGAGTTTTAAGAACAGCAAGTGATCATTGAAGAAGTGGGTAAGCAGCAGAGTATAAACAGAATTTCAGTGAAAATCCGTTACTGGAGGTTTTTAAGAAATAGGTAGACAAACAGTTACCATTTACCAGGAATGTTTAATGCTTGGCTGCTCCTCCAGGACACATTAGGTGACTGCTCAAAATGTCTTGCAGCTATACTTTCTCTCTTTCTACTAAAAGATGCTCAACTGTGAAATGATTGTTGCTCTTATGCATCATGCTTATTTACTCTTGCTTCTCTAAAAATATTTCTACTCCGGAAGCACCTTTGCCACTATACTTATGCCAGTATGGCCACGTTAGCACAGCTATGTAGGTAGGTCAGAGAAAGAGGATTTGGTGGTGGTGGATTTTTTTTGCCTCCCTTCTGTCCCAAATTAGCCACATTAAGCTGAGTAATTCCGTGTTCTTCTGGCACAGTTGTATCTATTTTTATACTAGGCTTTACTAGCGTAACTATTTCTGTGTGACTTTATGGCCCCTTTACCCACACTATTTGAGGTAGTTACTGTGCCAACAGAGCTCTCTAGTGAAGGAGCAGGACAGCTCTAGCAGTGGTTCTGAGGTTAGAGTAGCTACTGTGGTTGAAATCTGATGTTGTAGATGCACACACTCAGGCTGTCTGAGGCATTAGCCAAGTTTTGGAGGGCTAGTCGCAGTCTGTGCTTGTAAACCTTCACTGCATCGCAACCAGGTTTCCTTGTCTTATCCTTTTGTCTACGTGTCATTGATCGTATTTTCTTCTTTATTTACCACGTGGAGAGTTCTGATTTTATTACACAACCAGCAAACATATAGAAACACAAGTATAAGAAGAAAATACATATATATATATATAAATATATATATATATGTATTTATCCTATCTTTTGAGAAGAAAAATGAGACTCCTTTCTCTTCATGTTCTTCATCCCAAAATATTTCTAACCACTCCGTGACTCTGTTCATCCAGGAAGCCAGATGACATGGACTGAAAACTAAATTCTGACTGTTTGCCACTAGGCCACTAAGGCGTCCCATTACTTTTTCTTCAGGGATTTCAAATACCTCATTGTTATGCACTTAGATGTTATTGTTCTATTCCTTAAGTGGTTTCAGGTTTTCACGTAAAGTTTTGGAATAAAGCTGGAGGCATCATGACTCAGATTAAGCAGTAGCATGAGTCTGCAGCATCTGTGCTGGATTTGTGTTGGAAGGTCCCTTCACTTTTTGCTCATAACTAATGAGGGACGCTGGAGTGTGGTGTTGCCAGCTACTCCATTTCACAAAACGCCCGCTGTAAGAGGTAGTCGCCAGTATAACTGCAGAGGGAAGAGACTAGCAGAGGGGCAGCTCCTTGGTTCATTCTTACTGTTAGGTCACTTTGTAGGCAAGAGAAGAGATGTTTGGCAGAGGGAAAAAAATTCAATGTCTAAAGAATTTTGGCAGGCATTGAATGTGGTGGCTTGGGTTTTCCCCCCCACCCCAACCTTGCCTTGAGTATTCAGGATTTGACCATATCTCACTGACATCACCGATGTCAGGACCAGACCCATAGATAAACTGGTTTCAGCAGATCAGTATCTCTCAGTAGATGAGCAGAAAGAACATCATTAGCAAGGAGATTACTTTTTTGTTGTACTGACGTGCAGTCCTAAATTTCTACCACTGTTACTTAGGAAATGAGTGGCTGTGCATTATATAGTTTGTAAAGAGGAGGTGCGTGAGTCCAGTCAGCTCTCCTGGCACAACCTGGCGGACAATCCAGGTTTGGGAGCAGGTTCTGACAGCAGAAAATGCTAAAGCCGCATCATTCTCTGAGCTATGTACTTGAGCTCTACAGTATATTTTGTTAAATCAGCTACACTACACTGTTAGTTTTAAGTTATACTGGGAAGGATGACTATACCAGTGGTGTAACCAAAATGAAATATTGCCCAAGGAAATTAAAGAGTATGCCTTGGATTATATCCTTGGTAGCATTATTTGTCTGCAAACTTGATTTTGTTCCCAGTGCATTGTACTCTGTGCTCAATTTTTAATGTCAGGAAAGTAGTATTGTGTAATATAAAGCCTTGAGGTCTCAGGCTTTGAAATTACAATAAAGGTAGCATGTGTCACTTACTAATGTGTGCTGTTATTGTACAAACATCAGCTTCCTGGTTTGTGTCCCCCCTGCTGTGGTTGAAGACCTGTCCTTTCATACTGGAAGAAATTTGTATTGGGAGGACAAATCCCAGAACGAGTCTTTCTTACCAAACTGGCTTTAAGACCTGAGGCGATGACGTTTCTTAACCAAAAGACTTTCCCAGTGTAATCATATCCATGAAATCTTATTTAGCAAGGGCTTCTGGTGTTGGCTGTTGCTTTGTGCTCTCTGGTGAGCTGGCCTGGATCTCATTCTTTCACAGAGCAGCTTCATGCCTCTTGCCAGCTCAGTGACCTCCTGGGTCAGCTTGGGAGCCTGCTCTACAATCCATTAACAGGGTGCATCTGCTGCATGTAGTGGGAGAGAGGCCACACTACTCTGTTACAGTTGGGGGGTGTTTCCAAGGCTTCTCTACAGCCCTGTTTTACTATAAGGCTTTTTTCCTAGCTGCAGTTGAATGTTATCACCATCTTCCATCATGTAATTTGACATGTATGGTCCTGAATTGTGAGATAAGAAACCTCAGTGAATTGTCAGAGCAAAAGATCTGGATCCAAGAATTAAGAGGTCAGAGCACCAGGTCTGACAAGTTGAGGAAACATTCATTTGAAGATTTAATCAGATTCCTGACTTTCTAATGTTTGTTTGGACAGGGAACTGATGCGAGTAGTGCTGGATAAGTTGCAAAAGAATAGTTTTAAATAGTGATCTATCATAGTCCCTTATACCTTTAATACTCTTGAGAGAACTTAAGTTGTACTATTGTTTCTTTCTTTCTAATAACGATTTGTCTGGTGGGTCAGAAGCATGGTTTGTAGGTTTTTTTGATGCCTGCAATTTTCTGTTTAATACGCGTCATGAAGCCAAGAGGGTTCTGGCTCTTTACCACTGAAGCATCGTACAATCCTTCCCCATTCAAAGTAGCTCCTAAGCATAGGCTCAAATCTTAAAGCCATGAATAGATTCTCTGATTCAAATAAAATGTACATCTTCCTGTAATTTCTTGGATTAGGGATTGTGTAATACGGTTCTCTAAATTTGGGATTAAAGGGAAAACAGGAGCTGGTTCTTCAGATGCACAGTCTCTGTCAGTAGTCAAGATGTGTGTTAAACGCTGGAGAATCTTTGTGTGACTAGAAAGCTGTATAGTTGTTTGTATGTATTGCTTCTGTGTCATGGAGTAGAATAAATGCCCATTATGTTTTTACTGCTATTAAGTCTGATTATATTTACCTGCAGCTACAATTAGTTGAATTAATGTCCCTTGCAAGTTTTAGGTCTCCCTTGGCACAACTCTTGAAGCTGTGGAAAACTTTTTTAATTTGCTGGTCTGTGCTCTTTTCCTCAAACATAACTCTTTACTGCAAACGCGAACACGCATCAAGCTGTAATAGTTGGTGGCAGGTATTCTGTTTCTTACTTGTGAAAGAGCTTTCTACACTGGGAGACCACACGAAACCTAGGAGACGGGATAACAGAAGTTGGTGAGTTTTTGTATTACTCTGAAGCATTCAGAGTGGATTCACCAAACATGTGGATGTACACTCTTTCGTTTAAAAATAACGTGCACATTACAGCAAACAGCATCTACCCTACGCAAGCTTTTCTTAGAATGAAATACATCACTCTTCTCCATCCCTGTCCACAGGATGATTCTTATATGTTACCACTTATATATAGTAAAGAAGAAACAAATCTACCTCTTCATGTAAGCAAAGAGAATTTCTTTTTTTTCTGCTGATATGGCTTATGATACCTTTTTCACAAGTTGCTGCGGGTGATACAACTACTTTCAGCAACTTTGGCAGGTTTTTTGGTTTGCCTAAATTCCTCATCTCTAAAGGGAAGGTGTTGCCATCGTTAGAGGTCTCCATGAGCTTTTCCTGTTATTGTCCTCAAATCAGAATAGCCCAGGTTGGAAGGGACCTTGAAAAGTCATCTGATCCAACCTTCGCTGGTTTCCTTTAATAGTAAAACTTTCTTTCGATGTCATCTTTGTCTTGGTGCCTGCGAACATTTTCACTAGCTCAGATCGTGCATGTGTTGAAATAACCTTTATCATGATGTGAGGACATCTCCTGGTTTCTTTTGCTTACTTATTGGTCTCTGTCGATGTTATCCTTTGTCTTAAATTTAATTTTAAAATCTATTCGCCAGGAACTGTCTGTATGTGTGTATAACACTGTGAAATTTAAAATACTCATTCGCATCAGAGAATTTTGAGTGTGATGGAAATAAAAAGGAAAATGTCAGATTTTTAAAAATTTGTTGAAGAATAGAAGGAACTTTATTTTCTGCTCACAGTGAAGAGTGGCAAGTTTCTTACACCCTCTGGATAAGGCTGTATATGTCTGTTAAAGAGCAACCTACTAAATACTGTGTATGTGCTTATTCATCTGCACAAATATGTCCTCTAAAGTAAGTATGGCAGGTTTGCACAGAAAGACTAGAAGCAGAAAGATGAATGTTGGTCTTATTTCATTGTGTTTATTAAATTTTTTAGTCTAATTAAAGAGAACATGGCGTATTTTGTACTAAGCTGCTCAAACCATGAATTATCACAATTTTTTCTTTAGCAACTAAATCTTAGGTTTCCTTACATAGACTTTTTCTTCATTTATCCTTGTAGCCTTTGGGGATGAGGAATTGATAGCATTGCTGAAACCCCTTAAACTGGCTCTCCTAGCTTTCACTGTGTGCTCGTGAGAAACTCCAAGCAAAGCAAGTATGGAGGATACTTGCTTTCTCAGAAGCTGAGGTCTTCTGATTGATACCGCGTTCATTGGTATCTCTCTCTTAGCTGCTTCAGTGTAGTGAACAATAGAAGCCATATATTCACATAAATGTGTCAGTGCTTGCTGTGTAGCTATTCTAACTGCCAGTTATAACGGAATAATGTGTAGACTAGGTATGTTTGACAGGTGTTGAGAGGAGAACTTGGAATGTAAATATATCACAAGAGAGACACCTTGATTTCAGTCCTAAAACGTACAAGTATATGTGGATTGGGAGAAGGTGCTTATACTTATTTTTTTCCAAAGCTAATAGTCTGTTAATTTTTAGCTAATTTTGATTTATTGGGTTTTTTTAGAATTGTGCATTTCTCTGTGATTTATTTTTGTTAACTTGTTTTTTTAATCTTCTTTATTTTAATGTGTGCCTGTTTGCCTATAAAGGGATATTACTCTATGAGCCCTTGTGATGACGAATATGTAAGTGTCTATATCTTTATATCCTTTCACATTGCCTGCTGCAGTCTGTCACGGTCTATATTTCTCTTCTTTTCACAATGTGTAACAATTTTTCATGCACTTTAACTTGTCATGACATTAACGGTATGGTTTATGAAGAGCCAAAAAAATGTGTGAGGCTTGGAATTTCTGCATGGAGAGCAGAATAGAAGTTCTGAGTAACCTTATGGCCTCATAATACACAGACACAGCGTGTCAACAAAAGAGCAGCTGTACCCACAACTTTTACACGAAACACAACTTCTTATAGCATGCAGAAAGCACCCGATAAACATCACTGTATAAAGCACGTGATGTCTCTGAAGTGTGCCACCACCAGCTGATCTCACAACACCTTTGAGACAGCAAATTAATATTCTTGCTGAAGACAGTGCAGCAAATTGAGTTGTGCTTTTCAGAGGTGTGTCTTGTTTTACATATTTGCATTTGTGATTTGTAAAGTGAATCTTCCTGTAGTAAAGATTATAAAATTGTTTCATACAATTAAAATGGATCCTCTTTCATTTAAAACTGAAAAAGCACACCAGTGTTCTGTGTACTGCCTGTGGCTTCTGTAACCCAGATGGAAGTTTGTATTCTGGCAATATTACAAGTACACCATAAGTATCTAATTTTGCCCATAGTCAGTGCATTCTTTGCAAAGAGAGGAAATGAGTCTACTTCTGAGTAACTCAGTATGTAATCACTTCATAACAGTGATTGACACCAATTCTGAAAAATGTCAGTCATTATTCTACAATAAAATAATCCGTATTTATATTTTTCTGCTTTCTTTGGGTGAAACACAATTTCACCTTTCAAGAAAACCTGCACTTTTTTTCAAACGTATTCCTCACCTGGAATTACAGTGACCCCTGTGGGCACTCAACTTCCCACTTAAAACAACATTTTGCTTTGAGAAATAGTCATAGAATTACGGAATGCAATGGACTATTCCTTATGTGCTTCTTTTTATCTTGATGTAGAGAATACATTCTTCTGTGTTGAAAGATCACCTGTAGCGAGCAACCTGTTCCTGTTGATGATGTGAATGGTCATAACGGCCACCTTTTGCTTGACACTTGGCATTCTGTTCCCTCTCATAATAGTCTGGTTTGAGATGGAGAAAATTTGATTACAGATGAGAAATTATGAATGCAATGATCTTTGCCGAAGAAAAGTTTTGCCCTTATGCAAGTGTAGTCTTAGTTGTATGTAACTTTATACAATGTAGAATGCAATAACTTACAATTCAGAGTTCTTAATTTTTTTACAGCCATCTGACTGTAATTGTGAGATATTTCTTGAATACGTAAATAGATTTCAGCCTCCCCACACTGTTTGTATATATTATCTCACTCTTTCTCACATTTTGTCTTGTCATTACATTATCACATAGTATTACTGTGTGACTTTTTCATGTACACTTCAGATGTCTTAGAGAACCTCTTTTGTATGCCAAGTGGAAAGTTTTCATAATGGCCTATCTCTAGTATAAGTAAGAAAAAAAAATAATTAAAAACATTTGCAGATCTTCTTATGAAATAAATTTGCATAGCCCCAGTAGATCTGCCAGGTTACACAAGCTCGGAGTCGAACCCATCATGGGCTGCATGTAGAAGTCTTGTCACTATTATAACAAATGAGCTCGACATAAATTTATGAGTTCTAATGATATGTACAAATTTGCTCAAACTTTGGTTTTACTCTTTGCATATTCATCACATATCTTTGATTATTAATTCTGAATCTGCATTGAATTTACACTGAATTCTTATAGCACATTTTCAGAGTAGTAACTGAGGACAAGAATCTGGCTTTCAGCTTTATCCTTTAGCATATTATGAATATGTACATCAAATAGCGAAGAGGAGTTGGTTTGAACACAGGGCTACAGTATTTGATAAAATCAATTGTGGTTTTGGCTTGCGCATGAAATGCATCTGCTTTCTTTTATAAATATTGATTTATGTTTCTTTTTCCCCTTTGAACTTTGTTTTATTCCATGCTGTTCCTATTCATGACTCGCTTCGTTCAGAAATGAAGGGCTGCCATCTGTGGCTAATCTGCATTGTGACAGAATTACTTGACTTAATATGGCACCTGGTTTGGCTTTGGCAAGAACCAACACAAACATAAGTCATACCCCGTGATCCCACCAGAATGAGCTGTGCTTGGGCTGTTCTTCTCTTATGCTTGTTCCTTTCCTTGAGACACCTGGTTTCTGCATGCATTTCAATCACGACAAATGGTTCTGTCTCTAGATGGGTTTTGAAGGAAAAGTATTTTGTTCAAGACTAAATCCCTGAATGTTGGGCATCAAGTATTGCAGCTGAGTCACGTGTGCCCCACGTTCTTCACGCTTTTTTATTCACTGGCAATTTCAGGAATACTGTTACTCAAAAGCTTGAATTAGTGTTTAACCTGTTCCAGGAAAGGTAAGGCTGGGGAAAGAGCTTGGGAGAAAATACTGAGGAAAGAAATGCTGTTTAATGTAAGAAAACTGGTGGTACAGAGAAGCAGTGTAAATTTGACTGTTTGAGGCACTGTTTGGTGGGTGACATGTTGACGTGTAATGAGGAAGTTACCTGTGAGCAGTGCCTTTGACTCTTGTTTGCCTTTCAGTCTGTGGCCTTGGATTCATCACCTGGAAACGGAGACCATAATGTTTCTACTAACCTTATAAGAATATAAAGAATTTACTTACTACAGAGTTCTCTGTGAGCTAGGAATGCATGGTGCTGATGGTTTTACTTTCTCTTGCCTGATATTTAAAAGCAGCTGTTATAGATAAGTCCCAACTTGCCTGCATCCAAACACACACACTCACTCTCTCTCTCTCAAAAACACAGTACAGTTGGAGTTTTTCACTATTCCACAGAAATTACAAAGGTATCAGAGTTCAGCATTTAGATTTGAGTATGAACACCAGGAAAGGGAAGAACTGTGAGGATCAAAAAACCCAAAAAGCTGAAGTGGGTTCTGTTCTGGCCACTTCCAGGCTTCAATATTAACCTTTTCCTCAGTTAAATGCATCCCCTTGTTCCTAAAAATAATTTTAAGAGGCTTCATTTTTTTTTATGTGTATCTGCAACATAGAAGACTGGTTTTAAAAGCATATGGCTAGAGTTTTGCAAAGAACTTAAAAAGAGTTTTATTATTAATGTGGTGGTAGGGCAGGTTTTTGTTCCCGAGGTTCTCTTGCTTTTGCTTTCCGTGGTAGCGATGTGTTGAGAGGAGTGAAGGCTGGTTCACCTGGCACTCCACCAGAAGTCATCCATGTGGAAGCTTGGCCTTGGATCTGCTGCGTACAGAGATGACCTTTTTCCAGGTTGTGAAAACGATGACCTTTTTCCACTGGCTAGATTATAAGTCTTAAATGAAGTAAGCATGCTGATGGAAGTAAGCCGAGAGCTGATTTGTAGGGCCCAGCTGTATTTGAGGTGTGGCAAGAACTAAAGCTTTACACAGATACTTAACTGGGTAAATATCCTGAGATTAGGAGATCTCACATCCCCACCAAAGACAAGAAACAACGGAAACAAACAATCAAGTACTACCTAGTGAAACGCGAAGGGAAGTGCTGCGGCCGAAGTGTATTTGCTTTGGTGGGCTGCCTGCTAGGGAATGTGTCATGCACATTCACCCTTTCACACGTGTGTGGGGCAAGGTGGTTTGTGAGGTGGAGAAGAACACTCTGCTTAAGGAATAAGAGTATTAAACCAAGTTAAAATGAAATGTTAGGATGGGTCTGTATTTCACTCTTTTAATTAGAAATGTTACTGTGAAGGAAGCCATGAAATTTCCAGCAGAGTACAGATCGTATTCCCCAGCCTTAATTTCCACCTGAGTCTATAACCCAGTGCTTCCTATTGCCAAGACTGCTGCTTCCAGCCGGTCAAATCTGCCGGTATTAAAAATGAGGTGTGGGGCTGGTACAGACCGTTACAGCTTGTCAGGGGGCATCAGCTCGAGCTCTGTCTTGGGACAGGAGCCCCTTGCCACTGCGGAAGGTGGCAAAAGCAGCCAAGGAATTGGATGGGTGCAGAGGTGGTGCCAGCCAGCCCGGCAGCGGTCTGGGAGCGAGAGCTGGAGAGGCCGAGGTATGAGGAGGGGAAAGGCTGGCAGGGTAGCGGGGTTCTGAGGGTTTGAGGTGCCACATGTCTTTCCTCCTTATAAAGGATGAAAAGTTGAGACTCTATGGCAAGAGGTTAGCCTTGGATGTTAAACTGAATGATCAGCACACAGTGGTACTGTATTTGGATCACTTGTTTGAAAATTAAACTGATTGAAAAATCTCTCTTCAGAGCCATTGAGCAGTAGATGGAGAGGACGTGATGCTGTCCCTGGCCTCGCTGCGTGGCTCTGCGCTTCGCAGGTGCCTCAGGAGAGCTGCTGGGTTGTGTAAGTGCCAAAAAACGCCCAGTGAAGAAATACAATTCTCTAGCAAAATTTTACGGCAATCCTTGTTCTCATAGAATTAATTAAAATAGAGGCCTGAATGAATTCCATAACAGGAAAATACTTGTACCAGAGTTGTTACTGTACTGCATCAACTGTTGTTATTTCACAGAATTATTCTGTCATAATCAAACACTAAATCTGTTGGTTTTCTGTTCATGGTGTTTGTGCCATGAGCTTCCGATTGTTTAATTGTGAAATAATTTTTAGCTCTTGCGCAGAGCCATTCATTGGTGGATCTAAAAAACCAGCTGGTTCAAGAGATCTATGCCTATATCTGCTTTCCAAATGAGAAAAACTGAGGCCCAGAGATGTGAAATGACATGTTTCAATTCTGACTGCAGTCAGTTGCTGAATCAGGACTAGAAGCGCATCTCCTGAGACACAAGCCAATGTCACACCCAGCGTGCCACACTGAAGAAGAACAGANAAGCGCACATTGTTGGTTCACATCCAGCTTTTCATCCACGAGCACGCCCAAATCCTTTTCCTCAGGGCTGCTCTCTATCACATCATTCCCCAGCCTGTATTGGTAACGAGGATTGTCCCAACCCAAGTGTAGGACCTTGCACTTGGCAAGGACAGATACAGATTAGTTTACTCACGACTAGTTGTAATAACATAGATGAAGAAAGTCAATCTCCTCCTGTAACATGGTTGCATTCGTCCTGCTTATCAGTGGTGCTGACCCCAGTCAGTCAGATTCAGAAGTGAAGGGCAAACTCGCCCTGAAAACTTCCCCATTTCTCATTGAACCTGATGTAATATGACCTGCATCCTTATTGCTTTCCCAGAAATACCAAAAGCCTGAGAGAGCTTCCTTCCTCCTGTGCAGGTTCTAGACTGGTAAATTTGGTTCTGATCAGAAACGTGAGTGCTGGCCAAGAGGGCTCTCCATCCCACTGATCCGGCCCCCAGAGCTCCGGCGTAGGGTCTGTCTCACTGTGTGGTGCCGGTAGACAACAGAGACAAACCGTACTACATGCTTTGCTGTGCTCCATCTGCTGGCTTAAAAAATAATTTGGTAATTAATAGGACCTTGTCCTGCTTGATCCGATTGATTGTTAAAAATCTGAATGTTTTTGCAATTGAAGTTTCTGTAGTTTGAAATGTGTAAAAACTTGTAAAATCTTATACTTGCTAAAACGTTTTCATTTGTGTGAAAGGGCAATGCATGTATCTTTACCAATTATATATCCTCTAGCTGGATTTTGGTTGGAGCAAATGTTTTTCTTGCTAAAGCAACAAAGAAGTGGTGAGTAAAAAGGACTTTGCTGAGAAGCAGAGAGCTCCTGCAACTGTACATAAGTACATCTATTTATTAGTGACCTGCACTATTCCTTTTCTCACTTACGTCTCATGTTCTCATCTTCAAGGGCTCTGTTATTTCGGTTGCTTTAACATACTACAGTCACTTTCTTCCCCGTTTCCTTTAATGGAGGAGGGTGCGGAGGAAGTCAACAAAAATGATTTGTGATTTCATTGCACACTCAAGTGCAGGATGATAGGTTTTGACTGAGAAAAGAGTTTTGTTTAAACAAAAGTTCACTTTTTATGTTTATCAAACATGCTAAGGAAAATGAATACAAATAAATGAGGGGGAAGCAGTTTAGGTAGATAGGATACTTTGAAAGACTTTCCTATTGTGTAAAATGAACTATGATTTGAGAACTGCTGTCGTGACAGGTTAATTTTGAAGTGTAACCTGTTAATTGTCTATTGTGTACAAGTCATTCATTGACTTAAACATAGTTTAAAATGCTTTCCAATGTGCGTATAAGTTTATTTCGCGTCTAAGAGAGTAGTTCCTTGTATTACGAATGATACCCATGAGGTAGCATTCCAGAATATGTCAGATGGCGTAATTCAATATTCTCTATGGTATTTCATGCTTTTTGTCTCCTAAATCCCTCGGTTTTAAATCTGACAATAGACATTGATTATATAGCTCCCATTGAAAGAGGCTAGGTTAGAAGAAAAGACCGGTTTTAAAGGCATAGTGGTAATGAGAGATTTTGTAGAAAGTGAGTAGGGAGATCAACACAAAGAGCTGACACTGAATATTCTGCGAATATGGCACATAGATGACATCAGAATGCATGATATGAGGCACTCTTATGCCAGAATCAGTGCTTCTTGGCTCACATACAATTCGCTCTAGCAAAAATATTTACTGAAGCAGACAACTTTGATGTGATGTTGATATTTTTAAGTTTTGATTTGTGCGGCAGTGGTGACTGCATATGCTCTGTGTCACACTGCATCAGAGAGGACACATCCAGGCTTAAACGGAACTTATCCTAGGCACAACCTCTGAGAATGGCGTGCTGTTCCGTATCGGCTTTATCCATGCTGGAATCAGTAGTCCTTTCTTCACATGTCAATGGTTATATATAGGGATATGTAGTAATAACTACAGATATTCAGATAACATTAGTATCAAAACTGAGAATTGTAGCACATTTGGATGCTGTAATGCATCCCAGTGGAATATTATTGCAGCTTTAAGGTATTAAAATCTTTTAAGTCAATAAATGTGTTTAACAAGGTCTTCATCTTCCTCGGTGTGTTTTGTATGGTAGTTTCTACTCCCGTTTTTTCCTTTTATTTATTTTTTAGAATTCTTCGTGTATGGGTAATTTTTGGAGTATGACAGTGAAGATAACCTAGCCAGATCATAACAAAAGAGATTTTTACCTGTGAAGCACTTTAAGGGAAAAGAAGGATAAACACTGAAGTCCTCTCTCTTTAGCTACGCTTCTAATTTGCAACATAGGTTTTATAGGAAAAGAGCTGCAGAACCTCAGTGAAAGAATTCACTGTGGACCTCATTAGTAACATTGTTGGTGTGAAATTTGGACTAATCTGTTGTGATTCCTTTTTTTTTTCTTCCTGATCCAGGCTTCCACAATGTTAAGAGCATCTTTAGCCCCTGTGTAAGTATTTCTTGCTGAACTTCATTTGTTTCGGTGGAGAGGAGGAAGAGGGGTTAGGAAGCTGAAGTGGCTGTCTGCAAATGGGAATCACGCACCCTCTGAGTGCTTCCTCTCATCTCCGTCAACATTGTATGCACATATTGTGTGATCCCTGTTCTTCTGTTGGGCAGGTTCAGTAACATCCTAATTCCAGCAGGATGTTGCTAATCCAGTAAATCTGCCACTCCACACCTGTGAGTTGGTTGCTGTATTTTTTTTTGCTGTTTCTGCACAGTACAATCCTGTTGTTGTAATTGGTTTGCTCCTCACAAATCCAGGAAAGGGGGGAATAAGTAACGTGGATTTTTGGGTGCTTCAAGTTTAATTTTTTTGGGACTGACTGAATAGATTTTGGTTTACAAGATGAAGTAGAGATGGTATATCTGAGATGAATGTTTTATTAAAATTTTGAGATACTGTTTTGATCCTTATGTTGCTTACAGGATAATTAAAGGGATAATTATACATATAACAAAATTTCTTTTGAAAAGTGTTAGGATAAGAAGATGAGAGCAAAAGTTGTTTAGTGGAATATATTTAAAAATTAAAATTAAAGCATCGATCATATGCAATTGTGTTAGGTGAAACTTCTATTGTAGTGCTAAAAATCCAAATAGCACGATAGCACTGGTGCATGGAAAGTGATCCCGTATTAAGTCTTACGTTAAGCCAGCATAGTCCAGCCCGTCAAAGTCCCTTCAGCCTACCACCTTGGCCTTGGAGAAGACATTTCTGTGTGCATGAGGGCTTAGAGGTGAAGTTGGAGCTGCAGTTTGTGGCTGTGTCTGTTCATAACTCTGTGTGAAGACCCACAAGCTGCTGCCTTCGTGCTCTTGTGGCCCACACAGGGCAAAAAAGGATGTCACTGTACTGTTTTGTGCCACTAGAAAGCTCAGGTCATCAATTAGGGAGTTGTCAGTGTTTAGTGTCTACAAGTTATGATGGTAAATGAACTGCATGCATGGTGAAAAAATAAGTCCAAGTTTAAAAAGTCGGTTGTTCTAACGTGGTAATGGTAATAAAAGTAACAAAGGTGTAAAAATGTGGAAGCTCTTTGCCTGAAGCAGACTTCCTGTTTTGGCTCTTCTCACCTCGGTAACATCAGCTGCACTGAATAAGGAGAGAGAGTTTTGATAAATGTCTTTCCCGTTTGCATTATAGGAAGGTGCAGGATGTGCCATTGTTGCCCTCTCTGGATTATGAGAAATTGAAGAAAGATTTGATTACAGGGAATGATCGTCTCAAGGCCTTCTTACTGCAGGCTCTGCGCTGGGTAAGGGAGATGGCCGCCGCAGAAATAAAGAAATAGGTCCATTCTGGAGGAGTCAACACCTAAAATCTGTTTTATGAGCAAGGTGATTGCTCGGGTGATCAGTTCAGCATTGTAGGCAACTTTTCTCTTTGTCAGTGAAGCTTGCTGAAGCTCTTGAGATGATGAAGAAAGCCCAGGCAGTAGGTACGTATTGTAGCAGTACTCTCCCCGCCAGATAGGAATTCCTGGGATCTTCAGTGGAAGTAATTTCTGACATGTTTTCAAGGAAATTGTTGTTGGTTTAGGCAGCTTCTCTTTCCATGTGTTGCCCTGGTTTAGATCTATATAAATATTGCTGTGTCAAAGAAATACCTGACTCTAATCACCAGTTTTCCTTTATAATCAGGGTATTCTACAAGAGCCTACATTTTGTTTGGCCTGGATCACGTAATGATGTTTCAGAAAAATAAAAGGTGACAACAGGAAGTTACATTTTCCTGCTGAAAAGGAAGCTGATGGGTTCAAAATGACAGACGTGACAGATGATAATAGTGGAATTCTGATCAGGCTTCAATGTCCATTTTCACATTAAAAAAACATCCGTTGGGTCTGACCAGTCATTCTTCTAGCCCAGTACTCTCTCTCAGGTGTTTTAGAAAAGCACCACATCTGTAGCTATTAGAGGAGCTTTTTAACTTCATGGGAAGTAATGCTTCCTGTATGGACAGTGATGAGAGCTCCCAATTAACGGTTTTGTAGTGGATCACTGAGCTGAGGTCAGGTCAGTTCATTTCATCTCTTTCCCTTAGATCACTGAGGTTGAATTCCTTCTCCCTATGAAAAGAGGTTTCTCAACTATCGAGTATCTGCACCTTTAAAATCTTCAGTGGTCGTGAGTTCACTTCACCGTTTATTTATATGACTGGTTTATTTTTGTTGTTATTTATTTTAGCGCTTGACAACATCATATCCTGGAGAACAGAGAGACACTGTCCTGCAAGCCTACATCAGTAATGACCTGCTAGACTGCCACAGCAACTGTCAGGTCAGCTGGAAAGGGTTTTCCTCCAACTTTTATGTGATATTGCTTGTTTGTTTCTATAAAATGCTGATCAGAAAAATGTATCGCTCTCCAGAAGGGGAGGGGGAAAAAGTAATAGTGCCAAAATCATGTGATACATTTAACTTCTGCATCCCAGTCTTTAAACGTGATGGACAAAGGTTTGCATTACGAGAGCTCTCAGTGGAGATACAGTTCTTGATGACAAACTTCCGCTTGTCTACTCTCCTGGTACCTGATGTCCATGAGTTGAGCAGAAGCCTACTGAACTCCTTACTTAGGAGTTAGCTCTTGCTTATGGGATGCTACGTCTCCTTTTGAGTGATTATGTATTAGGTAATATTTTCAAACCATTTCACTGATCTAGGATAAGAACTAAATTAGGACTTCAGTCTCGGTACCTCTACGGAATACCTGGTTATGCCCTTGTAATAACATGTTCAGCAGTATTTCTGTGAATTTGGGATGGATGGTTACCTTTCTTTAGAAAGAGGAATTGCTGGTATGTTGGTTTTGAAAGGTTGCTTCAGTCACTGGTAATCCAATACTATTGCTAACAAAAATGCAACTTTTTAAATTTGTAATAGTGAATTTTGTGCATAGTTGAGGTCTTGTTGTTTGAAGCAGGTGGCCTACTTGTTACCTTGTGGGTCCCATTGTCAGTGCAACGGTAACTTCACTAGAAAAGTTAAAGGATTATGACATCAGTGATCTGTTTTTCACCCAGTAAATTTCTGTAAGCGGAAAGTTATGTATAAGTAATGCCTGAAATAAAACCAATTAAAAATAGTTTGCAGTGTGGTGTTCCTGGTAAGTTACTGAGCTGCTTTCCCACTCTCTTAGTTGTCAAACATAGCATTCCTATGCAGGTAACATTACTGCATTTAAGTTCATCAACAAAACTAATAGATTTTTATTTTTTTGTCACTGACTAAATATTAATTTTAGATATCAGCTTTAACTGATAACTGTGTTGGTTCGTTACAATTCTCACCCTACACCATGGAGCTTAATGAATTTTTAATAGACTGAGCTGAGTAGCTCTAATCTGCTTGTTTGTTCATTTTCCATCTCTCCCTCAGCTCCCTGCCAACAAAAAAAAAAACAAAACAAACTGGGAAATTTTAAATCATATTTACATTACTTAAGATATCGATATTCATTCAAAGTTTGTTTGCTGTGAAAATTAAATGAAGCTTTTAAAACATTGTAGAAGACTTGTTTCTTTTCCTGCTTGGCGAGTTTTTATTAATGCTTGCTTTTTTTTTCAGAGAAGTGTCCTCAAATTACTACATTCTAAGAGTGAGGTAGTCAGACAGTATATGGCAAGGCTCATCAATGCTTTTGCTTCACTGGCAGAAGGTAAGAGATTTGCTGCAATAGAGAGACAGCATTTTCATGTAATGCTGACTTTTTGGTACTTCACAAGTGCATGTCGCTGCATGTGGAAATTTAGAGACTTATTTGCACCCTTTTTCTAGGGATTGACGGTCTTTTGTTGCATGCATTCAAAACAGGCTTTCAGTATCTTGAAAGTTTTCATTTTGACGCTGTATATTCAGCATTTCTAACTTCTTTTGGTGATTTGTGGTCTATGTGGGAACTTACCCAGGCGCTGCCTCTCGTATCATCTTCAGGCTCTTCATGAGGGTTAAAAAAAAAAAAAAAGATGAAGAAAAATCCCAGTTAATTAAAGGTCCTGTAGGCAGACTTGCTACCAGGCTGTGCAACAGTAGTTAGTGCAACTGCTCTTGCATCTTCCTGGTCCTTCGCTTGAATAAATCTTTGTGCATCGCTGCTGTTTCATTACATATATATGCAGCTTTGTATCTCTGCCTGTCCCAAATTAGCCCTTGGTTTGGTGCTACTTAAGGGGCAAACTATTGCTAGGAACTGAAATCCCATTTAAAGTCAGTAATAGTGGGGCACCTAACTTTACTGAGCTCTTTGGACATCTCTGCTCTTTTCCTAGAGCGTACAAAACTCTGATAGATCAGAAAGCGTGTACTAAAAGAGGAATAAGTGGATTCTGTGTGGTACTAATTTGGCAGCTGGGGGCCTCTAATGCCTCAAGTGGCTGGACTGAGTGCAACTGGTCTGCTAAACTCCTTTGTGCAGGTTTGTGTGGGTCTTGGCAAAAGATTGTGGCTTTTCAAGAAGAAACTGAGGTCAAAACTGATTAATTTTTACTTTTCCAAGGAGAGGGAGCTTTTCTATCATAAGCTGATATCTTGGCATCTCTTCTTTCATCGCTTTTTTTACCAGGTCGTGTCTACCTTTCTCAGAACCCAACGTTGCTGCAAATGCTGGAGGAGAGACTGAAAGCTGAAGACAAGGATTCCCTTACATGGGAGAATGTTCTGGGGGCTCTGCAGAAATTCAGCCTCAGGTGATGAAAGCACAGCGCGCAGTGGTGACAGCAGGAGAGGAAATGCAGGCTAGTTAGGCTCTGTTCAGGGAGGAAAGAAGAGCACTTGATTTTCCCATAACAATCATCAGAACTTCTGATGACTGATGAAAGCACTGTCATTTATTATGGCGGAGAACTCAGGTTTGCTGACTGCATTAACCTGACTTCCTATCAGCTGTCAGGACTCAAGTAAATGTACGTCTGCCATAGCCTTGTGTGCTTTATATGTATTCCTTAACCGAACAAAGTCAAAAACTTCATGTAGAAAGTTCTGAAGATCCTATGTAGAAAAAAGAGTTGCATTACATTCCAGAGCATAAGGTTTTCATTATCCTTTCTGCAAACATTTTTCAGGGATTTCATCTTCATCCTGCTGATCCTCTTTCCTGGGGCTGTCTTTGCATGGACTGTCTTGTTTCTTACTTTTGCATTAGCAGCCTGACTCACATGCCCACCACAAAAGAAATGTGCAAAAGCAGCAAAGGGCATGAAGTTGCTCTCATTTATCAAATAAATATGATCTAGGAACTCTATTTTCACAGTACATATTCAGGCCTGAATAGTTAACTAGATGTAAGGAGGTATGTGTATGTGTTTAGCTCTTGTTAGTTTCATTCATGCTTCTTCTAAATGAAGACTGCAAGTGTTGGGGTCTTTTTTATTGGTTTTTTTGGGCTTGTTGAAGAATCAGGGCTGCTTTTGGATTTGCGTTATTTAGAACTTGTCTGGATGAAGCACATGTAAATGTGCTTTGGGTAAAATTCTGCACTGTTTCCTGACGTGATACGTTATACATACTTGAGATGAAAAAGAATAAATCTTCGTACTCTCCTCCTTGAAATCCTAAAAAAATCTTAGAGAATATGATTTTTCTGTTGTAGCAGTTGTTGATAGTACATGTTAGTTTGAATTTTGGGGCCTAAGATACTGAAAATGTGGACGTTTTTTATTTTCTAAAAAATAACAGTTAATTTTATAGAAGGTTAATTCCAGATATTTGACATGAGGGACTTTTTTTTTTTTTTTTTTTTTTTTATTAAATGCTCCCTTGTTTTGCTCAGTCCATGCCATAGACCTACTGCAAGATCCAGGATTGAGAAAGTGTATAAGCTTTCGTGAGAAATCCAAATCCCAAGTACTAAGACCAGGAAAATACCTGATTTGATCCTTGTAATTTAGACTTACTGCCCATTGGAAATAATGTGATTTAGAATGGTGTTCTTCTGTAAGATCTTTCTACCAGTACATACTACTTTTTTGTATTGTAAAGCAAGCAATATCTGCTGCAGGAGATCACAATTGGCCACCTGGCACTTTATTCAGTATACTCTTTGAAGGCACCTACAGGTTGAGTTAAAAGAATACATGATTTAAGAATCTCTAGAGAAAAGAGCAAATAGATTTAAGCAAAAAATCTCATTCATCAAAACAACAGTACAAAGTGCTATGGCTACCTATGGCAGAAGAGGTAATTAATTTATTTTATGGGTCTGTTGTGTGTAGCTGGCTTTTTTACCATTTTAAGACAAGTGAACATGCAATTTTAAGTGGAGTTAGAAGCCTCAGAAAACAATGAAGAAGCTTACCTCAGCAGTTTGGAGGTTTAAAAAAAAACAAACAGGACATAAAAAACCCTAGCCCACCTACCAGTATTTTAGTCCTCTTACCCTATGGGAATCTGCATCTTCAATTTCTTCGGGCTTTCTTAACTCCTTAGTTTAATTGATTCTGCCAAAATGTGTAGGTTTGGGGTTTTTTTTGTTGGCAGGTTGGTGTATAGCAGGTAGATGATGTAGGGTTTTACTGTGCTTATATTAGCTATAAATATATTTGAAAGCTATTTATGTTGCGGTCTTATTTTTGTGGGCTTTTTGTTTTTTAATCCTAGGCGGGCACTGCAGTCGGCAATGATCAAAGATGGGCTCATTTTCTGGCTGGTTGATGTTCTAACAGATACAGATTGCCTGTCTGATTACACGCTGGAGTATTCTGTTGCCTTGCTCATGAATCTCTGTCTGCGGAGTGCAGGTGTCTTACCTTTCGAATTACAACATTATTCCAAGAAATGGATAAGGGAAGACTGTGAATCCTTTTTTATTATATACTTGGATTCTTTCGAGTGACTGTAATTAGTAGCAGGGACTAACATGACCAGAGATATTTGAGTGTTATAACCAATGCTTTTGAGCAGACCTCTTTCCTAAGAATCCCAAACTGCGGAGGTTAGCTTCACCAAATTGTAAAGAATTAAGCAGTTAATCAATGGAACCCTCTAAGATTTGATTCTTTTTTCATATCTGCGTGTGAGGATTGGCATTCTTGAAAGGACTCTTTAGACTTGTGTAAGAGATTTGTTTGTATAAAAGAAAGTCAGAACTGAGTTGGTGAGTAATGGCAAGGAACTTAACCTTCACCTGGTGGAGTGAAACACTTGTGTTTCACTTCTACAATGCAGAGATTCCTCCCAGGAAAATAAGGTCCTGTCCAAGAGACTTAAAGGAAGCTTAAAGTAAGTTTCCTTTTAAAAAGGAAGGTAAGGTAAGGGTGAAAAATTGACTGCTGGCCATAAGCAAAATAATGCCTTTGTTAAACTTTTTAAGATCCCTTTGTGTTGCACCTTGTCCAAGATTACAGCTGTGTAAATCCAGAGTAACTCCACTGATTTCAGCTCAGTTACGCTGAGCAACATTTGGCAGCAACAAGGAATAGTATTGCTCCATGGAAGTTACGTTTAGTATTGATTTTAAGAAGTAAGAAAGAAGCTTGCTCTCATCTGTTATATTTTTTCAAGCATATTTATGTTTTCTCACTTTGCAGGGAAGAAAATTTGTGCAAGGATCGCAAACCACGTGCTCAAAGTTCTGTCTAATCTTCTCGGCCATGAGAATCATGAGGTATCTATACAGCAAACTTTGGGCTAAGGAAAAGGTAGAAAGGAAAATTAAAGATAAAAAAAAAGCAAGAAAGGGAGAAATGGAAGAAAGTAAATTGGTCTTGTTTCCCTTGTTAGACCCTCGTGTAATTAATTGTGTGACATTTTCCTAAAATTGACGAAACACTAAATTTTATTTTGTTTGAAAGACCAGAAGACACTGGTCTTTCTAGACATAATTATATCTTCCTTTAGCAAATGTTGGCAGCTAAGAATGAAAGTCTTTTAGATGCATAGTTATCATGCAATCCACGTGCCTTCTTGATTGCGGTTTCAGATGCTGTTTAAATGTCATCTCACACCAAATCATCTCAAGCTTAACTAGTTCATGAGAAGAACGATGTGTGGTATAAGCCCATTATGCAAAACATCAGGTGCAAAGAGCAAATTTGCTAGTAGTGTTAAGGAATATCATAAGGAAGCAGTACATCTGTGACATTCAAGCCCTAATATCTTTTTATCTATTACTTCATTTAACCTGCTCCTTAACCCTTTTGTGGTTCGTTTCTTTTCTGTCTTTAGACATTTGCATCCTAGATGCTAAATCAAACTACCTCAGAGGAAAATGCTAAAAATTATTAGTTATTTCTACCTAGTGCTTTTTAGCACATCACTCTGATATCTGCTGTCTGCTATATAAAGCACTGCTTCAGCCGTCACTGCGGCGGGGCGCTTCGTAAACCATGGAGTAAAATTCAAGGCAGGAGAAAATGCGGGCAAATATCGTATGAAGCTGAAATCATAGGGTGGCAGAATTTTTACCAGGATATGCTAGAATGATTCCTTGATGGTTGTGCGAGGTAGCTGGGGACTTCTAGTAAAAACGAAATATAGACTCCGGTGTCTTATCTTTATATACGATGATTGCATCATCAGGTTTTTTGTTTATAACTTAAAGTAGAGAATAAATTTCAATGACGTGTTTAGACTGCGTTTTATGAGTTCATTAGAAGCTGGAGATCAGTTCTTCTCTAGCGATGTTCTGGTTAACCTGAAACTTGGCATATCTTTATTGGACTCTCCCTAGCTTTTGGTTTTGTGCATTATGAGAGTCAATACAATACATGCTAATACAAAATAACATTCCAGTCCCTAGACTGAAGTATTTAGAAATATTATCACACTGTTGAATTCCGTGCCTTAGAATGACCTTGAAATGTCTCTCAGAGGGTGTATAGTTTGCACCAGCGCAGCTGAAGGAGGCTTTGTTATCAAAGTGGAAGGTAGAAAGCAATGCTCTTGGGTGCCAGGAGAGCTTTCTGAGAAGCTGTGGAATCCTTGTGTAAATCCCAGTCCCTTACCCTTCCGTGCTTCCCCTGCTCCCAGCCTAGTTCATTGTTCAGTTTTCCAAGGGTATAGACAGAGGATGACTGGGAATCTTAGTGCTTCAAAAGGAACTGGCCAATACAAAGGGTCACATAAATGCTGAATAAAACTCATTTTGACAGATCTGGTGGCTTTCACTAACCATAATACAGAGCTTTCATGCTAGCTGGTTTTTTGCCTCTGCTGAGGGAGAGTAACAGGCAGCAGAGTGGGAGGATGCTTTTAGGCTGCTACAGCTTATATCATCCTGCTTAAGGCTACGGTGCTTGAAGCCTGACCTGAGTTCATGCTGACACCGTCTTGTCCCTGTTCTTTGTCCTGCTTTTTGTACTCACAGTAGCGTTTGCCAGAAACTAACCTTCTTTTTCTGATTCTCTCTTCCCCCTCCCCCCTTTTTTTTAATGGGCTAGGTCAATTTGCAAGATACATTTTCAGAAGGGGTGGGGAGGAAATCAGCATGCAGCAGTACTGATTTAGATCAACCATATCCCAGTATATTTGCATCCTGAAAGTTCACTGCTTCCTAAGTTGGTATTTTTGCAAGCGCAGGCTAGTCTGATCAAACTCTTCAAGTTGTTCTACACCTTCACTCTTAAATTTTGCTCGTTAGCTGGGTTGAATGTAAGAGCTTTTCTTGGTGGAATGACTATTTCTTCCTCTTAGGTACAGGCATATGTGAATGGAGCACTATATAGCATTCTTGCCATACCTTCTGTCCGAGAAGAAGCCAGAGCAATGGTAAGAAGTGGTGCTTTGCATAGCACAAAGATCAGCCTGTATGCCAAAGGCAGCGTGCACACAGGTGCCTGTTCAGCAGCGTGCAGCAAGGTTGTCAGTTAGGAGCCATGGCATTTTGAGAACGGAATTCACAAGAGGTCCTCCACCTTTGGTATTCAGGCAGATACGAATGTATGTCTCAAACACTTTTGTCGTATTTTCTGGTCTTTTCCCAGAAGTGGAGCCCCAGCAGTGTGAAGGATTTTGTCTAAATGATAAATTAAAGGTGGTATTGTAGAATAGCATTGTCCATCTAGCATTTTGTAGACTGGGTGTGGCCCAGGACATACCTTCATCTGACGTGGGACTTCTTCCCCTTATTTATAGAATAGAATCATAGAATCGCTGAGGTTGGAAGGGACCTTAAGATCATCAAGTCCAACCATTAACCCCCCCTGACAAAAACCCCTTCTAAACCCTGTCCCTCAGCACCTCATCTACCCTTTTCTGAAACACCTCCAGGGATGGGGAATCCACCCCCTCCCTGGGCAACCTGTGCCAATGGTTAATAACCCTTTCTGTGACAAAATGTTTCCTGATATCATATCTAAACCTGCCCTGGCATAACTTGAACCCGTTTCCTCTTGTCCTGTCACTTGTCACTTTAACTCATTCTGCTCTGGTGAATAGCCACTAAGAGGATGAGTTCCTCTTGCTGCTTTTATTTCTGCCTGGTATAGACATGGTTAGCTGGGGACGGCAGCAGGAGGAAGGTTTTAGCAGAACTATGAATTGATCTCCTGTGAAAGTTTGTCTAATGGTAATGAATGTGGTTTTATTTCTGGATTTGAGGAATCATAGAATCATAGGGTTGGAAGGGACCTCTGCAGATCATCCAGTCCAGCCCCCTGCCAGAGCAGGGTCACCCAGAGCAGGGGGCACAGGAACGCCTCCAGGCGGGTTTGGGATGTCTCCAGAGACGGAGACTCCACCACTTCCCTGGGCAGCCTGGGCCAGGGCTCTGCCACCCTCAAGGGAAGGAAGTTCCTCCTCATGTTTAGGTGGAACTTCCCATGGTCCAGTTTGTGCCCGTTCCCTCTTGTCCTGTCCCTGGGCACCACTGAGAAGAGCCTGGCCCCATCCTCCTGACACCCCCCCTGTCAGCATTGATAAGGTCTTCCCTCAGCCGTCTTTTTTCCAGACTGATGAGACCCAAATCCCTCAGCCTTTCTGTGCATGAACAAAATGAAGTGTATGAACCAAATGGAGTGCCCAGAGCTGGACACAGTGGTTTGTTTCACACTGCCTCTGTTTTTCCTGACAAAACAATGCCATTTTAGCTACCAAAACTCTGTTGCTGTGGTCACATGCAATACTAATCTAGCAATGTTTTCCACTACATCCAGGGAATGGAAGAAATCCTGCGCTGCTTTATCAAGGAAGGAAGTGCAGAGATGATCCGGCAGATTGAATTTATTATCAAGCAGCTCAATTCAGGTCAGAACAGATGCAGCTATCTGAGCTGTAAATCTCTCACAAAAGCCATATGAAACTCATGTTTTTACTTGGTGTTGAAACTCTCAAAGAATAACTATAGTGTGATGGTCTGAGAGAGGGTGAATAGTGAATGTCAGGATTTGAATTTCAGATGTATTTTAAAATTTCCTTTTGTGTTATGATTATAAAGAATAAATAAAAGGCTGGATAGGTCTCAATCCCAAAGTCTTGGGACTGTAAATAGAATGACCTTGACGGTTTTCTTTCATGCCAGTGGCCTCACAGTAATGAGAGACTGCTGTCAACTGCAAAAATAAACAGCTGATACAATTTGTAAAGCAGGATTTAGGGACTAGGTCTGTCTCTGCTCATCGTTTGCTCTGCTGAGGAGTGTAGCTTTGTTATCTGAAATGGCCTATCCTGAATAAGGGGCAGAGAC
This sequence comes from Rhinoptilus africanus, assembly GCA_013400135.1. NCBI lineage: Eukaryota > Metazoa > Chordata > Aves > Charadriiformes > Glareolidae > Rhinoptilus > Rhinoptilus africanus. The sequence goes on along the minus strand of VXBO01009793.1, from coordinate 101,881 downwards.
TGTCCTTTTTGGAGAGTATGTTAATGGGTCCCAGGAGTTGTAGATGCTGTGTTAATATAGACAAGTGTAAGAAGGTAGAATATTTATTGTATTTTCTGTTCCTGTGGCTGAAAGGAAGGCTAAAGAAAGATAAAGTAAATACTGAAAAGGAGGTGAATTCTGGCTTAATATTTCTGTCCAGTAAAAACAGAACAAGTTTAAGCTTTCATTGGCTTCTGGAAAGAGCAGAAGACAGCAAATCTTATGGTCCTAGCTTGTAAAAAACCAAATAAAATATTTAAGCACTGTATTGCCACTATGCAATATTTGTCCATCAAGGTTATAGAATTGCTTCTCTTCTACTTGTGAATGGTATTTTTAACAGGTCTTGTCCAATTGGTGAGTAAAAGTTGAATGTACAGATTTCCAGTATAAGCCTGGCTGCTTTTTTGTAAGGATATGAGTTCGTCCAAAAGTTGCAATAAGTATTCTACATGAGCACTATCTTTTTATGTATAAAAGCAGTATAGAATCATAGAATGGTTTAGGTTGGAAGGGACCTTAAAGATCATCTATTTCCAACCACCCTGCAATGGGCAGGGACACCTCCCACTAGACCAGGCTGCTCAAAGCCCCGTCCAGCCTGCTCTAATATTGAAATGTTTGTAGGGAGAAGTAGAGTCTTCTATTAAAAAGACTCAACGCTTTTATTAAAAATTAGTTGAAAGATGGACAAACTTCCAAGTGCACACGCTTTCATTCAAGTCTTGTCAGTGAATCCACTGGGGCATTATAGTGGGATTAGGGAGAAAAAAACTATTCTACAGTGTTTCTGTTTCTGCCATTTTCCCAAATATGAATTGATTTTGATGCTTTCTAGAGTGCTTTATAGGAGCAAATAATTCCAGTAGTTGTTCTGAAAAGAACGGGATGTATATTTGAGAAGCAAGCTAAATCTTACTGTTTTAAAAGAGCAGCAATAACCAGAGGTTCTCTTAAGTTGCACGTGTACTCTTACACCATTTTGTTTTGTTTCTTTTTAGAAGAGCCATTAAATGATAGTATTGTGTCTGATGATGAAGAGGAAGAGGAGGATGAGGAAGTAAGTTTAAAGGCCTTCTGGCACCTTTTCGAAAAATTCTTAACCTTCCAGACAGAAGGTGTCAATAAGCCAGACTTCATTTTTTTTGTTTGGGTTGGGTTTTTTACTTTTATTTAGTTACCAGGGTGCAGTAACAAGAAAATTGGATCTGTTTCCATGACCATATCTTCATTTGAAGTCCTGCTCTCTTATTTTGGCAAGTCACCACCTCTGTGATAGCTTGAAATAAGTAGAGATGAGGAGTTACTGTAGCAGTAGAAATCTCGCTTTCAAGCAGACCCAATTCAGCAGTTAAAAGTAAAGGCACCAAATGAACGGGTATATGGCTAGAATAGCTTATAAACAAGTTGTTACTCTTTCTTAAGGTATCATGATCTGTTCACGGTATGACTTTTTTTTCTGTGTTGTGGTACCGTAGGTGGTGAACACACGAACTGGTGATCCTTCTGACTTTGCCTAAACTTAGAGCTATGTGGAAATTCTACGTTTAGAGCTACAAGGAAGTTTTATTGAACAATCGTCTCTCCCCTTTTTTTTTTTAGGGGATACAGTAAATTGGGGTTTTTTCCTAATAGAATTAGACCATTGTAATTGTTCCACCTCCTGCAGGCCTGAAGGGAGTTTTCAGTAAACTTCCACTTCTCTCACCCAAAATCAGTGTTTGATGTGCAAGACGGGCTTTCTGGGGATTAATCATTATAACTTCCCTTTCCTTAATATGCTGATTAACACCTTTTAACTGATGTTCCAAGGCTTTGAGTGTCTCAGGTATATCGTGAGAATCCAAGGTGTTGATATGTTTGCTTGAACTCTAGTATACTTTTGGGAAGGATACTGTGTTCTGCTGGGAAAGCACAGAGGTAAGGAACGCCTTCATGGAAGATATGTCACTGAACTGCACGTTAGAGCTGAACACTTCCGTTGCTTAACCTGCTCTTGGGAATGAAAGGAAGGTGAATTCTCCTATTCAGTCATACCCCCTAGACAAGTTGCTGCTGCTCACAATCCCAGCCGAGGTTCTAGGTCAAATAATTTTGAAATGCATTTTTGCCACTGAACCATCATGTTATTAAAACAGACTTCTGGCACTTCTTATTATTTGACTCCAAAATAACAGTAGACTTTTGAAACAGAGAAATGTTTGATTCCAGTTTTTCATTGTCTTTGCCATTACATTAAAAAGTCTCATGATACCAATTTTAAAACTGTATCTCGTGGTGCCTTCTAAATCCTTATTGCTACTGGGAACTATAATTCTGTTCTGCTGCAAGGAGGCCCAGTCTCGCAGTCCCTCAGTTTAGAAAGTATAGTATGCAAACAGCATGGCAGCAAAGTGCTACGCAAAATGCATAATGTTGTTGCTTTGTTAAATAAGCAAAGATTTGTTGACTCACTTCTTCAGTCCCTGGAGCCCTTTTGTATTTTGGAAATGCAGTGAGTTATTGTTCTTTGATGGGGTTCTGTGATAACATCTGATGTTGTGATCTGGCAACAGAAAGTTTTGGAAGACTTTATCAGAAGTCTTGCCTTTACGTAACTTTTAAAAACTGCTGCAGACTGAATGTATTTCAGAATATGGCCGTATATTGGCAGTTTAATGATGTGCATTCAGACTGCTTAATGATTAAAGTTTGTGGCTGATCTACTTAGTATCAATATTTACACCTTCACAACTTAAGAAACAACAAAAAGACTCTATTATGCAGACTTAGTTTGCAGGTTTTGCCCCCAGCTTTTATTGTTTCCAAGAGCATGTGAAGGTTCCCCATGCTGTTACTATTACCTGTCACGGGTTTTTTGCTTTTATCTGTGTTTAATTTAGAGTTGTTGAATTCTGTCTTGGCTTTGAGCAGATCTTGTGGCAATGACTACTTTCTCCTAAGCACCGCCACCGAGACGTGGTTTAGCCAGTTAGAGGGTAATTCTAGGATTTCTAAGGGCATCCTACACTCAGAAATTTAAGGTTCTGTAATGTGTGACGTTGGAGCGTATAAACTGAATAAGACAATGTCTATGTGCATATTGTTGTTCAGAAATTAATTGGCTTTTGGGTTTGTCTGCTCAGCTTTAAATTAACTAGTGTAGAGCTCAGGATGCCCTGGCTTCTGGTGTACGTACCCACCTTCGTTATGTTAGCCATCTGGGGTATGCCGTCATCCACAGTCACAGTGCATATGTTCTGGTACTTTTCTTTTGACTGTTCTGCTAAATATTAACTTAATTTATCTTTAGTGTTTGAGCTTTACATTTGTTTTTTATTTGAATTGGACCATCTTTAAAAGCTGCTTGTAAAAGTTAATATATAATGTTGCACCTCTAATTCAAAAGTTCAGTTACAAGCTTGAGATACCTGTACAGTGACAATCTATCAGACACCGTCCGATCCCTCGTCGCTCAGCACCTGGCAATAGAAACAGTAAACTGCAGTGTGAAAATACACTTCGGCTAGAGAATACATCAAAAGAAAGAGAGTTTAATCACAAACCCGATCGCGGGACTTCAAGCCATTACGTTAAAGGACTTTGCAGCCAACACCTGCTGCAGCCTGTGAGCAGTGGTAAACAGGGCACCAATTGTGTTGGGTTAGTGGTGAAATGATGGCATATTTGTCAAAGCTCTTTTTCTGTACAAGGAGGCAAGGGAGGGACACTTTCAGGCTCAGTTAACCCGGTATGTTGAATAACATCAGGGAGCAAGGCTGGCAGGAACCAGAAACCAGAAACTGAAGTTTTCTGTGTGACAAAAACATGTCAAACAGAATATTGGGAGAAGTGGAACCTTGGGAAACCAAAGCGATCTGTGAGGAGGAGGTAAATACATCATACATGCAGAGAGCTGGACGAAAGAGCAGGAGGATGTTCTGACTCTCACGTGTAACGCCCTAGCCAGACAGAGTGTATGCAGTCTTCTGTAAAGCATTCTTGAAGAAAACCTCCCGTTACCTCCTGATGCTGCCTTATCATACCATGTAAAAAAAAATTCCACCAGACTATTTATAAAGCTCGTCTTTGCAACTTTAGGGTTTTTTTTCAAAGTACAGCATATTGTGGAGTTGGAGTGCAGGTTGGGTTTTTTTGGTTTTGCTTGACATAGATGATTGTTTCCTGTTCTACAAGTGTTTATCTGTGTATTCCATTATCTGGAAGTACTGTTCCAGTTATCTTTCACACCTCCCCAGCTTCCCAGGTGATTAGAAGCTGATTGTAACTTACTTTGCATTGGAGAAAAAGGGAGATGGAACACCTTTCTGAGGTTCTGTACAGCCTCTTTTATGGCTGAGAGTCTCAAGAATGCATCTTTAGGAGGAGGAAGAGGATTAACAATCTGGTATCTTCAAAACACTGGTAGAAGAATGAGGGTTTTTATTAAACCCATACATAAGCAAATAAATTATGGGAAAATTTTACTCTGACTCTTAGAACACCTTGTGGATTATTGGCAATATTTCTGTAGCTACAGCATCGGAAGCGCCTGCACAAGGCTGTCAGGTATGACTTGGGACCTGGGAGAGGTTTGTGCCCTTCCAGAGCTGCAGTAGAAGACTAGGCAGGAGATTCTAAAGTAGAAGCGGATGCTGCTACGGGCTACTGAATTGAGGCCTTTGTGTCTGTGGGTTTTATCTCTGCTTGATGCCTGTGAATGAGGAGGTGATGAGCAATGACAGCGATTAAATCAAAACAAAAATTATGATTTTTAAGCCATTTGGTACAGAGGTCATGAAACTTGAAAAAAGACGATCTGGTAGAGCTCCTGGGAAGCCGACGGCTACTTGGTCTGAGTGATGGTAGTCTTGTTATTTTCCACCAGACAAAGACTGGAATCAGGTGGCCATTTCCATTGTAGGAAATACCTTCCCTGTACACAATTCCAATGTTTTTTTTCACATGCTGTTTTTGTAGAGCTCTGTCCAAGCGTCCATATTATTGGCTAATCTTTGTGACAGAGGGTATTTCTTACTTTGACTCTTTAAAACTATCTGAGTCTAAATCTCACTAAAGCAAAACTCATTCTCGTTTTGTTTGTTTGCTCATGAAAGTTTGGTGGCCGTTGTTTTTGACGGAGTTTATGACAGGCTCTCTACATTACTATTACAGTATACCTTATTAAAATGATTGATTTACTTTTTCTGACAGTCATTTGCATTTACTGTCACAACCTGTTTCCAAAGCAAAGCACGTTTTCTTCCTCTAGAGTGGGTCTTATTTAGGGTATCTTGTGCAGCACAGAAGAGGGTTCTTTTCAGTAGGAAAACACAAGCAAAAATACTATCTTGTTCATGTATTACTACTTTTGGTTTGCCGGAGGAGTCCCTCAAACTTTAAAATTGCCTGGCTTGTAGATGCATAGAAGCTGCCGAACTTCTGTGAAAGATGCATCACCCGTGGTGACACTAGAAATAGGCACAGGAGAGTGAATTCTTGGTACTTTTCACTTGAGAAGTTGATTACATTTGGGTTTTGTGGAATAAAGTCAACAGAGTATTGTTGCCTTCTTGTATGATATTTGTATCCTAAAGTACTGATTCCAAGAATCTTGTCCCAGCCCCATGTTGCCAGCTTTAAAGCTTCCTTGCAAACCTGAGTAGCTGCTGCTGCTTCGCATTGCTCTAAAACCAGCTGCCCTCAGACACCCCTGGTCTCACCTTTCAGGAACTACTGTTGAGGAGGGGTTTCGAATGCCCAGCAACAAGGATTTGTTGTTTTGGTTTGGGTTTGTTTGGTTTTTTGTCTTGAGTAATTAAAAATGATGCCTCTCTTTCTTGAAAATGAGTAATAAAACGTTTGGGGGGATTTTTTCCTTGGGGAATACACAGCAGTAAATGACTCCAGTGTTTTTGTCAAGACAGAGGGATGTACCCAGAGTACTGAATATGCGTATGGATGTTTCAATCTCATGGGATGCTAGCATTCTGTTCAGGGAAGACTATTAATTGTTACTAGATGCGCTTCCTTTATTTTTACTGTTAGTTCTTATAGTCTACCTTAAATTTATGTGCAGATGATACTGATTCATAAAAAGAACCAGACAAGTTTTCTGTCAAGTTTCCTACCATCCTCTTTGCTTGAATGATAACTTCCTTGTGGGATCTTTTTTTTTATTTGTTTTTTAGAATTGACTTACCTTAAGTTTCGGGTTTGTGGGTTTTGGTTGGTTGGTTGGGTGGGTTTTTAGGTGGTTTATTTTTCATTTTTTTTTAAACAAGAGTAACCTTTTCTCAGCCTCCAGTATGGCTGAGAAGTGCCATCAAGTTTTTTTTTCAATCTGTAGTGTGTGATTAGACTGACTTTGGCAGATCTGCAGAAATTAAAACTCCAAACTCCATACCAGCTGCTCCTGGAGCACTGCATGCTGAAGAGCATTGCACCTCTTCGCACTCGCATGCAGCGTTCTGCAAAGACACTGATGACTAAGATTTTTCCGAAGCTGTTGTTAGGTCAAGCAAGGAATAATTATTTGGGGTTGGAAATTTGGAGAACAACTTTTAAAATGCAAACTGTACTTTTTGGTCTAGCATGTGGGGGAAAAGGGATGGGGTTTTTTTTTTTTTCTTCTCCCAGGATTCTGTAGTTTCTGGTTATATCGAAAGTTCAGATAAGTTTGTCTTTAGATGTCTACTTCTTTGGTAGAAAATGTACATTACCACTTACATGTGCCGTACAACAGTCAATAAATCGGGAAAGTACATATCATCCAAGAGACTACTGAAGCGAGAACTAAATTTGAAATGAAAACTTCTTGGAACATGATGTCAAATAACACGCGTGTTGCTGTTGCAGGAGGACCATGACATCATGGAGGCTGATCTGGACAAAGATGAGGTTCTGCACCCTCAGCTGGGAGAGCTCGCAGGAGAGAAGCTGCTAACAACTGAGTATTTGGGCGTGAGTACCACTCACTAGCATCTTGAATAAATAAATTTGCTGAATTAAGTGTTAAATTTCATCAGTTTTTTTATTTTCCAAAACCTTTTCTTCTTCAAATTGTTGCTTGAAGAGCCAGGTTCTACCTGCATAGCAGTCCAAGTCTTTCACGGTCTTTTTTTATTAGCTGCTCTTCAGAAGAAGCAGAATAAGTTTGAGGTACCCTTTCACAGGAGGTGGTCAGACTGCGGTTTAATAATAAACTAAAGGCACCCTCAGGGTTCTAGTGCTACATCAGTGACTCTGTGGGCACACAAAGCAAAGTGCTGAGCAAGTTAATACTGGAACACTCTGCTGATCTGAAATTATTTTGGAAAAAAAAAAAAAAAAGTTGAAAAGTTAACTGCTCCTGCAAGCGTTGTGCCAGATCAGGTATTGTATGTCTTACCTCAAGCAGCCAAAAGCCATTAAGTAAAAAAGGGTAAAGTTGGCGTGAATGTCATTTAGTGTGCTGTGACGGATTTGAGATGAATGTGACTGTATGCCTGCTGGATCCAGTGTCCATAGGTCTACCAATGCTGATGATGGAAATATGACCTGAGGTAAAATGTCACATAACAGCTACAGTGATTCCAGAGCATCTTATCTAGTGACACCAGGATGCAACTTAGTTTCTGATGCGATGTGTCTACAGAGTTTTCTCTATGGCTCCAGTTACCTGCCTTCCCACTGCATTCTCTTTTTTTTTTTTTTTTTCCCATTTCTTTATTTCCTGTGTATCAGATAATGACTCATACTCCAAAAAACAAGAAGAAGCTGTTTCCTGGTGTCCATCAGAGTATAGATGAACCTCTCCAGAGACCTGTGACGCCAGGTTATCACAGAACTGTGTACCTAATGTAAGTCCAAACAAATGAGAACAAGTTGGATTTCTTGAAACTCCTTTAAAAAAACAAAACAAAAACCCCAACAGTGCTTTTCTACCATACTAGTTCTGGTAGCTTTGGGCTTAAGAGAAGTGTTAGTTCGATGGTATGAATCAGTCTTTACAGATTACCCCGCTGCGCAAACTAGAGAGGAAAAACGTAATCAGCAGAAACCTAACACGGTGAAAATATGGGAAAATTAACTTCCCTCCTGCTCTAGCCAAATGGTAGAAATAATGAGAGTGTTTGGTGCTCCCGTGTTTTAAGTAGGAAACACGGGATACTACCCTGAATGAGAAGTTTGTGCTTTATATCTAAGTAATTTGTGTACAAGAAAACTGCAGTAAATAGATGAAGACATTCTTAAACTAGATTTTGCAACAGAAAAGGACAAGCTTTGATGGCTTTTATGCTGTTCTAATTTTAGTACAAATTCGTTTACAAAAATGATGAAATACTCTCTTAGGAAGCCTTGCCAAGAGGAAAACGATAAAAGTGACCAAATCTTATTTGCCTCAATTTGAAAGTGATATCTGAACTGGATGTATTTCATATTTGAAATTATTTAAGTGGCTTGTGTTTGTATCCGATGAAACAGCATGAAAAATACCAGACTTTTTAGCCTCGTTTGCAGCTTGTCTATGCAGCGACAATCCAGGACAGTTGAACTGAATTATCTAAAGTTTTTTATTCAGTAGAATAGTTAAACTACGTTAAAAATGTGTTTAAATGCTCGCGTTCAGAATTGAAGGGAATGTGACTTGTTTGAAGTTCTTTATGTGAGATTCGATGTAACATATTCCATTTTTAAAACATCATGAAAGAGGAAGCAGTTGATGGAGATACTATAACGCATCTCTTTGAGTTGTTGGTTCATACCTCCAAAAGGGCGGGGGGAAGGGGGCAGATTTCTAGTCCTGAATAGAAGTATTCACACAGAAGATAAATGCAGAATAGCCACTGCATATGTAGCAACTATTCCATGCTAATTTTTCTGTGACTTCCCAGTGCAGGCAAGGCTCCAGTTACTTCAGAAGAATTGTCATGGGATCCCTATAAGGACAAGCTCCTGCTGTATGGAGCTGAGGGAACCAGGAAATACTGGAAAACTGCTTCTTTCTCCCCGCTACACTCTCATTTTTTTATTTTTTTTCCCCCCTCCTCTTTAAAAACTCACTGGCTGAGAGCACTCAAGGGGGGACTGAGCTACTTGATATTCTGCCTGCTGTTTCCGTAGAAACTGATTTAACTGTGAAATCATTAACTGCCTCCTTGGACTGCATCCTTTCTAACTAGAAATATAGTCTACTTATCTTAACCTGATGTCGGGCAGGGAATCTTTCTCTGTCTGCCATTTTCTTTTCACACACTTTTCATACCGCTCTTGCTTCTGCCGTGTTTTATTGCTTTTTACTAAGCAATCTTGTCCCTCTCTGTCCTTCAGCTACTTCAGCTTCTCATTGTTCCACCTCACTTGGGAAATCAGCAGTTCTGCTATCTACTTTGTTTTAAGTCTGTGTTGCATATTGCTCAGTGAAGTGAAATCCTTGTAATATTCAGAAACAAATCTTAAATCCTTGAAAAAGCTAAGTATTGAAGATCTCTCAAGCCCAGTGCTACAGTCTTTAAGTGTCCTGCTGGTATTTTGGGTCTCAGACTGCAAGGAGTTACGGTTTCCTTTCCTCAGCCCTTTTATTGCAGTAGGAAAAAATGTTAAATACATCTAACATCAGCTGGTTTGGGGGAGCTACAGTCATGCAGTTAAATTATGTCCCTAGCACTAGTTTGCAATATGAAATATAAAATAATTTCAGTATCTTCTATGTCATTACAGGCAATTAGAAGAAATTAAAATTTACTGTCATGCAACTTTTTATACTGCAAACGTTTATCACCCTGCATTCTCCTTTCTCCTCCAGGCCGGAAAACGACACCAATTCATGTCATGATAGCGATGAGAAGCTGCAGTCTCTGCCCAGTGGTCACCCTCCCATTTGTGGTGGGAGCAGGTCCAGCATTTCTGACTTCTGCATTTCCTCTTCGTGTAAGGATATTCTGTGAATGCCGTTGTTAACCGTTGCTGTCTTTCTTGACTGGGACAGGCATTCCGGGTCTAGCTTGTGTGTTGGAAATTGATGGAGTTTTTTTAAGCGTAGCCTTGGAACCGGCCCTCTGGGGCAGTCTGCAAGACCTTGGGGCACGTGGTTGGATTTTGGCTGGAGCTGAATGAATGGCTGCAGAAGGTCGTGTGTGGTCAGCAGAGATCAACGGTCTCGCTTGCCTCGCTCCGTCTTGTTTCCTGTGGAAGGGACAAGGATCATACCCAAGGCATACTGTATTTCACTCCGCGATGTCCGCTGCCTAGGGAAAGAGCTGCAGCCCAGCGACAGTGCACTTCCCAACAGGCAAAGCCCCTTCCTTGATCAAATATACCCTTGTTTGGATCTAAATGAATCACTGTCTGCTGGCACCTGCAGGCTCCATTGGCTAGACCTCTCTGTTAAAGTTGAAGGCAGCTGCAGTTATCTGCTTAGATTTGCAACTACATTCAAACCACAAAAGGCTGTGGAGGATGGGAAGCCCCGTGCTGTATAGCTGCATTGTGGGTGATGCTGCTAAAGATTCTGTCCTTGCAACTTAAACTGAAATTAATGCAAACTCGGCTGGACCCCAGAGCTAAGAAACACGTGATGGAATTTAAAAGGTTATAGGCTTCTGAAATACTTCATTTCTGAACCGATAGCCATAGGATCATGGAACTTCAGATGTGGAGGTTTCAGCCTTCTTGCAGGGATTCATTAACATTTCCAATTAGGGATTTAAGGCAAAATGTTCTGAAGTCTTAGATAAAGGATCTTGCAGCATATCCGGTACAGAATTATTAATAAGTTCAGACAAAGCATGCCTTTACTTTGGTGAAAAATATGCTTTGAAGCAGTAAAGGAATAGCATACTTCTTTCTCTCTCTCCTTTTTTTCAAATTTCCTAGAGGAAATGAAAAGGATTCTGAGAAAAGTAACGAAGGTCTTGCAGACAGGAATCTGCTTGCGTAATGCCTAGAGCTGATAAATACAACATGCTGAATGAAAGCCATATGACAGAAGCAGATGAAGCTCCTGCTCAAGATGGGCACTTGGGTAGGAATGAGAGCTGCAGTCCTCAAGCCTTGCTTTGTGCCGTGCCACCTCGAGCATAGCTGAGCCCGTTGCACAGGGAGGTTGGCTGCCCAGGGGCAGCAGCTCGGGACAGCAGGGCTTGTAAACTAATCAAAAGCATACTGGCTTGACAGTTCTCCTATGCAGAAGAAAAAAAATTGAGTTCTACATATTCATGCTCCGTAAAGAAAATTAAGCCAAGCAGGTATCAAAGGTGTTCCCATTTGCTGTTTTAAAGTGTAATTAGATGCAATTTCTAAGGCATTATGCAGCCACCAGGAGCCCAGCGTGCCTTCTGAACCACAGTCTGATAATATCTTGCCAGCGAAATGCGTTCACTCACCTTGTTACCTTTCCTGTGCTTCTGATGTTCTCTGATGGTTTGCTTGTAAAGATTTGTGGAGGTTTGAACAGGGAACCTGGGTAAGTCAGCAAAGTAAATGTTGTTCCTTTTGGATGGAGAATATTGATTTAAAGCCTTCATGCTGAAGAAATTCCTGCCAATTTTAATGTTTCTTGTTGTCAGACCTTTGCTTGTATCCTCTGTCTAAAACAGTTTCTTAGCTGTTTTCAGTCAAAATTATACAAAGGTGGATATTAATAAAAGAAGTAGATTATATTCTCTTGTAGAAAAATCTTGGACGTCAGAATATACAGAATATTGCAAGTTTATATGCATTATGCGTGTAAAAAGACAAATACTTTTTGTGTGTGGCAGGGACAATTCTTCCTAGCCCTAATCCAGGCTATAAACCAACACTGAGCTACTTGAAGGATTGCCAGAGGGTTATTTCAGGTTTTTGCCAGCAGCCACTGAAATACATGCTTGTCTGTTTTACCTTTTGGGAGTTGGAAATTAGGATTAAGAGAAGAGAGAAACTGCACTGCTGGATCCCCTGGTTGTTCATGTCAGTGACAGGACTTTCATTCTGTATAATTATAATTAGACTGGGTCTTTGGACATCCCCTGTTTTCCAAAAGGTACTGGGTTTAATAATTCTTAAATCAGAAAGGCTTTCATTTAATACAATGGAAAATAAGCCCTTTCTCTTCTAGTGCCTTTAAAGATATGGCAGGGAACAGTACATAACAGAAAGGTGTTAAAAATAATTTCACTGCTTCTAGACATTCTCATCATGCCCTGACAGACATCTTTCCTGTGAAATAAATATGCAATTTATTGAGTTCTGATCTTGGTCTGGTGGTCATTATGCAGTACCAGGAACCTGCTCACTTCCGAATGTGTGTTTTCCAGCATCACACAAATACTTTGAGATTCAGAGTTTCATGCAGTCAAGTCATGAGATGAATAGTAAGAGACCAAGAGTGAAAAAATGGTTAGAATAAAAGCTTCATGTGAACAGTTAGCATCATCAAGGTCATATCTCAAGGAAACTAAGTTTAGCCTCAAGAAACCTCGATCCTCTTTGTTTTCTAAAAATGAAAGCAGTTCTTAATGTCCTCCATGCCTGGATTCAGTCAGCTTAAGTAGATCTTGATTTTTTCCTGGGTCCTTGCTCTTTTTTTATCACTTTGGTAAAGAATCAATAATTCTGGCGCTTTTTTCTTTTTTTGTCTCCTGCAAGCAGAAAACTTGTGGACTAAAGATGACCCCTGGTCATGTTGCTACATGCATTATGCTGAATGTCAGACAGAACATGTGCTGGGCAGCCAAACGCTTGTCTGAAAGTGACCTGATCTGCATCCGTACCAACATGAGACAGCAAACCAGGACAGCAACCTGTCCTGAGCATGGGAGGAATGGAGACACAGATTTTTCCCTAAACTCTTACTGAACTTGCACACGTTGTAGCCTGGTGTCTCTCAGTAAACTGTCTGTCCTTCCCCTCGCCATTAGTGCAAGGCAGAAAGTGAGGTATATTGAACAACTGTAAGTTTGACAGAAGAGTAAAACACTCTTTTTTTTGTCCAGAGTGGCTGCCTGTTACTAAGGATGTGTACAGACAACTGCAAGTGGTTGCATTCCTGTGCCTCTAATGAGATCCGAGTCGTTAGCTGATACATGTTACCTGATGATCTGCATGCTCCTAGCCCATTGCAAATGCAGTGTATAGCTGCTTTGAAAATCATCTAAGCACGTTTTACTTTCCAAAAGGTTAGAAGCATGCACGCTTGCAGTTGGCTTGGCTCAACTGATGAGCCATAATGCACCCCGCCACACTAACTCGGCAGCCTGCCGTCATCTCAAGGTTTCCTTCATACGGCAGGAACTGTGACTTGATTGTGTTTCTAGTAAAATTGTAAAGAAACGACTCCTCACTGAACTGTGTTTCTTTTTTAAATGGCAGTTGAAATGAAGTCATCTAAAGCATTCTCATCAGGCCATAGAATGAACCGAAGCATCCCAGATGGTGACAATATCTTGTCTTCCCGGTCTACTGACTTCACCCAGGACAGAGTAAATGGGCAATCGCATAGGTATGATTTATCCAGGGGAGTATCTCAAAGTGCAGGAGGAGTCTGAGGGGACTTACCAGCTAATTCCATGCTGCTGTAAAGACAATCTGTGAAGTCATTTGATGTATGATGTAGTCTGGTCTGAGACAGCTGCGGTGGTGCTTGCCAAACAAAATACCCTTAGCTGTGCCAGAGGCAGCTGTTCAATTTCTAAGCATCTGGCCCAGAATGGGAGAAATCTCAAGCAATACATTATTAATGAACTTCACATGTATGCACAATGCAATCTTCTGCAAATAAAACTTCCCGATTGCTTCCTTACATGACTTGACTCTAACCCACGAAAAATCACTTATTTGTAAAGAAATAGGTAGGACTGTGGGAACAGGGCAGGAATTAACTTGCAGGAGGAAGAAAAATGAAGCGATAAGTGGATTTAGAGTGTTTAAATATGCTGAGTTGCTAGCGCTGCTGGCCAGAGTCCCTGATTTATCCACTAGACCGGTTACAGCAAGGGAAGCAATATTACGAGTTCTCCCAGCAATGGGTTTCAACTCTTCCTTCAAACAATTTCTGTCAAAAGGCGAAAGATCTTGCTCTCCTTCTACTGGTCATACCTTTAGCCCTCTGAAGCTTTTGTCATATGTAGGTCTGTGATGTTATACCTTGGATGAGAACTAGGAATTCATTAGCAATTGGACCAAGGTTTACTGAAGTCTTTCAGAGCCCGCATGTGTCCTTCAGACATTAACAGCTTTTTCCTATAGCTAATTTGATTGGGCCAAGTTTTAAACAGTGAGTGTAGAGAAATTTTAAAAGCAAGTACATTCCAGAAGTAAAACACAGAATGGGTGGAGATGTGTTAAAGGAAAGGTTTTACCAACTCTTTATGGATCTGATTTTTCAGAAGTGCTTCATTATTTGTGGCAGTTAAACCTCTAGCACTTTTGAAAATTGGACACTCTGCTTAGAGCTTTGTTTCCTTCTGGGCTACAGATGCCTGTGTGTGGTTTGGGGGGGGGAGGTTAGGGTGTTTGGTGTGGTTTTGTGTTTTAGTGGGTTTTTTTCCCCAAGTTGTACTGTTTCCATGGTGAGATCTGAGAAATTATATATTGTCAACAAATTATCTGGTTAGCAGCTGATGTGCTTAGTAGTCATATTCCTATCCCAGCATTACTGGTTTTATTTCTGTTGCTTGTCCCAACAGTAGCTAAGTACATACTACAAATACAAATAGATCATGAGAATTTTATGGCCAAATTGCTTGCTTTGTGATGGAGACAGATTATTTTTCAGGCTTTGGCTTGCAAGAAGCAAGCCAAATTGGCAGCATCTTGCCCTCCACCTTGGTGAGAGGCTTTGCTTCTCTACAGTCATAATCTATTATTAAAAAGACGTGTCTCGAGTAATCTTTAATTTTTCTTCACAAACGTACATCTAAATCTCAGTAATAGATGGATCTCTGACTGAAGGCACAGGTGCCATACCCTGCCGCAGAAGATAATGTCTTTTCATCGCGTGCTTCCTTAGTATGTGTACAGTAATTTGTATTTACAAATGCAGCCTCGAGTTACGGATATGGGAATGTAGCCATTCACAGTCCAAGCGAACACGGGGTTTCCTGTGTCAAGGGTCTTTTGTTACTACATTGGTGTTGCAATAGCTAGACCTGCCTTTTCATTCTTTCACTCTTGGAAGCATGCTTCAATTTGTTTGCCAAACAAATAGAGGGAATAAATTGCTGCTTTGGTCATAGTTCTGACCACTGTAAGAGATGTCTCCTTCCTACTAGGCAAATGCCAAGATCTTCCTAGAAGAGGTATGTATGAGAAAAGGAGGGCCGAGTTGTGGCGATGAAGCAGTCACTGTTATTTCCCCTCTTCCTTAGCAGTATAAATTGGGAATTTAACTGCACAGAGATCAGTGAAATTATGTTTAATCAGTCTGAGAAAGCAATGAGGCCCTAGCTGGGAATTGTCTGTTGCTGTTGTTTTATTTCCCCAGGAACAAATGATTGTTCTAACTGACGCATGTCACACTGGCAGCTGCCCCTATACTGCTATTCCCTGCTGCATTTTGATCATGTAGGAATATACATTTGTTGTGCTTTTTAGCTAATGAAGGATAAATTTCTAATAGACTCGAGTTTACAATTGTAAAATTATAAAAAAAAATTATCAGCAGTCCTGGCTAAGGGGGGAGTTCCCAGTTGACTGGAGGTTAGCAAACATGATGCCCATCCGCAAGAAGGGTCGGAAGGAAGATCTGGGGAACTACAGGCCAGTCAGTCTGATGTCGGTGTCTGGGAAGGTTATGGAGCAGATCACCTTGAGTGCCATTACATGCAGGACAACCAGGTGATCATGCTCATTCAGCATGGGTTTATGAAGGACAGGTCCTGCTTGATGAACCTCATCTTCTACGATAAGGTGACCTGCGTAGTGGATGAACAAAAGACTCTGGATGTTGTTTACCTGGACTTTGGTAAAGCCTTTGACGCCATTTCCCACAGCATTCTCCTGGAGAAACTGGATGCTCATGGCTTGGATGGGNCAGTTTTGGGCCCCTCACTACAAGAAAGACATGGAGGTGCTGGAGCGTGTCCAGAGGAGGGCTACGGAGCTGGGGAGGGGTCTGGAGGACAAACCTTATAAGGAGCCACTGAGGGAGCTGGGGGGGTTCAGCCTGGAGAAAAGAAGGCTGAGGGGAGACCTTCTCGCTCTTAACAATCTCAAAGGAGGGTGAAGCGAGGAGGGGGTCGGTCTCTTCTCCCAAGTAACAGGCGATAGGACAAGAGGAGATGGCCTCAAGTTGCACCAGGGGAGGTTTAGGATGAATATTAGGAAAAAAGTCTTCACAGAAAGGGTTATCAAACATTGGAACAGGCTGCCCAGGGAAGTGGTGGAATTGCATTCCCTGGCAGTATCTGAAAGACAGGCAGACGTGGTGCTGAGGGACATGGGTTAGTGGTGGGTTTGGCAGTGTTACGTTGATGGTTGGACTCAATCTTAAAAGTCCCTTCCAACCTAGACCATTCTGTGTTTCTATGATTGTGGCTGGCTGAAAAAAACCCTTTTTTTATAATGTGACTATGTCTAGTATCATCATCATAAAGAGGTTAAACTCTGCAGGGCCTTATTTAGGTCTCGAATGGCCTTGCTTTTCTGATGATCTGGTGAAAATGACGAAAAGTCCAAGTGTATTTCTCTTGGAGAAAATGGTCTAACACATCTTTGTATGTTCAGGTCCTGTCACCTCTCCTGGTGGATTATTCCAATCCCAGTGTCAGTCTGTTGTGCTTTTTTCTATAGACAATTATTTCTAATTTTCTTTCTTCTCAGTACAAATGTAGGTTGCTGTGTAAGTTTGTTGTGGGTTTGGTTTTTCCTCTGGCGGTTGGTTGATTTTTTTGATGGAGCACTTGCACCACACCTTGTCATAAACGACCCCTTGACCAAATACTATGGAACATTTTCCCATGGTAGATTTTGCTGTTTCTTTCTTCATCTCGTCAAGCTCTAAAAGATGACAAATAGCAGTTTTCTGTGTTAGTTTGAGGATTAATTATTTTCTGTTAATCTTGGCCTATCTATTGATGTAGTAAAAGGTGAGGTGGTTCTCTGGCACCCGGGCACATGGAGACTGAGGTCTGCTCTGCATCCTGTCACAAAGACCAGGATTTTGGTTTTTTTTCAACTTCCCAGTGTTTGCTACCAGCTTATTTCGTACAGAGAAATCTCTGAGGAGCTTGCAGAGACGTGAGCCATCCTGTGTGACCACTGTCTCTCTCTGGTAAAGTGCAGTGACTCTGGTTGTGTGACTTTGCCCTGTCTCCAAAGTGCCCGTAGCCGAACGGCCCAGGGTCACCGCAGTCAAACTCCGAAGATTGCGGATGGCTATAAAAACGCTTTTTAGTGTACGGCAATACAGGGGCAGGTTTTGCTGTCTATTGCTGATTGGGGGGGGGGGGGGGTTTGGAAGCTCATTTATGACTCAGAAATTGCCGTGGGGCTGTTGGAGCTTCCTTTTTTATCTATGTTAGCATATCGCAGTACGTAAGATTACCGCAAAGAGCACAAGCGAATTGAAAACTCAGCTCTTGAACCAAAGTGAATAAAATTACGAAAAAGCAGTAACAATGAGACTATTTTTTGGAGAGAGATATTTAAATATGTCTGTGGTCCACGGCTTGGGGGTTTATCTAGCCAATCTCACTTTTCGGGTTTTGTTTTGCTGGTAGTTTCTGCTGCCACCTCCTCCTTTGAAGTGAGCCAAGGCCAATACCTGTAATGCTGGGATATGTAGAGGGCTGCAGAGATGGCTCTTGGCAGACCAGTTAGCATGTCTCTGTCCTGAATAGTCAGCATATACATATGCAAAATAACCGACAACTAATGCTATTTCAAATACAAAGGCAACACTTGCTCAAACCTTCCTGCCAGGTGAAGCAGGGGTATGGAAGGGCTAATCAGCACTGACTCTGCAGCATTCCCAGGGGAGGAAGGGAGATTAAATGTCTTGAAAATCCTCCTAATCACCCTTCCCAATGGTCACAAAGGGTTCTTTTGATGGAGCTAATAACACGGGGACTTTCCATTTTAATCACCTGTCTTCAGATGGCACCTTCTTCGATCTCCTTCCTTTGGCTCGGCTTTTATTTGCTTTTTAAATATGATGAGCTTTTTCACGTAGCTGTTATGGCAGTTAACCTTTTCTCCTTCTAAGGTAAAATTGACTCACCACAGCAAACATTAATATCGATTCAGATTAGAGACTTGCTATTTCCTGGCAGCCTCCATTTTTCACCTGGGAAAGATTATATTGATGGCGGGAGGCAGGGAAGGATGGTAGATCCTCACAGAGTCATGGACTAAATTTTAAAGAATAGTGTACTTGCAGCACACGCAGACTGTGAAATAGCAGCAGCTGTTTTATGTTTTCCGTGTGAACAAGGAACCTGTGTGCTTAGGGAATTTATTTCATAGATGCCATCACAGCTTTTTGCTCTTTTGACAAAGCCTTGAGGGAGTTCTACAAATCTTATCGCAGCTGGGAGCCAGAGAGGCTGCCTGCGCCTGCCAAGATTGTGACCGATACCTAGGAGAAATAATAGTGTCTCTGCCCTAGAGCATGTATTCCTGTGCTGTAGCATTTCTGTAGGGTTTTTGCATCTCAGATTGAGTCTGTGTGTGTGATAAACACAATGGGGAAAACAAGTTAAAGATCTGTTACTTGTTTGCAGGGGATTGAACTGAACCCGTTCAACCCTGTTGTCCAAAGAGCCAGGCTGGAGTAGGATTGGTGGGTCCGTAGAGCCAGGTTTAGAGGCTGTGTGGCGAGTACATGCCCCAGGGCAGTACCTGTGGTGCCATGTTCCTTTCCATTTGCAGTCTCCCTGAATTTTGAGCAGCCTATCGTACTGTCACAGCATGTACTGCAGGTTTCACTTGGTTGCAGACTTACTATGCATACATATTTCTCCATGCATTGCTAACCCTTCCCATCTCCTCCTACAGCGAGTTCCCCTCAGCCTTCACCAGCAAACCCAAGATCCCTCGCACTCCTGAAGTGCAGAGTGCCAGCCCTAGAAAGGGAAAGATGCCAGCCATTGCACCCCAGTTCTCTCAGTCTGGACCCCAACAAACAAGCCGTCCCAGCTCCTCAGGATCATCCACAAGGAGCAGACAGAGTAAGTGGAAAAAGTCTTCATTCTGTTTGTCAGTCCGTGGGGTGGGAAAGGAGGGAGCGCTGTAGTAGCTCTCCAGGAATGAAGTCGTATGCTACAAATGTGCCAGGAGTATATGACATTGTACTTGTCATCTTCAGAATATACAGCCATATAATTATATCCTGCTGAACACTGCTCCTATTCCTAGGCTGTCATGTGAGCGGTTGAGAGACATGCTTTTTCCTGTCTCTGGGTGGAGAAGTGGCCCAAATTCTCATAAATTTGAGGGAAAGCTTCTAGTCTCAGATTAGACTTTCTCTAGATGTCATTACACTTTTTCCTTTCCTTTAGACACTTGTTCAATCTGCTGTGTGACTTGTTTAATGTTCTTGAATTTGGATCCCTGGGTGTGCCTACGCTGCAGCTGAATGTAGAGCAGATGTCAGGCAGCTCAGATGGAGGGCTCAGGGCAGCCAAGCACGGGGTGCTGCTTGTGGCGGTCATCGTTCTGCTGGAGACTTGTATTCAAAAACCATATGGATGGGTCGCTGCCTCAAGAAGTGTAAGCAGTACTAGTTTGCAGCAGGCTCAGAAAAGAAGAGGGCCGAGGCTTGAGGTTGGAGGGAAAGGGCGGACACTTGCTTTAAGCCAGCCAACACGAGCCCAATAAAGTGGAAATGTTGATCTCAGATGCTCACATGACAGTAAACACATGTATGGTGTGTAAGCTGTGGGGGTTTTTTGGAGGGGGAGTGGGAAGAAAAGATGGATTCTTCAGTAATGAGTAAGCTTTTTCTCCGGACTGTGGATAGGATTCAGATATACCTCTGGGTCCATCATCAACGAAAATGGCAGGTGGTAGGTGCTGTATATTCTTATTCCAAATGTATCGTAAGAGGTTTAGTGATGATTTTCCGATCACAATGTAACGTCAGCTCTACTCTGTAGCTGTAACTGTTATCTTCAAACATTTCACAAAAATGAGATAACTCATAATACCTTGCAAACCTTCCCGAGAAGTTTGAGGTATGTGTACACCATTAGCGCCTCATTACAGGTAAGGAAAACGACACAGAGACTGAAATAACCTAGCAAATCTGGAACAGAGATGGAAAGAGCTTCCTAAGTCTCCTGTGTTGCTCACTCACCGTGGTTGCAAACAGTTGGGTGTGCGGGGAGACGGGGTGGTTTCATTCAGGGAGTACAGGTGAGGCAATGGAAAGGAATGTCCTTGCTGGTTAAGGGAGGTTTTGACCTAGAGAGTCCTGTGCTTAGGTAACACTGCCAGCTCTTTTGGCTTTACTTCGCTGCGTATGCCCCGTGTTTTACCTCTGACATCAGTGCTTTCTGTTTCCTGTGATAGCAGCGCTGTTCTGCTCTGACCCAGTGTGGTGTTAACACCCAAGAGTCTGTCCCTGGTTCCTGTTTCAGTTCATTTGCAAAAGCACTAGCCCACTGAAAAGGAGAAGCCCTGCTAAAGAAGGGAAAAGCATAGTGGGGGGTGTGTGTGGGTGTGTGTGTGCACGCACAAAACTCCTCCACGTTTTAGTTTCTCCAGGGCAACTTTACACTTCTCTGTGTGTGTGTCCTCTATGAAAGATGCGGCATACATACGTTGCCCTCACAGGGCCCTGGAATAAGTTCCTTTTCCAGTGGCACAGTGTTTAATGTATTTTGTTTTGAAATTGCATTAAAGCAGGGCGTGATCTGAGTTCTACCTCACTTGGGTTTCTCTGATGATTCAGTATTTGTAATTTGTAACTCCAGACTCTTGGGGTCTTCCAACTTTTATTGGATAGGATTTATCTTACAACATACCTCTTATCTTTGCTGTGTCTGTGCATCCTAAAGCTGAACGTATAGCGGGCATCACATTTTACTATTCGTGCGTTTACCTTTTCTCCTGACTTTTCCATTGGGGTTCTAGGTAATGGTTTTCCATCTGTCCACATGTGTCATGAGACAGACTTGGTGTCAGTAATTGAATGTTAAACTCTTAGCTTCCTCCTAAAAACAGCAAAGAAATTATTTTGCAAACAAGTCATCTTCCACTCTCTTTGTGTATATGTATCCTGCGTTGTTGTGTGCTGTCACAAAACTCCTGTTAGTTATTGTCCATCTTGCAGGGCCTTTCCCACTGTTTTTTTATGATTGGGAAAAGTGAGAGGAAGGTGATAAGGACCAGATTTTTAAAGGACTAAAAAGGGATTTAAGCACCTGTGTCCAAACCTGAGGTTCCCAAAGGTAATTAAATTCCCAGCAGTTACTTAATGGTGCAGGGAGGTACTTGAAGCAGGTGAGTCACTAATGTTTCCCTAGTAAAGCTCTCTGCTACTGTTCCTTTAATTTCACAGCTGACTTATCTGTAAGTCAAAAATAGTGTCAGATGCACAAATAGCAGCTATCAGTAGATTTCAGCAATTGCTGCCTCCCATTTGCCTGCTGCATAGGTACGTAGGTTTTTACATATGAAAATACTCTGACACAGTGGAAGGCTGTCTTTAGTTTCTGGATTTCTTGGAATTTCTGGAGAAGTACAAGTTTCTACAGCTGATGGGCATGATGAGAAAAAGAGGAGTTTCTGATTTTACTGAACTTGATGTGCTCACTTATTTTAGAGACGCATTTTTAGCTTTTAATATTTGTTATAGGTGTATTTTCTGGAAATAAGTTGCTTTTACGTAAACATAGCTGAAGTAGCTGGGCTGCTCCTCTTGAAGCATGGAGTGTGTGGAATGCCTGAGGAATGCAGAGGAAGCACAGGTACTTCGTGCGGCTACAGGCCTGGGGCCAGATTCCTGCCTGAGATGTAGCCCGCTGCTGTTAGCCAGGCTCTAAAGCTGTACCTTGAAGCAAAACCGAGCCACTCCCAATAAAACCAGCCATGCTGGGATTTTCTGTGGATTCCACTGCCTAGCTGGTACAGGGATGACACTGGCAGCATGGCTAGAACATAAGGTGGACCTCCAAATCTAGACTTCTTCAACTGCATGTATGTGCTCCATGCGGACGTGGTTGAATGGTTTAATCTATCCTGTTCCTTACTCTGCGTCTGTTCCGAGCTCCTCTGCATGGGCATGCTCCAGCTCTTTGCAGTGTACCGAGTTGTCTAGGGCACAGTGGAGTTACAGCAGTACAAAAATCTCTACCAGAAGACTGAGGAGTGATTTTTGTCAGGAGCGCAACCGGGCCTGGTGATTCCCTGCTCCTCCACAAGTTTTTTCAGTGTTCCCTAACAAGCGTGTGCCGTAACTAGATTCTGCGTTTTTCAGTTGCAACATCTCAGTGGTTAAGGTGCCTTTGTGCATGTTCTCTGTGGTGTTTGTGTCACTGTACAGGTTGAACAAGTGTTGCCCTCAGGCAGCTCCTGTCTTGTAATAAATCCTGCTTTCAGCTGACAGACCCTTTCTTGGTGTTTTTCTGCAGGCAGCCAGTCCTACAGGAACTGAGAACAGCTCCTTTCCTCGAGAATCACCTGCCCCATTGTTGAAGGACAGAGCCAGCTTCCTGTAATGAGCTTTACTGGCAGCCTGCTGAGAAGAGAGTGAGGTTATTGATATTGCACAGCATACACCTTGCGCGGTGATTCATGGATTATCTGATGGGATGCATCTCTCATCTCTAAAGCTATCTAAGACAAGGGCCTTGTTATTGCAGTTCAAGGTCTCAGCAGCAGCCCAGGACTGATATGGGAGGTGGATGTAGTCCCAATGTCTCTGATCGTTTACTCTAAAGTGACATTGCTGCCTTGAGAAGAAGCTCTTGCTCTCTGCCTTCTGTGTCGGAGTGAATAGCCTCTGGAGATGGTATGTAGGGCTCAGCACAGGAGTCTGACCAAGCAGCTGTCTTGTTTACATATTGGTTACTGAACTAGCCTGTCACTTGCTTTTTTAAAATTATGCCTTTGTGAATGAGTTGGGAGATGTCTGTGTTCAAAGGATCTGCACTGGGAGGGAAAACGTACACCGTATGTGCAGAGCCTTACTGCCTGGAGCAGCCGTGTGTGGAGCGAGATCTGTGTTTGGCCACCAGAGAGTGGAGGTAAATGATTTCATCGACTTCTGATTGACTCGCGGCAGTTGAAAAACACTGTGACAGTGCCCAAGGCAGCATCCGTGCTCACCTCTGAGGGTCTGAGCAGCAACTTTATCTGCAGCAATTGCTCCTATTCCTTCTTCCTATGTTTCTTTCTTAATTCTACTGTTTACCACTTGTGGAATGAATAATCCATTTTTTCCACTGGAATTAAGAACTTTGTTTCTTCATTCATAAAAGAAACCAGGAGAATGTGAACAGATCAGAAGCAACTTTCTCTTTACTTGTGGCTGTGGACAATTGTCTTTGGGTTTTTGGGTTTTGTTGCTTTTTTTTTTGTTGTTGTTCTTCCCTTCTGAGCAATGACTGGTTATGCCTTTATGGAATTTGTGCTGCTCTTCAGTGAATATGAAGCGCTGGCTAGGCAAGAGAGATCAGGAAGCCCTCCAATAAATAAAACCCCATCAGTTAGTTCTGACAGTGAATTATAAAGTAGTGTTGTTTGTTGTTCTTTCTTTCAAAAGTAACAGTGACCAAGAAACACTAAAGTCTTTGCTGGGGGTTGGCTTTTCAGTAACATCCCCTCCTGTGGCACAGCTGTTAGGATAACAGCAATAACTTCTCCAGAAATGCAGTTTACCTTGGGACTGGGCTGCCACTGAGGCAGAAATGCACAAAAAGCAGGGGCTGTATTTGCCACAGGCAGACTTCAAAAGGGACGCTTTAACAGGTGCGAGAAGGGAGAAGGTAAGACTTTTGTTTTGGAGTTTCACCTTGAGAAACAAGTGAATGGAACACAGCAACTCCAATAGTGAGGTCACCTCCCCCTAGAGTAAAGAGCTGTAAAGCCACCAGTCGTTTCCGTATGACCAGAAGAAAGCTTTATGCTTCTGCTGACACCTTGAATTGTGCCTCTTGCTATGCGGTGACAACTAAAGAGCCAAGTCCATTTCCTCGTCTGATGTAGTTCCCGTAAGAGCCACCAAGATCAGTGACACCGGGTCAGATGCTTGCAGAAAGGGATCCCATGCACAAGGTCATGTAACCCCTTTGGATCATAGACTTAAAATTGGAATCGGGATCTTTTGTAGGAAAAAGACATCCCCCGGTTTAAAATCTAGTCATATTCATGGGGAAGTTACAATTTACCACTCAGTAGCTTCAGGGCTAACACAAAGCAGGCAGTTGTATGTATGGCTGTTGCTTTCACTCCCAGAGTACATAGGGCACAAAGCGATTATAGACGCTTGATAGCCCCTGTCACGTAGATCTCCACACTAGACAAATAAATCACAGAAAATCTGGTGACTTGTGCTTAGATTCACCCACCTCCTCTCAAGGATTGCTGAACACAATGAATGGAAAAACGTCCTCTGGTTCACAAAAGGGCCATAAAACCTCACCTAGTGGTTTTCCAGGGTAGGCAGCTTTTCTTTTGCCTCTGAAATGCTGTCTTTTTTTCCAGCATGTAATATCAATGGCCAAGTTGTTAATAGTGAAGTGCTAAGCGTGTTCATTTGCATATGAAGAGAACACAGGATGCTCCAGCAGTTAAGTTTTATTAATTTCACAGTAGAGCAGCTCTTGAAAAGTGCAGACTGGGCTTTTTGGGGTGAAACAAACCAAACCCATCAAACAAGCCCCCTCCCCAAAAAACCCAACCAACCAACCAACCAAAACCAAACTCCCCCCAAAACCTCACTGGCTTTACCATTAGTTGAGGTCAAAAATTGTACCACTCCTTAAAAATCGGCTGAAGGAGGTGGGTGGGTGCCCTCCAGCAGATCGAGATCAGTGAAAACCAAAATGCCTCTTACAGAACTGGACTGAAAGCAACAAGCTGAAGGGTACATGCTCGTGTGTTTGTTTCTTACTCGGGCCTGTTGCAAGGCAGGACTCTACGTTTTTCCGTGTTCAACTCTCTGATGTTTTGGAGTGTGAGTATAGAGTTGGAAAACTGAGACTGTGTTTTATATTAATGCTTGAAAAACCATTTTCCAAATACGTGAGAGGAACTATGGATATGCTTAGAAATAAATTGTCATCTGAGCAGTAATTTGAGAGGCCATCGAAGCAACGTGTCATCCTCCTTTTCTCTGTCTTGCTCACAAAAGCCCCCTGTGATGCCAGCCGGAAGGTTTTGAAGCTAATGAAAAATGTTGATTCTGCCTTTGTTAGCAGGACACCACTCTTCAGGGTTGAAAGGTCCCTGGAGAGAGGTCAGTAACACACACATAGCAAATTCTGCACCTCGCTCTTAAAAGCTGTTAGGTATTTTTTTGTGTGTGCCCTGTAGAGGCTGCTGCTAGATACACCACCACCCTGGTAAATTCGAAATGGGAGCAGTGGAAGTTGCTGGCCTGAGTGAGAGGGGTGTGATTGTACGTAAAGCAGGTAGGATTTTGTTTACAATAAGCAAATACTGTTATTGCATATGACACACAGATCTGCAAGGGAAGTTTTTCTGGGACCAAAGTGCTACGTGATGTTAGCATGCCTTTTGGATATAAGTTCTCTACATTCAGTCTAATTTTGTTTATGGACAGCGTGGTGAGAGGTGCAAACTTAGAGTCCATTTCATTTTGCATGGAAGGCTCGTTCTATGCAAGTGCTTTAAAATTATCTGGCAGTGGCTGGGTAGAAATGCTTCTAAAGGGATTTTTTTTTTTTCTCTTTGATAGGTTTGTTTGGGGTTTCATGAACTGTAGGGGTGTGCATTTGTTTACACATTTCATTCTGGTTTACTATCGATAGACTCCATCCCCAACAGTTTTGTCTCCACCTGAGCTGAAAACACAGCTCCCTTCTGTTCGGCCTGCCTTGCCTCTGCAGAGGGAGCTTTGTTTGCTCACAAGTGTTGCAAAGCAAGGTCTGAGCCACTCATTGTTCGTGGGCTTTCATGAGGAGAGCCCGGGCATGTGGGATGCCACCAGTGGCATCGGTTTGGTGTTGGGACTATTATTTGTTGGAGGATTCAAGCGCATGGGGGTAGACAAGCAAGGAAGTTCTCCGGAGGCAAAATATTGCCGTGATGGGGTGGGACAGCGGTTGCTTGGTTTGGCTTTGAGTTGTTTCCCTTAAACAAAGTTCCACTAGTCGTTATAAATCATGGTGGAGGTTACAGTGCAGAGATAAGAAGCAGTGCTAGCAGAAAAGCAAACAGGCTACCGTTCTCCCAGGTATTTAAGTACACCCAGACTTATAGCTCGGGGCTTGAATTCATCTTCGAGCCAGAACTTCCTGGCAGTTTGGACCATCCTCACACTTGCTTATGAGCTTGATATTGGACCAAGGCATTTCCCCGGAGAGGAAACGTTGGAGAGCCGGGAGGTGCGCCTTGCTCAGCGAGCGTAATCTAACCCAGGAGTGTGCGAGCCCCGCGGGCCACCTTGGACACGGCTGGCTGTGCCATGTGGCACACGCAGCTCAAGGCGGTGCGTGGGCATGGCTAGCAAAGAGGGTACAGATGTAGCCTTGCAAACCTCCACTGATCCTGATGGGAACTAAGTACCAAAACACCTCTGTGAATAAGCCATGTGGGCTTCTCCCCCTTGGCCACGCTGCATTTTTCCTAACCTCTGCTGTTTGTATAAATTGTAAAAGGAGCGGGACTCCTGGGAACTTATTGACGGGTGAGAAACAGCAAGGTGTTTCAAGGCAAACAAAACAGCCTTCAAGACCAGGCTGTTCTGGCCAAGCTGCATGGAAATCTGCTGCTAATCGATTTTACAAATAAACCAACTTCTGGGCACAGGACGTAGAACATTGTCCTACTGTGTTATCAGACCAGCAGTTCCAGCCCGACATCTTGTCAGTGGTTGGGATCTGGTGTTTCAAAGCGAGTTTTTTTTCCCCAACTCCAGGCTGCTTCCTACCCTGCAGTGGAAGGGCATTGTATTCAGTTACACAATCACGATCCAAATTTCCACTCTTTAAGGATGCGATGCTCTCCAAACACCAGGCTGAGTGGCACACCCTTGGACATCCAATAACTCTCTGGAACATGTCCTCCTTTTCTTACAAGTTGTCTCAGCAGTCCTTGGCATAAGGTCCAAGTTTCCAAGAAACTAGAGCAGTAGTTTGTTGCCATGAAAGTGAAAACGCTGCACAAAAATGGTAAGAAATCCAGGTGAGACCTTTAAATGTTTGTTTAGTTCTTATCTTCTTCAAATATGGGAAATACTGTTTCGATACGCTATTAAGTCCACAGGTTTGGGGAGTGTCAGTTATTTTGTTCACGCCGAGTATGAGTGGCCTAGCACTGTATTTAATTTAAAAAATTACTTCCAGTATGCCTTGCTGGTTTTCTTCTTAGAAGTCTTTAAAGTGTTACTTAATTTTATTTGGTTTTCTTTTCATGATGCTGAGAGCTAATTCTGCTAAGTGTAAACAAGACAAACAAAGGTGAGTGGATACCTGAAACAATAAGGTTTTATCCTGCAGACGTTTAAGGTGCCTTATATGTTAAGCTGTAGCTGACAGCTAGGAGTGAATGTGAGGACATCTGAAAACCAGACCACCTATAAGGGATTTTCAAGGCAAGGACACCTCCCTCTGCTGACCTCAAGGAAAAATTCTGGGCTTTGTAGATCCAGATTTCGTTACAGACACGTAGTCAGACGCTCCTCCTCTGAAGAGTGAAAAAGTTGAGCTAACGTGAGGATGGGATGCGAGTGCTGGAAATAGCAGGGCTGTGCCAAGCGATACGGTTCCTCGTTTGGTCTGCCATGTGCCGGTCTGACTGCCCCAGCCCTTGTCTGGATCCGGTTGACTGTTGGCAGAGGCTGAATGCTTCCTGAGAACAAATCACTTTATTGTTCATGTCCGCTCATGCACTGCCTTTTGGGAGCGTGGTTCGTGTTGGGAGCGAGGAGCAGGACCATTAGCACCAAATGAATTCTTTGTCAAGCAGCATGTCTTGCTGAAATGTTTACCCTTTTCTCCAACTGCTTTCTCCCTGGATCAAATTTGCAGTATCCCAATGGACTGGCTCTTATTAAGCAGATGAATTGGTTTTTTGGTTTGGTTGGTTTTTTTTTTTTGTTGTTAACTCGGCAGATCGTGGCCTACCATGATTTTCCACAAAACTGGCTCCTTTCTTTTCCCTCCACTTCCGAGCGAGCAGCTGGGGGCTGAAATGAGGCAGCTCTGGGATTGACGAAAACAGTTCTGCTTCGATTGAGCCCCTTCCATCCTCAAACCCTGTGGAAACTGGGCTGTTTGAAAAAGCCAAAATTTCCATCCTGACTAACTGTACGAAAACCTCCGTGCCAGGCAGCTCCTGGTCACGAGCCACCACCTCAGGGAGTGATCCGCAGGCACAGGGCGATGGCAGTTCTCCCAGCACTCCCACCGTGCCCCAGCAATATGGGCCACAGCAGCCATCGCTGTCCTGTTTCTGCCCAGATCCAGGGATTGAGACTGTCCGGAGCGGCTGTGCCAGCGTATCCACACTGCAACTGGGGACAAACCATGGATTGTGAGCCAGCACAACTGGTCCCACAGCTCGCACTCCACCTCAGTGCTTGTGTGACACGGGGACGTGAGCAGTCTGGCCCATCACTGAGGCTTTTAGGTGCTACCACGGTACCCAGTAACAGCAAAAAGATCTCGGGTTGCTTCTCCCAAAACTTAAAAATTTGTCCGGTCGGGTTTTCAGTCATACGTATGTGGAGCTGACCGGGAGATTAGTGTCATCTTCTCACTCAAATTGGGGACCTGACCGTTGCGGAGCATGGTTCCCCGTTTGTGCAGAATGGGAGAGAACTAATTTACTTGTCATTCGTTTTCCACATAGATGAAAATCTTTGAATAGCTAAATGGCTGTTTCCTGTGCTGTACTTTCAAACCTCAGCGTGCTTTGGGCAGGGGCAAGGAGAGGGTGTCGCAAGGCTCTTGTTTCTCTCTCAACCTTGTCATCCTCATGACTCGGAAGATGCGAGTGGTGAGGACGGGGGCTTTCGCAAAGCCGTGCCACGCGTCGCAGGAAGGTGGCTCTAAGCGACTGTGAACTTCTACAAATCTTGTTGGGGCTTCCGAGGTTCTCCGAGACCACGTTTACAGCAACTAAAGCAGAAGCCAGTGTCAGCCATTGTACATCACTTCCCAAATGTCACCCAGAAATGGCAGCACCGAGAACTGACTTCATCTGGAGTCCCAGCAGGGTGTCCTGGCTCCTGGGTCGTGCTCGTGCGCAAGGCAGAGACCAAGGCTTTTTAACCAAAACCAACCCAGGCGAGCTTACACCTTTCTGGGGACAGTAACACACTTGTGTCTGTAGAGCCCAACCTGAAGAAGAGAGATCCTTGCTGTGCATCTCATTATTTTCGTTCCTCGCTGATAGAAATATGGCCTGTATTTCAAGCCAGTCCATCTTCCCCCGAGCAGCTGTGAGGGGGGAAGATAGTTTCCTACGAGCAGTCTCTCCTGGCTGGCAGCAGGGGATGGTCTGAGCCTTCGTGCAGAGCTGATAGTTTTGTGCAGGTGCCTGAAATGAGTTTCAGAAGAAACCTCAGCATATGCGTAAAAATCTGTCCCTTTATCCTGCAGCAGTGGCCTCTCTGAAGAGCGGCCGTGTAGTTTCCTGTCTCTGCTTCCTTCCCTCGCTCTAACTTTTTGTTTTGTTTGGGGGGGGGGTTGCCTTATTTTTTCCTGCAGTGGGAATTATTCCGTAGGGCTGGATCGTGTTTGTGCATTACGGAGGCAAAGGAGGCTTTGAAAGGTGGTGATCCCAGGCTGGAGCTCTCTGAAAACTGGCTGGATGCTTGGTGCTCCATGGCCGTAGCCCCTTCCCTTCCACCTGTACCACAGCCTCTTCCTGCCACGCAGACCTCATCCTGCAGGAGAACTTTTAAACTCTGGTATTATGCAGGAATCTCCTTCCTTTTGTACTGGGGCTGATTAACATCTCTTATTAGCTTTAACTTCTGACCTCAGTACTTTATGCGAAACCATTTCCTAATGAGAACAGTTCAGGGCAAGTCAGGCAGTGAAGTGTTACGTGTCCAAGGGTGAGACCTCTGGGCTTCCTTACACGCCTCTCGGAGCGTTCCTGGGCAATGGGAATGGGGCAGCGGGTTGCCAGATGAGCTGGCAGAATATTTTTGGCTGTTGGGCCGGGCAAAGCAGCAGGTCCCAGGCTGCCTTATCTCCTGTGAAGCTGGCTGGCTGGTCCTGCTGCCTGGCGTGGTTACTGGTGCTGCCCACGTGCTTCTTTGAATGACCTTCCTCTGGGCTGTGAATGTGGTTTGTACCGGGAATACCCTGTCCTTGCTAGAAAATCGGCTCCTGGGGAAACAGGTCCTTGCTTAGGCCCGTGTGAGGTGATGGAGGGGGGATGTGGTGGGTTAACCCTGGTGGGCAGCTCAGCCCCACGCTGCCGCTGGCTCTCCCCCCTGCAGTGGGATGAGGGGAGAAGCGGAAGGGTAAAAGTGAGAGAACTCACGGATTGAGATAAAGACAGTTTAACAGGCGCTGTGTGCGCCAACAAAGCAAAACAAGGAATTCATTCACTGCTTCCCACCGGCAGGAAGGTGTTCAGCCATTTCCAGGAAAGCAGGAATGCGTAACCATTGCCGAGGAAGACAGACACCACAACTCCTCCTTTCCCCCAGCGTTTATTGCTAAGCACAACATCACATTGGGATATCACCAAAGGAGACATCCCTTGGGTCGGTTGGGGTCAGCCGTCCCTGCTCCGTCCCCTCCCAGCTTCTTGCGCGCCCCCAGCCTGCTCGCTGGCAGGGCAGCCTGAGGGACGGAGACGGCCTTCACGCTCTGTAGGCGACAGCTAAAACATCCCCGCCTTATCGGCACTGCTTCGCTCCCAAATCCCAAACATAGAGCACCGTACCAGCTACGCCGGGGAAAATTAACTCTGTCCCAGCCAAAAAAAACAGGACAGGGCGCACCTCTGTTCGTTTGCACGGGTGTGGAGAGGCCGTCGCGTGCGACAAGCAGAAGCCCAGCAAGACTCAGGAGAGGTGGCAGCTCTTCTGCGCCCGGCTGTGCTCCGGCGGAGCTGGGCAGGGGACGGCGGGGGCTGGCACCCGGTTTACAGGGCACAGGCCAGAGGGAGCAGAAATTAAAGTTTCCTTAACACTTGTGGGGGGAGCTGAGAGGACGTGGCGTACAGCCCTGGAAGGAGTGAGGGCTGCTGGTCGTCTGCTCCATCTCCAGGGACTTCCCACCGGGCACCTCGAAGCCCCTGGACTGGACAGGAGGGAGGTTACCCGAACGCCGGGGCGGTGCGGGGCTCCGGGGAAGGATTTTCCCCAACACCTCTGCTCTGTCGGTGGTTCCCTCCTGCACTGGGTCTGGATCAAAGGGAGCGAAACTGCACCAAGAGGTGATGCTCCCTTTTCACCCGCTCAGCACGGGGTCCTGCTACTCCAGCGGCTCTTCCAAGTCAGGCTGTCACTGCCTGACCGTGCCTGAGCTCTTGCAGGCTGCTTTTCAGCCCTAGCGAGCAGGATACCAGGGTGTTTTTTTAACCATTAAGAGCTTTTCTTCTTTGTCTTATCAGGAACTGATGCGATAGAGCAGCAACTGCCCCAAACGCGCTGCCGCTGTGCCCGGCTTTCTGTGCAGACTCATGCTCTGGAAGAAAAGGAAGGGGAAAGCAAAGGAGCTAAAAGCTCTGGTTTGCGAGTTCACACCAGGTGGGCAAGGAAGCTGCCTTTCAGGCGGGTTTATTTCCCAGTGCTGTTTTTATGCACGGATTCTCTCAGAGCAGCTCAAATCTGGAGTTTGACCCGCGCACCTTTATGGATACACGCACCAATTAGTTTCTGTTAGGCTCTTATCCATGGGGAAGGTCATATGATAGTCGAGGTGCAGTAAGGATTGAATGAGACTGGAGTTGAGGTTGTCCATGGCTATGTCAGCACAGGGAATGGAAACTTTACCACCACACCCACTTTCAGGCCTCCTTGAACATCACAAAGAGGTTGAGAAATACCTTTGTGGCTCAGTGCAGGGTGCTTGTCTCAAATGCAAATATAGTAGCTTAAAAGCGTCTCCTTTTTTTAACCCCTTCCAGGCTGAGAGCGCTTTGCGCCCACGCAGGGGTAGACGGGGAGATCCACCAGCGAGAGCCGGGGAGATGCGGGGCTGCCCCTGAGCCTCGCAGGTAGGAGCGCTGGGAAGGTGGAGGGAGTGAGTTTTAGGGATGGTCCTGCTTTAATCCTTATTATTTAATGTGAGGTTCCCGTTCGGTGTTGGTAGGGGTGTCTCTCTTGTGATCCCTTGGTGGTGTCACGAGTGTTCTCGCAGCCGGGCAGGGTGGTTTGTGGGGGTGCGAGGGGTGACCGCGCGTAGGGTCCAGCTGGGGACACCGGCGCCGCCGCCGTGCTGGGAGACCCGCGGAGCTGTGCTTAGGGGGCTGCCGCTGGAGCCTGGCTGCAAACTTAAAACGGTAACGTCATCAGTCCTAGCTTATGCTTATTTTGATTTCCAGGCACAGTTTGCAGATAGTATTTGTGACCCTGAGGGCTAGAAATAGATTTTGTTTGTCAGGACGATGGAGCGTCTCCCCCTCTCACGTGTTCAGGGGGGAGACCGGGGGGGGGGAGGGTAGCTACTACATCCTGATAGTTTCCCACTGAACTTGCAAAACTTTGGATTCTGCGTCTGCTTAAACTTGGCCCCTGCTGTACCTGCACCAGTTCAGAGCTGTTACGCGAGATCTGGCTTTTCTTCCCCATCCGCTGGAGGTGCGACCCGTGCCAAAGGTTGGGGCCGCACAAACCCAGCCCTGTTTTTTTTCCTTTGGACCCCATTAGCTGCGGGTATAACAAAGCAATAGTGCAACACGTGCCTCGTTGCAAGGACTAACGCGCCTCCCCTTCCCTCACAGCCTAAATTGCGCTTTCTCCGGCCGCCCTGCTTTAGGCAGGCGGCGTCTGGTCAGGTTTCTGTTGCTCCGGTGCCTTCGCTGGGTGTTACTCGGGCAATTTGTCCCGGTACAAAGGAGGGAGCAGGTTAGAGCAGGTTAGGGCTGTCCGGCCTGGCCGTGCAGGAACCTGCGTCAAATAAAAGCTCCATAAATACACCGCACATTCTTCTGCCTCTCCCCTTCCTCCACACACGCATCGGTTGCTTTTCCAGATTATTGAGAAAGGAATTTCTGTATTTCTCGGGGGTGAAATGTGCCGGGTTCTCCCTTTGCGAGCAACGAGGATAATTTTGCTGGCAGTGCTGCTGCTCTGCCCCCGAACGGCCCATCCCATGGCCGATGGGAGCAGTGGGAGATACTGGCCCAGCCCTGGGAGCGAGTGGCAGGTGCCTCCTGTGATCCCCCCGCCGGGATGCGGGACCGGCCCAAGGTGGAGCTGCCTCTGGGGCTCCCATCTCCCTGCCCACCCCGGTGCCCTGCAGGGCTGGGACACAGGGAAGGTGCTCTGGCCTTTTCCCTGCTTCTGCATCACTGGGACTGGGAAACAGGGTCCCTCCGGGCTCCAGGACTCCCAGGGGTCACTACTCATTTAAGCCTTATCCATCAGCCGTTCCCCCATGGCTGCCATTGCTCCCTTTTGGCATCGGAACATCTGGCACAGCTGGCATTGCCCCTTGCGGTGGGTCTCATCCTCCCCACGCGCTCCCTGGGCTGTGCCAAGGGGGTGATAGGATCCAATCCCCCCAGTCTTTAACGGATCAGGAGATGGTGGAAGGACAACCAGGGAGGAAGGGAGTGGAAAGCAGTTTTGCCAGGCGTTTTCCACCACCGCCTGGTGCAGCGGCACTTGCCCTCTGCTCCGAGGCAGCTCAACCCCGTGGGCCACGCTGGCTGCTGCGATGTGCAGGGGGCTGGTGACAAGCCGTGTCCTTGTCCCTGTGGGACTATTGCCACCGGTCCCAGGGCTCTCTGGCTGCTGGTCATGGTCTCCCTGTGCTGGCGGCTTGTCCTTGTGGCCAGGAGTGCGGCTGCTGGGTGGCCTTTCCCAGGTTAAGCGTAGCTTAACCTTCACCCTTCTCTCTAGGCCTGTGCAATACAACTTCCCTTGTTGAGGCAGTTTCGCTGGAGACAGGAGCTGAAGAGGGACTTCTCCACCACCGAAACCTGGCAAACGCCCGGAGGGGAGGGCAGCTGCGATGCACATCTCAGCCCGTCGGCCGCCGCATTCCTCCTGCCGAGATTTCAAGATTTCACCTCTCTGACCTTACTTCTCGGAAGAGGACAAACACACCCGGCCCCTGGGCAGCGTCTTCCTGCTGTCCCCTCCGAGGAGAGATGTCTGGGAGAGAGCGGAGGATCGCCGGAGAGCCGGTAATTCGCCTCGAGCCTGGCTACCTGCCTCTTGCGCTTTGTCACAGTCGGGTTTGTAAATTTTTCCCCTGTCTCTTATCCCTGGTCCCTGACCCGGAGCTGGCTTTGATGCGGGTCCGCAGCACCGCGGGTGTAAATCGATGCAACTTCGGCAACCCTGGGACACCGCCCAGGGTGCAAGGGTCAGCCCCTTCCCTTTGCGGAGAGCTGCAATGACGATGTCCCCCTCCCCCAGGACACACACATTTCTGCCTCTGCTCCAGAGGAGTTTGTGACCATTTTTTCCAGGTGGTTTGGGCATTTTGCCAACCAGAACAGAAAAATCACAGGCAAAAAAGGCAGCGGGAGGCAGGAAGGAAGGAGGCGGGAGACACTCACAGACTCGTGCAGAGGCTTCCCCTGGGTTTGTACATGTGTGTGTGTCCCCCCCCGCGCTNCCCCTCCCCCAGGACACACACATTTCTGCCTCTGCTCCAGAGGAGTTTGTGACCATTTTTTCCAGGTGGTTTGGGCAGCTGAAAAGCCCTGGCGTTCGGCTGCGGGAGGTGGGTAAGGCTCTTTTTTGGGGGTATACCCCAGCTTTACCCTCCCCTGCAACACCACACGTGGACTTTGCCAGGCTCCGGCATTTCACCCTGGGCCACGAGTCCCCGGGGAGGGGGACGAGCCCCCGTGCACAGGCGGGGGCCGGTGCTGTGATCTCCGCGCAGCCCTGGCCCTGAACAACTCCTCCTGCAAACGTGTTTCCCAGCGGCTCCTCCGACGGAGGGTTTTGCAACTTTTCCAGGCGAAGGGGGGGGTTCGTATGGCGGTGCCCACCCTGCTGCCAGCCAGGGAACAGAGGAGCCCCTTCTCTGCCCCCATCCCCGCACAGCAGACAGTGCCCCGCTGTCGGTGGGAGAAAGTTTGGTGAAGGCAGAAGGGAGGAAAAAGCTCCTGGCAGGTTTCGTCTGTTGGAGCCAAGAACGGTCCCGTTAGGAGCTTGTGATCCTTTTTCGTCTTTTCAAATACGCTTATTTATTTTGTTTATTTTTATTTTTTTTTTACACTGCTGGCCCTTGCTCAAAGGGACGTGGGCTGCGAGGCCGTCCCAGCCGCTCCACCGCTTGCTCGCGCCTCATCCTGGCCCTGAGCAGACCGGGAAGGGCTTCGGCTTTGGCTTCCCGGCCCTGAAAGCCGCTCTCTCAGCGAGGGCGCGGATGCCTGCCCTTGGCCGGGAGCCTGTGCCGGCAGCGGGCGCTGGGGGGGAGATCGGCACGCCGGTGCTGGGAAGACTGGGGCAGTGTTCGGGGCCCAGGGCTGCTGAAAGGGCTCAGTGTGTGCTGGAGCGTGAGTCACCCGGGCTGGAGGGGAGCTGGGAGCCGGCGGAGGAGAGCGAGAGCTGCTCCAGGAGGGGCCGGCGCCCTGGGAGAGGATGGCGAAATGAATATCATTAGTGTGGAGTGGAGGCAGAAAGGTCCGAGGAAAGGGGGAGGCTGGGAAGCGGCTTTTCCAGGGGTGGAGGGTTTGAGGGATCCTCCTGTTGGGGCCGAGTGTGTGAGTGGGGTCAGGGATGGGTCCAGGGAGGGATGGG
The DNA here is from genome assembly GCA_013400135.1 of Rhinoptilus africanus. Taxonomy (NCBI): domain Eukaryota; kingdom Metazoa; phylum Chordata; class Aves; order Charadriiformes; family Glareolidae; genus Rhinoptilus; species Rhinoptilus africanus. The sequence goes on along the minus strand of VXBO01009793.1, from coordinate 65,898 downwards.
TCTGTCTGTCCCCCACCTTCCTCACTTAACCTTGGGTGTCAAACAGAAACGAAGCCTGGGGAAGGGCTGGGAGAGCCCCAGAAAGCTTGGTGGGGTGCTCAAGACAAGGAGCTGCCTTGTCTCACCCTTGGGTGCCCCGAGCGCCGGCTTGCAGGGCTGGTGCTTCATCCTGGATGGTGCAAAACAGCCCTGGAGCCGCTGGTTTTCTTTGGCTGTAGCTCAGGCTCCGTTTGGCTGCGCAGCTCCCGGGCTGGCTGGTACACACCCCGGCGGCTGCTGCGCCCTGCCAGCCCCTTATGCATCCTCAGCATCATCTCCCGGGTCCCCAGGGATGTCACCTGCTGTGGCAGGCCCGGGAGGTGACTTGTCCCCCCCCTGGAGCGGGGGACATTGCTGGCTGCTTAGGGTCAGCCCCTAAACGGTGCTTGGCTTCTTGGTGACGTCCCAGCTAGGACCTCCACGCCTGGCCGCGTGTGAGTTGAGAAGCAGGGAGGGTTTCCTGGTGGAGGTTGAACACAGGGGTGTGTGTGAAGGTCTTGGTTCTCAAAAGCAAACAGCCCTGCACCCAGAGGCCCCCCCATGACGTGCGGGGCTGGTGTGGAAGGGTGTGCGCTGGGTGGTTGATCAGGAAACGCGTCCTAAGCGGATGTGCTTTTCGATAGGGTTTTAGCTGACTGAACGGCAGAGGAGAGTTGATCTTTGCTGAAAAGTCAGGCTAAGGCACTTACCTCTCGCATGAATAAGCACAGCCCCAAAGCCGCAGGTCTCGCCAGCTGAGCAAACGGGGAGGGTGGCTGGTGGCCCTGGGGAGTCCAGCCACATTCCCCTTTTCCAGACCTTTGGAAAACTACTCCAGAGGCTGGGAATAATCTTACCCTCTTACTGGCTGCTGTCCCAGGGCCAGTTCCTCCACCAGACCTCTGGTTCGCTGATCCATGGAGCCCCACCGCCGAACTCCACGACTACGTGTTGGCACCAGGAGGTGCTGGTGCCATTGAGAGTCCCTGATATCCTGCCCCAAGGACTGACGGGCTTTCCATCCTGCTCTTTCCATGCTGTCCAGCTGAAAGCAGGACACCCTCCTTCCCCACCTCTCCCTAGCCTTGGGCAGATCTTCAAGGCTTTGGCCCTGCAGGAGTGACCTCTTAGGGTGGTGCTTTTCTGCCCCGTTGTCACCAGCGGCAGCAGTAGGAGGTAGGGAAAGTAACGCGTTATGGGGAGCGCAGTGTGATGATACAAATGGGCTGGAAGGACCCATGAGAGCCGTCAGTTTGTCCCTCCACCCTGCAGCAGGAGCTGATTTCCCACGGTGAGGCAGGGATCAACCCAGCAGCAGCGTCCGGAGCCTCCCTGGAGCCAGAGGCTGGAAATGCCAGAGCCACGGCAGCGCGGCAGAGCCCTCAGCCCGGCGGACGGCGCGGGGCTGTAGCCACGCTTGCTGTGAATCAGGGAAGGAGCCGGATCCATGCATTAACTCACTGTCCACCTCAACCCACAGCATGACTTCACTGTCGGGTGAACATCCCACCATGGTAACCAAACCTCAGGAATGCAGCTGGGTGTGCCGGCTCTCTCCTCCTCTCCCGAGGGCTCCCGCATGGCTAAAATACTCCCAGGCTAGCAAATTGCTGTTGCCACCTCTCCCACCAGTTCCCCGAGCTGGGCTGGGGAGCGATGCCCACCCAAGGGTCATCCCCTGCGCCCCGGGGGTGCCTGCACGGGGGTGCCCCCATGGATGCTGGGTGCTGCCCTCCCTTCTCATGCCAGGAAGCTTTACTGTGGCCTTAAGCCAGTAGCCCGAGCCAAGGGGGACAAAATTCATATCCCCATGCCCTCTTTCTCCCTCGCTCCATCTCTTGCTGAAGATGAACCCGCCGGTGGCTGTAGCAGAGCCCAGGTTTTTGGCACAGGCGAAGAGCCGCAGCGGGCGATGGTTAACGGTGAGCAGATCCGCGGGGCCAGGGATGTCTGAGTCGCCTCTGCCTCCCTCCTAAACCGATTTGGCCAAAAAAGGCTAACGTGAGCGTTTCTGCGTCTGCCGTGCCGGGAGGGGGCCCGGCCGGAGCTCGGGGTCTGGGCAGGCGAGTGCCGCGCCGGGGCCGTATGTTTTTCCACTTGGGCTGGAGAGGGGCCGCGGGCTGGCAGCCGCCGGGCTCAGGTGACTCCTGAGCCGCCCTTTCCATCTGACTCATGAGAGACAGTCGCGAGCGCTCTCCTGCCCGAAACGGAAAAGACGTGGTTGCCGTGCGGCTCGTGGCTTCTCGGCCTGTGCCAGTCCCCCCAGGGCTCCCCGGGGCTGCCAGCGCCCCGTGCCGGCGCCCCGAGCCCAGCCCTTCCCAGGCTGGAGCTGGGAGAGCGGTTTCTGGGGGCTGATGCCTGTGCCCGTGGCCGGCTTTGTGGGATGCTCAGGGCGACAAGGCTGAGCAGAAAAGGCCCGTGGTCCCTGCCGAGGGCAGAGCTGCCGGCTTCGGCGCTGGCGTGACGTTGCTTTCCCAACCCTCCGACCTGGGAACGTCTCTCCCTCCTGGTTCCCTCTCCTCCACCGTTGCTCTTTGGGAGGGTTGGGGGTGCAAACGGTCCCCTCCAGCAGCAGGACGGGACCTTCCTTTCCCCTCCCGGAGACAAGTGCGGCAACATTCTCCTCCCTCCTTTCTGCATCTGGGCAACACGAACACATCTCCCTTCTCAACCCCGTGTTCCTATCCCTCCAGGCTTTCTCCATCCTCGTGGGCTTGTTCTCCGCAGTGCCCGGATCCCATCCTGCCATGGGTTCACAGGACAAACCCAGACCTCGGGGCCGTCTGTGAGGCTGAATTGAGCAAGCGGAGAGAGGGAAACTGAGGCACGCTGGGGTAAGCACGTCTCGCAGGGACAGGCTGGGCTGGGAGGGACACCCCAGGGCCCTGCCTGCCTGTCTCCAACCACAAGGCTGTGGCCATCACGCTGCCGAGGCAGCCCCATGAGCCGCCTGCTCCTTCCGTGCCTGCTGCATCGGGCTCCCCCTGCTCCTTTGGGAAGGGAAATGTTTTCCCTTTCCCCTCCCTTCCCTGCTCGTCAGTGTGAGTCCAGTTTCCCCCCGCGCACTGCCGCCAAGCGCCTCTGGAACCGCTGGAAAATGCATAAAAGGCCTGGGCAAGGCTTCAGCGAGGGTTACTCACAGTCACAGCTGGATCCAGCTGCTGATTTAAAGCAACAGCACGGCCACACCGCGCTCCCCAGGAGACCCAGGCATCCCAGGGGGACAAATCCCTTGGGAAGAGGAGGCAGCATCCCTGCCGGGCAGCAGGGATGGGAGGGGAGGGGCATTTCACTGGGGAAACTGAGGAAGGGGCAGCTCAAGGAGGCAAACCCTTGGCTGGATCTGGCCCCGGGGGTTTTGCTCCCCCAGTTTGCTGGGTGTTTTCCCTCTGTCCTGCTCCTGCGGCACAAAGGCCATGGCAGCGCTGCCCCTGCTCCCATCCCACCTGGGGATGAGGCTGCAACAGCATCACTGCCGCCACCCTGTCCCCTGCCTTTCCCTGAGCCCGTGGCACTCAGCTCTCACCCCATCCTCCTGTTCCGCAATATTGTGGCTGTGGGGACTGTGTGTGTCCCCCCCCGAGCACCGCGCTCCCACGGGGTGGCCCAGAGGCCAGTTGGGGCTGCAGAAGGCAACAGCAGCTTGGGGACCCCCTGAGCTGGGCTGGGGGGGCTGGCCCGGCCATCACCCCGCAAAGCAACTTCCCTTCCTCTGCCATTTTTTGGAAGAAATCATGTGTTTCAGCAGCCTCTGGTGTTTCGGTGTGATGGAGGGAGATGGATCAGGAGGGAGAGCCCGGCACTGGGAAGGCAAACGCCTCCTCCACTCGTGAGCGCTCTGGCGAAGGCGCTGGGGTGGAAATGGCCGTGATGCCCTGGGGTTAATGTGTAAAATAAACCCACCCCCGCGCTCCGGGTCTGCTTTATGGCCCTGTTAATGCTGGGCAAGCGGAGGGAGGGGGCTCTCTGTGAGGGTGGCTGTCTTTCCTGACATCCCACGTCAGACCTGGCCAGTACACGATGCCTGCCCCAGCTTCCAAGCTGGTGGTGTTCGCTCGGCAATAAACCAGGGTAATAATTAATCCTAACCGCCCGGGGGGGTTTTTCTCTGAGCAAGGGCTGGGATGGAGGCAGCGCCGGTCGTACCCCCAGCATCCCACACGGGAGCAGCGGTGATGGGCGAGTCATCCGGGGTTACGCTCCGTCAGGTTAGGTGCGTGCAAGGAAAAAGGGATGTGCCCTGTCCTATCGCGTCCAGGATGTTTGCCTGCGAGTGCGTCCAAAGTCCTGACGCGGCGCGAGTCTGGGCTGAGCTAAACAAATAAGCAACCTCGGCGGGATGCCGCAGCCTCGGCCGCCCTCCCCGCCCTGGGGTACGGCGCAGGTGAGTGCTTTAACGAAGGAAAACCTAAATGTGTGACCGCCCCGTGCTGTGCTGCCGGTCTCGGGTCAGGCTGAGCCCTTGGTCTCCCGCTGGGAAGTCTGGGGAGGAGAGGGCTGGTGTGGGTGTTCCCGCAGGTCACAGGGCGACGGGACCTTGGCTCCGGTGGGAAACCCAGCCTGGGGACCGCGGCGCTGGCACGAGGGGCCAGGAGGTGTGAGAGAGTCGCCGGGTGGGGAGATGAGGCCTTTTTCGATGTGCGTATAATTTGCGGGAACGGAAAGAAATCAGAAAAGAACACAAATTAAAAACCAACCCCAGAGCAAAGAAACCAGGGCAGCTTTTCCCAGTGAAACAAAACCCAAACCATCAGTGGGAAAACATTGGCTGGGTCAACCTGCCACAAGCCAGTCTTCTGGGATTACATAAACTTCATAAAAAAAGCTCACTTCTGTCTTTGTACTTAGTCTTTTTTATATATAAAGCATTTAAATTCAGGTCCACTTTTAGATTAAAATAGGCTTCTTGAAACAAAAAAAGCACTGTGGTTTGCTTTGAGAACATCTAAATGAGCCACTTTGGCATCGCCCCAGTCTTCGCCCTTTCCCTTTGCCCAAACGGTGGCCCGTAACCCCCTTAGATGCCAGCTCCAAAGCCTCGTGTCCCCAGAGGTCACTCACCCCCGTCTCCATCCGTGATGCCGGGAGGGATGCTCAGGTGGGAGGTGAGCATCTGGCACTGGCACCGACTGTCCCTCAAAGATCCCGGGAACTGGTGGCATGGGGGTGGTGGCTGTCCACAGGAGCTGATGTCACCCCGGCCGTGACTCGGGTGTCACCCAGGAAGGTCCATGCATCACCTTCCCTTCTGCATCCCCACACAGTGCAATGATAATGTGCCCGAGTGTTAGTTCCCGCAGGTCCTGGGCCAGCTCTCACGGGTCCGCGGTGGCTCGGCACACCTCGGAATGTCATCGGTGGTGTGCCAGGCGGAGGAGCTCGGCTTTTCCATGCCCAAGCAGCACCTGCCACCCAAGAACCTTTCTCCAGACACCCACAGCTCAGCCAACAGGGCTGAAAAGGCACCCAGTGCCTCTGAATTTCAGTCTAATGGCTTCAACCTAAGAAATAAGGGTGCTGGGTGCCGCAGCGAAGGAGGGGCAGGGGGACCGATCCAGCCGCTTTCCTGAAGGCAGGGCCAGGCAGGATGGGCCGGGATCTGCTGGTGGCGGGGTCTGCTCATGGCGAAGTGATGCTGCCTCTGGCTCCGGTTCTGGGCAGACAAAAAAGTTCACATTTCTCTTTTTCAGGTTTCGCTCTCAGCAGAAGGGTTGTGGCTACTCGAGTAAAACCTGTTCTTGCCAGGCGCCGGAAGGAGGCAAGGAGAAGACATGTGGAGGTGGACTTATTTTTCTTTTTTTAAAAAAACCCTTTCAGTTTGGTTTTAGCTTTTCTGATGCCTTTCTGGTTTCCCAAGGTGAATCAGGAAAGCGTGAAAACCTGGGTTTGTCCTAAACTTTTCTGCGTAATGATGAAGCAAATGTAAAAAATACTGCTTTATCTTAAGATTCAGCCTTGAAACAAGGGCTGGTGGTGCCAGGGGCGCCCAGGACAGCGCTTACCTCTGTCATCAGTAGCCCCAGACCTGACAATATTTGGGTCTTTAATGAGTATCAGAAGTAAAGCCTTGTACAGCCGTCGCGCCCCAGGTCTGCGATGCTCTGGGGCAGCAGGACGTGCATCTCTCCCACACAGGGGGAGGCGGGAGCAGGATCTGCCTGCTCAGAGGGGGTTATTTGAGCCAAAACGCTGTGCAGCAGCACGGGAGCATCCGGGAAGTCCCCCCACTCGCGGCCCTGCTGCTTTCCTGCACGGAAGCAGCCGTCGGAGAGGCTGGCGGAGCTCCCTGCCGCAGGCTGCCAGGAGCCCTGCGAGCCCCGCAGCAGCGCCGCTTCCATGCTGGAGCAGCACAGCCCTCGGGCACAGGCCGGCCTGGGGCTGGCCAGCTGAACACGCTGATGCTGGGGGATCCAGAGAGTCCCAGGACCTTGTCGCACACTCACAGCATCTGGGCACCCCCTGAGGCTGCAGCAGCCGCTCCAGGGCTGTGCCGGCCTGTTTGCTCCAGCTCCCCATGGCAGGGATGCTGCCAGCCCCATCCCCGTCGTGGTCCCAGGCCGTGTTGTAAGGAGGTGGTGGCTGTGCTGTTGAGGCTTTGGTGGTCACGCTGCTTTGTGCCTGGGTGTGAAGGGGAGGTTCTCCAGCGGGGCGCCCCCTCCACCATGAGCCCCTCTTTGCAGTGTGAGGTGAGTTTCCAGCTGTGGGCTGGTGAGCACCCGCCATCCCTCTGCTACAGGGATGAGACGAGTCCTTCTTGCATCCTGCTGTGGTCAGGCCGATGCTCAGTGTGGCTCTTCGTCGCACCCCTGACACCCTTTCGCTGTGCATCTCACGGACACGATTTTCTTGGGGATTTCTGAGTTCAGCAGATACGGACTTGCCTGTGGGCAGCGGGAGCAGGCTATAAAGGAATCAGGGAAGGTGCACAGGGACCTTTGGTGGAGATAAGGTTGTGGGGAGCTGCAGAGCTGGTGCAGCCTGCTTGGGCAATGTTTCCTGGGAAGCTTTCACAGCCCCCAGGACGCGGAGCTGCAGGGCAGCTGGGAAAGTGATAAGCTGAGATAAGAAGAGAGAAGCAGATCTGGAGAGAGCAATGCAACTTTCCTCCCCAAACTGAGCTGGACCAAAAGCTGTTTGAGCAGCAGAGGCTGTGTGGGTCCCACCGTGTGTCCAGCCGCCTCGGCACAGAAGAGCCTTTCCCATGACAAGTGCAGTGTGTCCCACAGTTGTGAGAGCTGTGGGAGACCCTGGCCCTCAGGAAAATGCAGAGGGGCTACGGGGAAAGGGACTGGGATATCTCTGCTGGGCAGGAAAGGAAATATCCCAAAGGATTTCCTGCGGGCTTCCCAGCCTGGCTTCATGGTTGATACGAGTGGCTGGTGGGGATGGGAGGATGACAAAAAGGGAGACGACAAAAATGATGGGGGCTGATTTTCGTGGCTGAAAAGACCCTCAACTGAAATGCTACATTTAAGAGGAAAGGAAGGTTTTAAATCTGCTTCTCAATGGGCAGTGGTGTGTCCCACGCTGATGTGGCTGCAGCGAGGATGCTGGTGAACCACTGCTCCAAACCGGGGTTGGAGGAAGAGTTTGGAAGGTGCTGGTGGAAGTTTGAGCCCTGAGACAAGTGCTGGCATGCTGAGCAGGCACCTTCCTGCTGCAGCAACACCTTCCCTCGACTCCCTGCACCCCCGGGTGAGGTGTGGGTCCCAAGAGACGTGTGGGTCCTGGAGAGAGCATGGATACCTGGTGAGGTGGGAGTCCTGGGCAGAGTGTTGGTCCCTGACAAGGTGTGGATCCTGAGTGAGATGTGGATCCCAGGAGAGGTGGGGGGGGGTTCCAAGGAGAAGTTGGGGTCCTGAGTAAGGTGTGGGTGCCGGGAGAGGTGTGGCTCCATTGTTCCAGGGATCCCAAACCGTCCTGTGCATGGACACAAAGCTGGGATCTCAGTGTTCCCATGAGAAACTGGAGTTGGGTCTCAGCTCCCTTTTGGGGTTCACGCCAATGTGACCTGCCTGTGTTGGGGAACAGAAAAGGGCCACATTCCTTTTCCAGAGATCAAACCCCAGCTGCCAAACACACCTCTCCTGGTGAGCACTGGGATCCCTTTACCGTAACTGGGATCCTTTGCATCTATGGGGCAGGGATAACGCTCCCCAGAGAGGACACTTCGCCCCGGGTGGAGCCCACCCCACCGAGCTCCCAGTTCCTGATGAGTCCCATCAGCAGCGGGGAGGGTCCCCAGGGGGGATGTGTCGGGGGGTCACCCTTAAACCCCTTCCCCTGGCAGCACTGGGGGGGGCTCTTTGC
>VXBO01009793.1:17135-38675 GCA_013400135.1 Rhinoptilus africanus | reverse complement strand
GGTGTCCCGGGGCCGGGAGAGGGGTCCCGGGGCCGGGAGCGAGCCTGCCAGCCGCTGTGCGTGGCACCGGGGCCGGCTTCCCAGTCTCAGCTCCAGGGGTGGACGTCGGTCAGAGGTCTGAGCGCGCTTTTGCCTTCTCTTTCCGCAGTGGCAAAGGGTTGAGGCTGGGGTCTCCCCAGCGCTGCCTCTGCCACCCCCTCCCCGACCTGGCCTTGGTGGCTGTGCGGCTGCGGAGGTCGCGGTTGGCACCGGAGCACCCTGCAGCTGCCTCCAATGGCTCCGGGTAGGGAGAAAGGGCCCAACGCTGGGGGAGAAAATAAACCTATGCTTGCCTGATGAAAGCTTTTGAATTCTTTCGTTGAAAGAAGACGGCAGCTTGCTCCCTGTGGGGTTTTACCGCTGTGGCAATAAAGTCGGGGTTGGAATGACCGCAGGGCAGAACGCAGCACCCCTCTTTAAAACTTGCCGGTCTGCTGGCAGGGCCGAGTGCTGCCTTGCCCCTGCCTGAGACGGGATTCCCCAAGGACCTGAGCGGCCTCTTGCTGGGGCTTCCCCGCTGCCTTACATCCCCTCACGCTTCAAAGTGGGCGTCCGGCCAGCTCCTGGGAGCTCCTGACTCACACACGTGTGACTGCAGCGGTTTGCCCTTCCGAGGCCTGCTTGAGAGAAGCCCCCTACTTGGGGAGCACAATATCCTAGGGAGCCGTAAAATAAACAAACAAGAAAACCCCAAACCCCAGATTCTCCGTGAACGCAGTCCTGCAGGGCCCTGATGGCCTTGAGGGGACACGTTGGGTGGCTCAGTGCCACCTGAAAGCAAGGGACACGCCGTGTGTGAGGCGACACGCCTGGCTCCTAGGCTGTCCTAGTGCCTCCTTCTCCTCTGCTGGGTGAGGCGAGGCGGTTTCCAGGCGGGCAGAGCCGAAGCTGAGGGCACCCGCTCACGGGGAGGTGATGGGATCCAGCCCCTCCAGGAGTAAGCCAGCCTGTGGAGAGACTGCCACCCCCAGCCAGTGTGGGCAGGGAGGGATCTGGGACAGGGGAGCACTGCCCACATCCCAGCCCTGGTTGGATACGGAAACCCCTTGGTAGGGCAGCTGGACTCCACGTGTGAAGCAGCGATGTCTGGCTCACGTCCCACCACGTGCTGCAGGAGCCGTCCCCGAGTGCCCCCAGGGAGGCAGCGACCCAGATCCCGGGTGGCCTGCGGGGATGCGGGGTGATGGAGATGGAGGGTGATGGAGGAAGTGGCAAAATTAGCAGCGTTGCTCGTACAGCTCTGCTGCCAGGGCCAGGGATGGCCGTGGCTCCCCTCCATGCCGTGGGGTGGCTGCTTTGCCAGGGGAAAGGGACAACTGTTGCTCAGCCAGGGCCAGTTTTGGCAGCCAGGACACCACCTCTGTCTAATAACATACTGCCAGCGGTGGGATCAGCACAGGGTTGGCCAGCCTCCATTCCCAGCCCTGGCAGGGTCCATCTCGGCATGGCCTGTGCTCCATCCCTTGTCCCAGCAGCCTGCTCAGCGCTGGCAGGTTGTCCTTGACGCTGGCACCTCTGAGGCTGCAGCAGGACTTGGCTTTGAGGTGGGGGAAGGAGCACAGAACCCGTGTGTGGAGGAGGAAGAGTCAATACTGCCCATGGCACCGCGTTAATCCATACCCCATGTTAATCCATGCACTGTTGAGCAGATCCGGATACGGTCCGACCCTGCCAGCCGCTGCCGTGACCATAAAGGACCAGGGATGCTGCGGGGAGGGAGGCAGGCAGGGCACTGCAGATGCCAGCGTTAAGGCTGGGCTGTTCCCGTTGTCCCAGCTGTGGTCAGGACCTCTGGGCAGCCCCGGCAGTGGGCAGGAGGATGCCGGAGCAGCAGCGAGGACAGCGGTTTTTTCTGGAGACACACCACCTTGCCAGGCTGTCCCAGCGGCGCGGCACAGCCCTGCTCCTCTGCAGGCACCGCTAGAAATTTCAGGGCCGAGGGAGGTCTGCAGAGCAGCATCAGTGAGGAGAAATTTGGCCAAAAGAACAGGTTTGACAGCCCTGTTTGTGGAGTAAATGTACTTTAAGTGCTTTTACGGCTGTCTCTTGTTGTAGCATGGCTGCGCCTTGGGACTGTTGATCTAATTCCACACTTGGAGGGAATTTAGCTGGTTTAATGGAGACCCCAATGAGAGATTTGCTGAGGATTCGCAGTTTCTGGCACAGCAGAGACTTGTCCCCAGTGCTCGTCCCCAGCCTGTCAGCGCTGGGGACACCTTCCCTGGCTGCCGCTGCCCAGGGCTGGCAGGGAGCGGGGCTGGGGGGCAAATGCGGCTCCCCAAAAGCCAGGCAAGGTGGGTGACCATCTGGGGGACACCCCCACCCCCCTATGGAAGGTAGCTGGGGGAGTGGGTGTCCCCAAACGTCCTGTTCATCCTGTGCCTGGTCGCGGCTGGGTGTTCCCACTAGATGGTGACAAAAGGCTGCGATGCCTGTCCCGAGTGGGAGCCCGCAGGGTCACCCCGGCTCCCCGAAACACGCCTGGGTGGGTGCAGCGGAGCAGGACATCCCGCCCTGCCTGCTGCGTCTCCCCCGGGAGAGCTCGGGACAGGGAGGAGGGTCGGAGAGGAGCCCTGCGTTTGACACCCACCAGGTAAAAGCAGCAGCCAAGCGCAGCCGGGAGAGGAGAAGTTTTAGCTTTGGCTTGTGCAGGCATCTGCTGCCAGAAAACCATCGGGACATCCAACCGAATACCCAGCAGGTGCCCAGAGAGGGGGAAAAACAGGCTAGAAAAGCCACCAAACGTGTCCCCGGGTTCCCCAGCCCCAGCCTTCCTTCCCTGGCATCCATGCAGTGGCCTGGCGTGGGCAAAAGTGACAGCGGAAAAAACCCCCAAATTTACCCATCTCAGGTCTAGGTATTACTTAAAACACCTTCAGCATCCCCGTGCCCCAACGGCAAAGCCCCTTCCCCTGCCACTGGTGCCCACCTCACCCCATCCCCCTGCTGCCAGCCAGGGTCCCCCCAGCGGGTACCACAGAGCAGCCGGTGAACCCAGCGGCACCAGGCACACAGAGCCTGTCCTCTCTCTTCCCAACCTCGCCGCTCACTTCAAAGAGCCGGCAGGTGGAGAAAACTCTCCCCAGGCCTTGATTGATGCAGGGAATTAAATGACACAGGTCTGTGTGGTACCCAAATTAAGTCTTCATTACTCACCTGGCCATGCAGGAGAGGAGAGCCCTCAAGGGTGATAAGGTTGAAGTGGGCCCAGGGCTTGCTGTGATAAATGGTATTTAATTTGAGCGGCCGCATGTCAGCCCACGTCCTGCACCTTGAAACGGGCAGCTCGGGACACAGTGGGCTGCAGGGATGAAAGTCGAGCGTGCCTGGCAGAGTATGGGATTTCTTCTCTGGGGAGCATCCTTTCTTGAGGTGGGATGCTGCAGGGATTGTCATGGGTCCCTGGAGTCGAACACATCCTCTGACCCTCTGGCGGATGGTGGGTGATAACCCAGCACATCCCTCCTGGAGGAGGCTGTGCCGTTTCCTGGGGTTTGTGACCAGGAAAAGTCCTGGTGACTCACACGGGGAATTTCGTATGTGCCACATTTAGTCTCCTCGTGACCTCTGAGTATTCCTCAAAGCAATCATTCCTGGTACCCTGCAGAGAAAAAGGACTTTATTTCCAGAAGCCGCCGGTTCTCCTGAGATGTGTCTTCTGGCAGCCCAGTTCCTCTCCCCAACACCCCTCGCCTGGCGCTGGCAGCAGGACCTGGCCACCCGCCTGCGAGCCCCCAGCCAGGACCTGGCCACCCGCCTGCGAGCCCCCAGCAAGCCCACGCAGCCGCCCAGAGCCAGGGACTCCTCTCCGGCTCTGCTCAGCCGCAGGGAGGAGTGCAGCCCTGGAAAAAACAGTGCAAGGGACAGAAGTGGGACTGGAACAAAGAGGACTGGCATTAAGACGTGGTGTTGAGGGATATGGTGTAGGGGAGAACTTCGTAGAGTGGGGTTGATGGTTGGACTCGATGATCCCAAGGGTCTTTTCCAACCAGAATGATTCTATGATTTTCAGTGTGAGAAAAAGAAGGGAAAACAGGATAGGGAGATGTGGAGGAGCCTGGGTGGCGAGAAGGGAGCTTGGGAGCAGCCTCCTCTCTCCATCAGGATGCGGAAAGTTGGAGAGATGGGAACAGCAAGGCATTTTGAAGCAGTACATGCAAATGCCTTTATAATGCACGTGGAAGTCAGCCTGGGGAGAAGTTACAGGTGACCCCAGTTCAGCGATCCCAGTTCAGTGATCCCAGTTCAGCGATCCCAGGCCGGCAGCCAGCGCTCGTCCCCACCCCACGCAATTTCACGCCATCTCCCTGTGCTTCCCCGTGCTCTTCTGTGGAGACAGCCCAGAGCGGGAACCTCCTTTTTGCACGAGGCATTTCTGTCCATCCTGTTCATCTCCCAGAGCTGGGGCAATAGGGAACAAGATCCAGACATGCTCCAGATCCCGGTGGATGACTGTCGATAGATTCAAGTACAACATCTGCCAACAGCTCATGGCTCAGCACATCTGCCCCGTGGCACATGCCCGCGGTGCAGCGACCGGGGCTTTCCCCCAGCTCGCTCACGTTTTACCTGCTGGAAGCTCCCTCTGCTCACAGGCGCGTGTTGGGATCTTTCCATTCCACGGCAGCTCCTGGGCGCGGGGCCAGCAGAAGGCAGACGCTCTGCCTGGAACAAACCCAAACCAGGGGATTTTAAAAATTTTTTTAAATATTTTTTTTCCTTCTCAAACAAAAAACCTGAATCTTTGTTGAGTCCAAACTGGAAAAGCAGGAGTCTGCCTCCGCTCCCCCCCGCTGTTGTGGTTGTATCCCAGCGAGGGGGTGAGCTCAGCCCCCGCCTCGGGAACGACACGTGCCCACGGCAGTGAGCAGAGTGGGACGGTGAACCTGGCGCTTCCCCGTGTCCTTTCCTCTAAAGCCAGGACAAAGTGCGGCTGGGGAGAGGAGATCCACAGGGTGCCACTGCTCTCGGGGCCCCCCTTGCAGCCCCCAGGCACACACACACCACACGTGTCCCCAATATAACGTGTCCCAGCCTCTGCCAGGGGGGCGGGCAGGTCCCTGCCATTGGAGCCAAGTCAAAACTGCCCTCGGAACCGGGAACTGGTGCCAGTGGAAAGCAGGCTGGGTGGCTCCTCTATCTTATTGGGAAACGGTCCGGTGTTTCCCCTGGGAGCTGCTGTGCTGTGTTGATCCAGCAAAAGTTGCCCACCCAGCCCCAGCCACGAGGTCTGCAAAGCTCCCGCCCCAACTTCCCGCCAGGAGGGACCACCACCCCAAGGGCTTCCGTGGCTGCGTCGGGAGCTCCAGCCACGAGCCGAGTTTTTTGGAAAGGGTCACTTTGCACTTGACTGTCCCCACGGAGCTCAAGTGACCCAGGCTGGCGTCGAGCCGTAGAGACCACCCGAGAGCCCCGGCGTCACCAGCGCGGTGCCAGGGATGCTGAGCCCACCCAGCTTTAACCTCCGTCTGCCCCAGCCTCCCCTCCGCAGCAAGCTTCATCCAAAGGAGGTTAAAAACAAGGGCTGAAAGTACTTCCCCAGCCCGCACGGCTCTTGGGCTGTTTGTGCCTCGTCCCGGCAGCACATCGAACTGTTTCACTTACCAGCTCTCGCCGCGGAAATTCCCACCGGCAGGGTGCGAGTTAAAACCACTGCTTTCAAACTTCCTACGGCTGTAGGTAAAAATAAGACTCGGAGCAATAATTTTCTCACCGTCGGTGTTGTCAGACCCGAAACGTGGTCCTGAACGACCCAGCGGTGTCTCGTTAAGCCGGGCGAGTGTGCGATCATGCTGTCTGCAGCCTGTGAGGGAGGCGAGAATGTCGTTTCTTGGGGAAAAGTCCTCTCCTTCCTATCCCTTACCAGCCGTCGGCTCATCTCCCCGTGCACAAAATGGCAGAGGAAGCTTAAAGCAGGCTGAAAATTAACGCTCTGTCTCTCCTGCTCGGTTCTAATTGTAGAGCAAAGAAAGAAGCCCATCGATTCATCCCGCTGGGTAATTAAATGCTTAATGCTATTGACTATAGAGACATTATGGTTCAGCAGCCCAACACTAATGCATTAATAACCGCTTGTATCACAGCAAGGAAGGGGCAGGAGCTGCTCCCTAGGCACATGATAGTTACGTGGGATGGGAGCTCGCGGTGAAAAGCTTTAGGAGCTGAATTAGTGCCGTAATGACCTGCGAGAGCTTCTCCCGGGTAGCCCTGGGGCCAGAGAAGGGCTAGAAGGACCATGGAGGGGGTGGGCAGCCCCTACCTCAGGGCAGCCCCCCCAGCCATGCGATGGATGGGCAGTGGGGATGGGAGTCTGGGCTCCCAGCACCAGCTCTGGGATGTTGTCAGCCATGGGATCGGGAAGATAAATCTGAACAGAGCAACCTTTTTTTAAGAAGGCATGGCGGAAGCGTGAGCAGGGTCTGTCCGCATCCTGCCGGGCTCTGTAGTTCCAATAATTAGCTGGCTGCTTTAGCGTATTTATTATGCAGAGGATGTGGAGCACAGGGCAGAGCCCGCGCGCTGCCTGGAACTGACCGCACCAAGAAGTGGGCGAGCGGGGGCTGCTCCAGACTGGGGAGGGTGATTTGCTGGCTGGGAAAGGCGGTGTCCACCCTCGGAGCACGGTGTGCTGGCGGGTACCGTGCACTCCCCGAGGGGTCTCACCCGGTGAAGGATGGAGATTTCGGCACAGCATCCCACCTGCAGGGACTTTCAGAGCCCGGGAGTCCCGTGTCCCATGCCCCGCAGGCTGGATAAGGCCCGTTTATAGAAGGTGGAGGAAGGAAGAAAGGACCTGCAGCAGCGTGGGGAGAGGGGACCCTTCTCAAGACCATCCTCTGCTGAGTTTTTTCCCCACCTCCCCCTCAGCGAGGCATCACCCCTCCAGCCGCGGCCGGGTTAACCCCGCAGCTCACCTGCAGCCGCTTCAAGGGACGGAGCAGACACAGCCCAAAAAGCCACCAGAGGCACAATTTCCACCCAAGCTCTCAAATCCCTGCCAGCAGCCTCCTGCCCCAGGACAAGGGGAGACGGCGCAGCTCTTCCCGACCTCCAGCACCAAGACCAAAAGCACTTGCAATTTTCTCTGAGCAAATACAAGCGCAGATCACGCTGCCAAACCCCTGTTTGCTCTGTTTCTTTGGTGGCTCCGCACCATGAGACTTCATTACTTCCTCTGCCCCATGCCATAGTCCCATAGTGCAGCATCTATCCAATAAAAGGTCTATTAATATAATTTACAAGTTGTTGGCACTTTCTACCTCGCCCAAGAGAACAGGCTCCCTGGGTACCCCGTGACTTGGAAAAAGAGGGGTTTTTATTGTTATTCTGAGTGGGATGAGAAACCTCCAAGCAGCATTTATTGCCTGGTTTATCTTCGTGAAGCTACATTTCTCCCAAAAATTTGATTCACAGCTTGAAATCCAGCCTCTTTAAGTGTATTTCTTTAAAAGAGGGGGACACTGAGCCAGGGGAGGAGGAGGGGTGCCGGGTGCTCCCGGTCTCCCACCTCGCCAGCTAAGCAGCCCTGACTCAAGGAGCACATTTCTTCTAGAAAAGCCTTTCTGAGACCAAGGCTAGCCTAAATACAAACCTATGGCGGTACATACGTGTGTAAAAAAGCCTCGCTAAGGGTTTGTTGGGATATTAGGAACAAAACGCGTTTCCTGAGGAGGCTGTGAGGGTACGGGAAGCGCATTGCTGGGCCTCCGCACCCCTCTGTGGTTTAAATGGTTTATTTAAATGGTTTTTCCTTGGTGTCCTGGGTTGAGCGACACAGGACTAATTTCTCTTCTAATGCTGGGGAAATCTCCACTTTTGAAAGACTCTAGTGTCTGAATTTCTGAAAATATTTACTTTATAGCCAACTAGGCTCTGTGGGATTCAAGGTCTCAGTGTTTTCCAGCCTTGCCAGGTGCAGGGATGAGGAGGAGCGAGGCCTGGGCATTTGACCCAGGCTGGCCAACAGGATTATTTCATACCATGAACGTCACATTCCATATAAATTAGGAAGTTTGCTGTGTAGTTTTCCTCTCCCTTGATGGCAATGGTCCAGAGAAACTCCTTGCCCTGGTGCCGGATCCCTGAGCCCTTCCCTTCCTCCCGAAGCCACAACACTCCCAGTGTCCAGTATTTACTGTCCCCTGCTGGGAGTGCACGGCTTCCTGCTAATGGAATTTGCTGAGTATAACTCTTGTATATCTTACACTAGTATTGGGATTAATACTGGTTCTTTAGTATTATCGTTAATTATTTAGTCTTATCCCCTTAAATCTATTTATATTTCAACCCTTGTGTTTCCTTGCTTTCCCCCGATTCCCCTTTCTGGGTGGGGAGGGGTCATCGGGTGGTAGAATCATTGTCTAAATGACAGTGAATTGTGATGGGTTTTCTCAAACCCTAATACTTGGCCTCTGGTTTCAAGCAGCCCCATCACGCTGCCGGTGCCTTCCCAGAGGGGAGATGGGCAGTTCCTGTACGGGACTGGCCTGAGCCCCCCCACACACACCGGGACAGCGGCGGTGCGGGGGTTAACGCAGAGCCTGGTCTCACCATCCACCTTCTGCCAAAGCCTTTGCCAAAAAAACCTCGTCGGGGCTAACAAAATGATCCTGCAGGTCAGCAGAGCGTGGGGGGCTGAGAGCTACTCCCACCCCCAGCGAAGGCAGGGGAGACAGGAGCATCCCAGGTCCCTGCCCCTGGAAAACCAGCAAAAGGCAAGCCTTGGTGGGTCTAGAAGCTCACCAAGCTGTACGGGATTTGTGCGGAGCTGCCTGGCCTAAACCTTCACCCTCAAGGCGTGAGAAGGCGCTTTTAGCACTGACAGGATCGGAGCGCACAGAAATGGGCCAAGCGGGGAGAGTCCCGCTCTGCGCACCCGTATTCGGCCCTCTCTCTTTCACCCTGGCACCTCGTATTTGCACGAAATCTGGATCTCTTTTTCTGCTTCTGCCCTTGCTCTCACCTGCGGAAAGGAGATCCTCCACCCGAGGCTGGATCAAAGGCAGCGATGCCGTGGCTTTGTGGCAAAGCGCCCGGCTGTTTTCCATGAAAAATCCTAAATCCTTCTTGTGGCCAATGAGACTTTTGTTTGCAGGGCTGGCAGCAGGCACAGAGCAGCTTCTCGGATGATGGGAAATTAGACCAGCAGGTCCTGAAGATACCAGAAAGTGTCCATCAGCCGCATCACCCCCTCACGCGCCCCAGCTGCCGAAAACAGTTTTCCCGGTGTGACAGTGAATTCTCTCCTGCAGCGGCACAGTAGAGGACCGGTCCCCAGTGGCAAGGAGGGAGCAAGCCCCTTGGCAGATTTCCCTGCAGTTCACGCTTGGAGATGCTCCGGCTCTCTCCATGCGCTAAATTCAAAGGATACCAGATTGCTTGGCTTGGTCTTTCCTATTGTTTTAAATTGTTCTCCTGATTCCTGGCTCCAGCGCAGCCAGGATTTGTGACCATAATTATCACTGGCACAAAAAGGATGGGTGTTGAGACTCCCTGAATGGGGCTGGAGATCCCCAAACCTGTTTCTAGAAGGTTTTTGGGGAAAACCACGAGCCAGGCACAGGGTGTCTCACCGCTGAGCCCAGCCTCTCCCGACCCACACGTGCAGAATAAAGTTGCACAAGTGTCAGCCAAAGGCCCTTTCCAGCTCGAGAGATGTGACGCTGGGGAGATGTTAAACTTTTGGGGCAAGGAAGCAGGCCAGGAGGAAGAGCAAGGGGACACGGAGATCTCTCGAAGGCTGGAGCTCCCAGCAAGGGAAGAGAAGTTCTCAGATGTGACCCGTCAGACTGCTCTCAGCTCCAAGGATGGAAGATTTCCTACTGCACCCCATGGCCTCTGGAATAGGGTCAAACTCCCTGTTACATCTGCACACGGGTGATCGGCAGAGAGACACAAATCCTCTTTCCAGGAGGAAAAAAATACTTTAAACGCTTCAATTGCCACACTCGCCCACCCTGGCTGGGTGCAAATAGGTGCTTTCCAGTCCCCTTATCACCATTTACTGGTGTTATTCTTTTCATTTAGCTTTTTGCTGCTGTGTATTTAATTCAAGCATTCACCACACAGTCAGTAGAACTCGGCTCTCACCTGCCTCCCTGCTTCCATGGCAGGGAGCTGGAGAAGTCCTCACCTTCCCGAGCTCCTGGAGCACACAGATGAAGCTTTTGAGCTCTGTTTGCTGCTGTTGTGATTCGGGATCCTGCCAGATGGACTCACCGCCTGCAAGTTGGGATTGCTGCAGGAAAATAGTGAAGAAATCCAGCTCGAACCATTTGCTTCTCCATCTGTGCGAGGTGGTTGTTTAAATCAGCCCCGCCAGAGAGGCTTGAAGCCGGGGCCAGGATTAGTTTGGACAAGCTGGAGAGAAATGTGGATCTTCCTTTAACCGGAGCAGAAATCACTTGAAAACACCAGGAGGAGCAAAGAGCTCTTAAACAAAGGGGCCCGGACCGTGGTGTGAACACAAGGCAGTACCTGGAAAAACGCGGCTTGACCCTGGGATTGGTAGTGGGCTCCCAGGATGGCGAGGAGCTGTAGGTGTGGGAGAGAAGGGCAGACAGCACCAATACCTTCCTCTGTTTCTCATTAATACAGCGGTGAGGCTGGACGGGTCTCCTAAATTATAATGACTTTCTTGTCATTAACTTGATTTCCTTCTGGTGACAGCAGCAGTGAATTGGTCCCAGCTGTTCTGAGCATGGGATGAGAAATTAACAGGAATTCAGCCCAGCTGAGTGCTGGAGGGGGTGCTGTGCAGGGGAGGGGGTGCTTTGGGCCAGTGATAACCTGGGGCTGCAGTAATGGGATGGTGGGAGATGCCAGGAAGGGAGAAGCAGGGTCAGGGATGACATTTCTCCCTGCAAACAGGACACTGAAAAGCAAGTGTAGGCCACAGTGGGGTCTGGCTGGGGGAGGGGATGCCCGTGTGTGAGCTGAGGCCGCTGCCGTGGGAGAGGACTGATGGGTGGTGGGGTCTGGCTCAGCCAAGAGAGAGACAGGCAACCTGTAGGGATTCTTTCTGGGGTTAAAGTTGCCTGAAAGCAACTTGGTCCAACAAGCCTGAGGAAAGCAGGACATCGTCCAACACTTGCCGTAAACCTGCAGCCCCCAAGGGATTCCCCCTTCCCAGGAGCATCCCCTGGCTGGGGGTCGGAAGCGGGCAGCGCTGCTGAGCTGCTTTCCCAGCCTGGGCAAGCAAGCGTCAGGCAGCAAAGGGTTTTTATCAGCCGCCCCTGCAGAGGTCAGGCAGAGGAGCTGAAGAAAAGCAGATTTATTTTGGTGGCTTTATGTTCTGCTGCCTGTTGGCAGCTCCCGTGCCTGCAGGCACCTGCCTGCCAGGGCATGGAGAGGGGCTTGCCTGGGGAAGCCGCTCCGTCCTAGCTCTGCCAAATACCTCATGGGGACCTGTGTCCTCCCCTCCTGGCAGTCCCAGGCTGATTCTGTGTGAAACAGAGCTTTTGGCCTGGGTTTTAGCCCCAGGGTCAGCTGGGACCATCCTGTGCTTGATGCGAGCCCTGGGGGCAGGAGGGGATGTCTCACGCTTGGTCTCAGCATCACTTTAATGGTCATTAAAACAAGACAGTCATTCTACCTGCCCAGGAAAGATAACTAGAAAGATGTGCTTGGCTTCCAGATGCCTCTCAGACAGCTTTCTCCAATGTGTCACATTAAATAGTCCCAAATTGAGACGGCAAACTCGCCCTGGCTGCTGTGATAAGCACAAAGAGCGATAAACCCCCGTAATTAAAGTCTGCTGCGATAATAATGCTGCAGCAGAGACAGCTGGGGTCTAGTCCTGAGTGTGGGGCCATGTCTTGGGTTTTTACTTGCTTTCACTGCAAATTAATTTTGGAAGGGGTCGGCCCAGGTACCGGCGGGTGCTTTGGGTACTGGGAGGGAGGGGAAGGTGCAATCTGGGCATGGAGGAGTGGAGGAGCAAGGGCTGTCGTTCCCTTCCTGATGCTGTGGTGCAGACCAGGTCCTTAGCAGAAGCAAATACCCTCAAAACCACATTTGAAGAGGAGCTGACCTTATAGAAAAGCACCTGATCTGTGGGGAGGCACCTCCCCTCGAGGGACTCCACTGCCACCCTTGAGAACTTGTGCTGGTCCTAAATATATATAAAACCAGATAAAAATTAACTTTTTCCAGTCTGGGCATCCCAGCCTTCCTTTTCAGGCTGGAATCCATTCCACCCCAATGAGGATTGGAGAGCTGGTGCCCCCTCATCCTCCACATCCCAGACAGGGGGCCAGGGCAGCCCCCCGGGAGGTGTCTGCTGGGGACCCCTCGCATGGCTGCTGTGGGCTGTGGGGAAGCTCTTTGCAGACTGTTGTCCTCCAGGTCAGTCTTGAGGTCTTCCAGGTCAGTTTTGAGGTCCTCCACTTGCATTCCCCAGGCCCTGGGAAGCCGCTCAGCGATGATGCCCAGGGACAACGTGGGGGCCTTGGGCTGAGCCTCATCCCCCCCAGCCTCGCTGGCAATTGCAGCCAGTGGTTAGCAGTTCCCGCTTGCCCCGGATCTCTGCTATCCAGCCGGCCTTAATCCACTTACTGCCGTCCTAATTATGCGTCACTTTAATTTCTTAACCAAAGTGTCCCCACGAACCAAATTAAGCATCACGCAGGCTCCTCTGACATCCATTCTGGCATCTTTAGCAACAACACGTGGCGACAGGCGCAGGCGTGGGCTCATCAGACAGTCTCTCTCCACTAACCCATTGCGGTGGGGTTTTAACCCTGCCCCAGGTGGGGCTTGTCGAGGTGCCTGGTGGCTTTAAGGGGTCACTTTGCCCCTGAAATTGTCCCTCCATGTCGCTGTTAGGCTGTGGGGAAGGGCACTGGGCAGCCCACCCCTGTCCTTCCCGTCACCCTGCCATGAGGGTGGTGGGATTTTAGGCAGGGAGGTCCTTAAAAAACACACAGACCTTCATGTCTCAGAGATGCCCTTTGCCCATGTAGCCCCAGCATGTCCCCTCCCTGCGGGCCCTCAGCGGGGAGAGGTGGGGGACAGGGAGCCCACCCCCTCCCTGCACGTGTCCCCTCCAGGGCTGCTGTGAGGTGGTGAAAACCACCCCCGGTGGGGGTGACAGTCTGACACCCCACCACGGCTGTGAGTCAGCCCGCGCGTCCGCCGCCGCGCTGAGCTCCTCCATCCAGGGGCCTTGGGGTGGGATGTCCTTCCCACGGCGCCTCTTCCCAGCCCCCCCACAGCGCATATCTGCCTGGAAAACTGCTTCCTGCGCGAGGAGCCAGCCGAGGAGCCGGGTAGGAAGATGGGCTGCCCTTGCTGTGGGGATAAAAACTGTCCCCGAGGAGCAGAATCAAACCCTACCTGTATTATTTTTCCCCAGCCTGTCCATTTGCGCTCCTGCCGACCTCTGGGCTGCCCGTCACCCATCTGTAGGCAGCAGGTATGAGCTTTTCACCGCCGCCACTATCCTGGAGTGGGAGGAATAACCGAAATATGGTTCAAAAAGCAGCCTAAATAATTGCCGAGCTCAAACCCAGCACATCCCTGCGGTTTCCTGCCATTCACACTTGCCTGCTTCCCTGCTCTCCTCTCAAAAGGCTGGGATCTCGGTGGGAAAGGCTGCTGTGTCCTACCCATGGCTGGACAGCCCGAATCTGCCCCACCACCCGGCCCCAGCCAGGGACTGCTCCCTCCCAGGCACACGAGGGCTTTGCCAAATTCACGCCGTATGAGTTTTCCCCATACCATGGCTGCGCGAAGGAAGCGAAAAACAACCCTTCCCTTGGCTTATTGAAGAGGGGAGCGGCAAAAAATCCGCTGGCGCTCTCTGGAGCCATCTATCATGGCTCCAAATATACAAGGCAATCACTGCGATACTTGAGTTTGGCTCCATAAAGGAAAAAAAAAAAGAAAACCACCCCATGCCTGTTGCAAACAACCACAGCACAAAAAAAAAAGCCTTACAAGGCTGGGGCAGCCTCATAGACAGATTACTTTTTAATCCCCAAAGCTACGGTGATAAATCTTTTTATTGGAAGCTCCAGAGATACTGTGTCACTCAGGGCGTGCGGCAGCGCCGGGGGAAAACAGCTCCATGAGCTGCTGGGAGAGAGGGAACCTCCTGGGAGCGGGGCTGGAGGTGATGGAGGAGGGATGGGTGCTCGCCGTGGGGGTGCTGAGCGGGCGCAGGGGGCAGGAGGGATCTCCCAGGGCTGGGAGCACATGGATAGGCAGGAACAGATGCTGCCATAAATCTGGGAGGACAGAGGGACAACTTTTGGGGAACGGCTCTTTGGAAAGAAAGCATTTGGAGAGGTGATGGAGTCCAACCCGGCCATGTGCTCCCTTTGCAGGGACAGAGAGGTGCTTCCCCCAGCTCCCAGCAAAGACACGGAGCAACAGCATCCACACACTCCCCCCAGCTCCCACCCCCTCGATGTCCCTCTGCTCCGTCCTCTTTGGGCTCCCTTGGGTCCGGAAAGGATCATTTAGTTGGTGAGAATTCTCAGATGGCATTTTGGGATCCTCCTTCCCCCGCAGCCACTCTGAAGCACTGGTCTCTCCCTCTAACCAGTTACATGGCTGGGAACAATGGGAGCAACTCATCCCATCCCTGCCTTCTGCTGCCTCCCTCCCCGGCAGGGCTCTTCCCTTCTATACCACCCCCCCGTCAGGAATAATCCCTCTAATTTATACCGGGAAGGTGGCAGGGGACCAGGCTGACCCCAAGGGCGTAGGGCAGTGGGGAGCATCATCCTTGGAGCAAAGAGGCTCCGTAATGAATTCCCTTCCTGGGGGCTGCAACAAGCCGGAGGTGGGCAGGAGCTGACAGCCAGTGTCTTCCCATTGATGGAGAGGTGTAAAACCCTCTCCATGAAACCGTTCTCCCCCAGGAGATCAGTTCCTTTTTTATTAGGTTTCATGCCCTGACTGCAGCTTTTACTAAAATTAATTATGGGACTAAAGGACTTGCCCGGGAGCCTTTGATTGCAGCATCTCTCGTCAGCCTGGCTGGCATGCAGAACCAGGGACCTGGGGCTGTCCCCACACGCTATGGAAGGACCCCAGCCAGGGGACCAAAGTCTGCTCTCACCACTCCACCTGGGAGGTGCCACCAGCCACGCTTTGGCAAGCCTTGGGGATGCTTTTTGGGGTGATCCCTGTCCCTGCTCTCCATGGTGGGGTGGGCGGCGGGGCAGCCCCCAGCATCACTGCCCGACGCACCGGGGCCTCAGCAGCACATTCCCCTCCCGCATCTCAGAGGGGGGAATTTGGGGTAGCCAAGGATGGGAAGTCCCAGAGCAGGGGATGGCAGGGGAGCTGGGGCCACAAGGCTGGATACAGACAAAGCCAGCACCCCATCTTTCTGGCTGTGCTGAATTTCATTCCAGTTGTGCTGAGCCACAGGACCCCCCCCAAAAAAAACCCCAGGCTGACACACACTGTCCTCTGGAGCTTGAGCCACAGTGGTCATGGCTGGCCCCTTGCCCAGGAACAGGGGGACGCGTCCTCCCGACTGGCAGCACAAGGGACCCCGAAGCTCCACGCAGGCAGCTGTCGCCGCATAATAAAACGCTATCGACCGCTTATTAAAAAGCCATTCCCTGGAGATTTGCAGCTGGGGAAGCGGCCGGGTGAAGCGAGATGGGGAAATAATGGCCATCAAGGAGGCATCAGTCACGTCCACCCGCGCAGCAGTGACGAAGGGTCCCGCACGGCTGCCAGGGTGCTGTGCCCTGCCATGACCATCAGCGACGGGAGCCACACAGGGAAGGAAATGGATGGATCTTGATGCCCTTGGCCATACTGACATCCTCTTGGGAGAGGCTGTGAGCGACCAGCAGGACCCTGAAGTGCAAAGCCCCATGCCCATGCCCATGCCCACCCAGCAGCACCCAACAAGGGCTGAGGAAGGGCTTTGCCCATGGCAGACCCTGTTGTGGGATGGGGAGTGCTGGGGGAGAGCCAGCCACTCTGCCCCTGAGCTGGGAACCAGGATGATGGGGGCAGGAGGGAGTTTGCAAGCCCCGAATCCTGCCCCTTCTTGGTGGCTGGCCTGGCTGCGGACCCGTGGGATGCGCTTCGGAGGGGCTGGAAGCAGAGCAACAGCAGGCAGCGATGCCCCTGCCAGAGCTCTGCCTGGGGCTCTCTCCACCGGTATTCCTGCTCGCGTCCCCAGGCGAGCCACAGCCACGCTGCAGAGACGCACGGCCACGGGATGCCGAGCCAGGGGAGCCTCTCCGGCTGGCCGGGAGGGAAGTGGGGCTGGGGAAGTCATGCGAGCCAAGAGCTCAAGCTGCTCAGACAGCCCCGCGGGTGGCATTTCAGAGCCTCAATATTCCATCCTGCGAGCGGCCCCGGCGTACGCCTCCAAGTCAACGGCATCGATCTCAGACAGTAAATCGATGGGTCCTTCCAGCCTGGGGGAGCGCGACCAGCCAGCCCGCGCTCCCTGGCATTTTCGTGACATTTCCTGGGCCACGTCTGGGAATAGATTGATTGCCACCGCTTCAGAGGCAGCTCCCGCTCTGTGCCGGCCCCAGCCCCAGCTCAGCCCAAGCGTCCTGGAGACTGGGAAGGGTGCGTGCATCCCGCTCACACCTTCCATGCCATGCCCTGAGCCTTCCCAGCCCCAGCAGAGCCCACAGGCAGAGCTAGTGGGACACCCCTGGTGCCCATCACCCTGGCACATGGCCTGCCCGTCACCTCCCAGGAGGATGGCCTGGGTTCAGTCCCACGCTGGGAGCAGAGCTGGGTCCTGGGGGACGCAACCAGGGCACAAATCAGGCCAACAATGGCTTTTTTTAATTCTCATTGAGGCTCAGCCCGTGCAGGGCAGGGATGGAGGAAGGCTCCCCGCATTCCCCGGGGGTGCAGGGGACCATGGCGGGCTGAGGAAGAGGAGGGTGGCACTAGCCAGATGCATGTAGGAGGGTGGAGAGCAGGATACGGGGAAGGTGCAGAGCTGTGTCTCTGCTGCAGGCAGTGTGGGGCTCCCGTTGTCCCGTATTTCCCCCTGCAGGCTCCGGCTCTGGCGGGAGCAGCCCTGCTCCTTCCCTTGCCCTTGGTGGGCTGACGCAGGAGGAAGGCTGGGAGCAAGGAGCCGTACCGGCACCCTGCAGCCAGACACCAGCTGGCACCACCGAAGGGATGTGCAAGAAAATCAGGGGCACACGTCGGTGCCAGAGGACCACGGGGCGGTCTCGAGGGAGAAGGCACCCACAGACCCTTCCTTCTCCGTTCCATCCTGTGCAAACCTCTCCCGCTCCCATGGATTCTCAGCCTGGGTGCGAGCACCTCTTGGGGACACCCATCCAGCACAGTGTCCCCGAACGGCCCGGGGTGCCTGACACCCCCGACACCCTCACCCGCAGGCTCACCCCGCCGGGCTGCAGGGATGGGGGGGTTTTGGGGATTGCTGCCTTACCCCTGGCGTAGAAGCCAGCTGTCCCCACGCCACAAGGGATGGCCTGGCCTTGCCCAGCCCCAGTGCTGAGCGCAGTTGGTGCAACACATCCAGGGCACAGCACAGCCACGGCCGCGCGTCCCCGGAGCAGCACTGCCGGGAAAACCAGCCTTCGCATCCCAGCACGGAGAGGCAGGGACCCCTTCGTCACTCCTGCCCCGTTCCCCACCACGGGATGGGTGCCACGGTCAGATGGATGCTGGTGGTGGGGAAAGCTGGTCCTGATCCCCCTGCGTCCTCCCACTCATCAGCAGAGGGATGTTGTGTGCGTGACGGCCTGGCCCCCCTCCACCGCCTCCAGCTCGTACTCCTCGGCGTCGGAGAGGGGCAGCCCGTTGGTGCCGGCCATGGGCTCGCACTCGGTGCTGCGGGTGGTGGTGCGGGTGAGGCTGGGGGAGTATTTCCGTGAGCGTGGCGGGCGGTGGCCGGGGTGGCACATCACCTCCTTGAACATCTCCCGGAAGCGGGTGGACATCAGGTTGTAGAGGATGGGGTTGGCGGCTGAGCTTAGGTAGAAGAAGACGCCTGAGATGATGTGGACGTACTGGAACACGTGGAGCATGTGGCTGGTCCAGGTGGAGACGAAGCTCCAGACGAGGCGGTCGGTGTGGAAGGGGGCCCAGCAGATCCCGAACACCACCACCAGCACGACTGCGGGGAGACGAGGAGCTGGCGTTAAGACGGGGCTCACCCTCCCAGGGATCTCCAGTCCCTGGCCAAGCACTGCCCCATTTCAGCTTCAGCCGCAGCAAAGAACACCCAAAAAGGCATGGGAGAGAGGAAAAGGGAGAGTTGTGACTTTTTTGACTTGCCATGGAGGGGCTGGAGGTCTGGACAGGATCTCCCTCCCTCCATCACCTGCCAGGGCTGCTCCAGGCACCGCTGTGCCACGTGTCTCCGTTCCCCACCATCGTGCAGCACGGCTGGGGGACACTCCTGCAGGCACCCGGCCTCTGGGCACCCCCCGCCACCTTTGCCTGCAAAATCCCAGGAGCAAGAGCTATTTGCACCCCTCCCTTGTGCTCTGGTTTGGGGCTTTTTTCTTATAACCCAGCTCTGCCGACGGAAAGGGGTGATGTACAGGTGGTCCTGGGGTCCTCTGCCCTGCCATACCTGTGCCACGCCGCATCTCCTTGGCACGTGGGGAGAGGTTCCCCTTTTGTCCCCCTCCCAGTGCCGGGGGAAGCGGAGTTACTACTTGTCTGGGACAGGACGGAGAAGCAGCCCTGGCCCCGCCGATGGACTGGGCTGGGCAGCCCGCCATCACTGTGCCGTCACGGGGCTGGGAGCACGCGGAGGTCAGCGTGCCGGGGAGAGACGGCTACCCAAGGGCAGCCAGCTCCTGCTGCCAGGAAGGGGGGCAGAGGCTGCGGGGACAGGCGTGGGGAGGGGAGCAAAGGCATAGAGGGGTGGGACGGAGGGATGCTCCAGTCCAGCCTCGGCTGCGTGCATCACTGCCCTGGGACAATCCCTGCGGGGCCGGGTAGGAACTGGTCCCTCTCTGGGAAATCCCAGCACCACCATCACATGAGGGCTGTGCTGGGGGATGGGAAGCAGGTTGCCCCATCCCATCCTTTCCCACACAGCACTTTCCTGGAGGAGGGGAGGTCTTGCAGCCAGGACAGAGCTGGCACAAGCAATCCCCGCTGTTGGATCGGTGCCACCAGATCTGTCTTTGCCCCAACACCCCGTGATCCATCCCCGCAGCCTTCCCCAGGACAGCCCAGCCTCAGTGCTCCAGACTGGCAGTGCCTCAGTTTCCCCCCAGCACCCTCCAAACACAGCCTCGGGCGATACCCCCTGGCTCTGCCCATCCCCAGCATCGGACTCACACAGCATCTTCGTGACCTGCCTCCTCTTGACTTTCTTCTGCCCCCGGGCGTTGTGGCAGTTGCGGCCGCCGCCAGATTTGGCTCCCAAGGCCTCCAGCATCTTTTCTTTCTTGAGCTGCAGGCCGATGAGCAGGTAGAGGACGCTGATGGTCCCCATGGGCAAGAAAAAGAAGACGATGGTGGTGATCTGGATGATGAGGTTGTAGGTCAAACGCGGCTTCACCAGGGTGCAGATCTCCGAATCGGGCACCCGTCCTCGGCCGGGCACGTAGAGAGGCTGCAGCCCGTGGAGGCTGGTGTTGGGGATGGAGCAGATGACCGACAAGACCCAGATGGTGATGATGACCCTCTTGGCGTGATTCCTGGTCACCACGTACTTAGCCTTGAGCGGGTGCACCACGGCGATGTAGCGCTCCACGCTCAGGGCCGTGACGTTGAGGATGGAGGCGAAGCAGACGGCCTCAAAGAGCAACGTCTTGAAATAGCAGCCGCTGGCACCCAGCAGGAAGGGGTAGTTGCTCCACATGTCGTACAGCTCCAGCGGCATCCCCAGCAGCAGCACCAGCAGGTCGGAGACGGCCAGGCTGAACAGGTAGTAGTTGGTGGGCGTCCTCATGAAGCGGTGCCGGAGGATGACGATGCAGGTGAGCGTGTTGCCCACGGCTCCCACCAGGAAGATCAGCAGGTAGATGACACAGACAGGGACAAAGGAGCTGGACCGTCGAGGTCCCAGGTACTTATCCCGCAGCTGCTCCTCCGTCAGGTTGGCATCCTTGGGGTCAAACAAGGTCTCTGGGTGAGTCCTGTTGCAGAAGTCGGAGCTGATGGGCTCCACAGGGAAGTCTCGCTGGGACAGGGGGAACTCAGGTCCGGAGCAGTTGACGTAGGGATTCATGGCTGTGGAAAGATAGGGAGTTTTGCGAGATGTTTTCCCAACCCCTCTGCTGCCCCGGCTCCCTCTGCCCCTCTCCCTGTTGGTGTCAGGACGCTGCTGGTCACCGCAGCACTGCACCCTCCTGCCCCATCCAAAGCCTTTCCTTTGGGAAACCACCCAGAGTCTCTCCCAAACTTCCCTCCAGGGCTCCCAATCGCTCCCTGCCCCATTTCCCATCCAGAAACAACCCTGGCAGCTCCCCAGCCCACCTTGGTCCCTTTGCCCCGTCATTGGGGGGATCTCAACAAGCCTGTCCCCTCTCCCTGTTCCCAAAGCAGAGCAGGATACAGCCCCAAAGCCAACCCCCAAAATCGATTCCAGCTCTACTGGCAATGCAGGGGGGCTGACGGGGTGAACGTAAAACAGCCAGAGGAAAAATTGATTTTCCAACCCAAGAAGGACTTACGGCTTGTTGGGAAGCTCCAAACGAAGGCTGAGGTCCCACCACCCCTGCGCCGGACCAGTTCGGGCTGGGAGGGAGCGTGGGAGGGGATGGAGACTTCACTGCCTTAAGAGGCAGGCTAATGAAATCCTGCCGCTGCTCTCCCGCCGGAGCTCAGCTCGGAGAAGCCGCCTGCACTTACCCACCTTCTCCCTCTCGTCCTCTGTCAGCAGAGAGGCCGGCGGACGAGCCAAGGGGGTGCCGGGGGCTTCCTCTCCCACCGCTGGGCAAGCAAAGCCCGGGGCTGAGATCCTACCCCCGCCGGGGGCTGGCTCCTCGTTTGCAAAGCAGCACTGCCGAAAAGATGCTCTTCAGAAAGAGAGAGGAAATAACGTTAAAGTAATAAACTCCACCGGCTCTAAGGGAGTCCCGGGGGAGGGCGGCGCGGCTCTCTCCAGCCCCACCAGCAGCCTTCGCAACGCCGGGATGTGCCATTTGCGTGGCCTCCGCGGTGAGTAAGGCATCCATCACCTCCGCTGCCCTCCCGGCAGGGCCAGGCGCGGGGGTCTGCGCAGAGCCCCCTTATCCCGGGGAAACGCAGGCCGACCCAGAGGCTTCCCGGGGTCTCCCCGCTTCCAGATGTGCGACCCCTGGGTCACCCAAATCGCTCCCCCGTGGAGCAGGTGGCTCGGGATGGCTCCCGTCGCACTTTGGTGCCAGGGAGTCACTGTGTCACCCGTGCCTGCTCCCTCCCCGTGTCCAGCGTCTGTCTGTCTGTCTGTCTGTCTGTCTGTCTGTCTGCCTGCGCCCCTGCCCGGCCCCTGCGCTGGCGCCCCGTCCTGCTGCCACCCCCCCGGGGGTGCGGAGCAACGCCGCTGCTCTGTAGCGGTGCACACGGACGCTCACACACACG
>VXBO01009791.1:4361-21024 GCA_013400135.1 Rhinoptilus africanus | reverse complement strand
AAAAAATGCATCAGAATTCATAAATGCAGGGTTTCCATCTGTGCCATTGTTATCCTAATGTAAACATTTACCACTCCACTTTGGTTGATGAAAGCAGATTAAGAAGATGAATTATTTCTCTCTCATTTCTTTTTTTCCCCTGATAACTTTTGATCCATGAAAAAGATGTTCAACCTCTATCAAATGATCAAAAAGGCTTCTCTCAGGTGATTGTGCTCCCAATTAAGAGTAATCTGAAAATATTTTTTCCTCCAAAGTGTAGCTTAGCAGATACAATTTTTGCTATTACAAGACCACAATCTATGATAATTGTCTTGTGGTCAAGTGCCTACTTCCTGCCCTTTTGTAGCTGCAGCTCCATCACTGCTGCCTGTGGTAACAGCCTGGCAGACCATGGACTTCCCTGGTGGACAAAAAAACCCCCTTTGATTCATGGGCTAGGGTGGACGCTACCATGAAGGCAAATGGTGGGAGAGAGAAATACACAAATAGCCCCAAGACTTAAGAGGACAAAAAAACCCAGCTCTAACATAAAAATCCTCCTAGCAACGAATTCAGTTACCTTGACAACTCACCGTAGCCCCTATCTATTCTTCTTTAGGTTGCAATGCCAAATCTTCAGCATTAGTCTGATTTGGTTTTGTTTTTGTTTTTTTTAATAAAGAAATGTTAAGTAACTATGTAAGACTACAAAAAGCATTATAAGCAATCTGCCTCTGTTGACTGCATCCTTACAGGGACCTCCTACTGCTTGGCTTTATTTCAGCCAAGACAATACTTTTCTGGGTTGCAACAGACATTGTCTTCTTTTCTTAGTAGGAAGGCTCTTTCCATCATCTCTGAGGCTTAACTGATCTCAGTTTCTCACAGAAGTCTTTCTGTCACCACATGCTCTGTGAGCTACAGTTCCTTGCTTTAATTCTTCTTCCTTTCCTTCATTCAGCTTCCCAATAAGACTCTGGAACAGTAGTCAACCTAGCTCTTTCATCTGTCATCGTAAAGGAACAAAATATGCAGACAAATCAGACAGCATCAATTAGACCAGTATAGCTCATTTGTACATCTGAGATCAGGTTCCATACTAGTGATACAGCTGCATTTGTTTCTCTCTGAGAAGGCTTTTTTCTAGAAATGACATAGTGTATTGCTCTCTTTCTCCACTCTGCTTGTCAAAAATGCCTTCCTTGAAATTAAACACCACGGTTAAACTCTGACCCAATTTCTAGCAGTCCTTCGAGAGAATGGGAAAAGTTCATGTACAAGAAATAATATAAAAACCAGTAACTGATGTGATGTGTGTCTACAGTCTGAATGCATCACTAAGAATAGACCTAAGAGGTGTATTTGGCAAGCTCTTAAATATTTTCTTCAACAGCTTCTTTTGTACAATGCACTGTTTTAAGTGCTGCTTCAGACTTTCTGGAAAAAAAAAAGGCAGAAATAAATGAAAAAATATCTTAAAATATTGACTAACATTGTTTCCCCAACCAGAACTAGCCCAGAGGAGTATTTTTTTAACTTACTGACTTTTTTACACATGCTTTGTCATTCTTCATTGATCAGTACATTGAGGCTACATCTAAATTTATGTACTTGAGTATACTGGACCCCCATTATCATTACTGGGCACCTTTTGAAGACAATTCCAGTTTGTGACTATATCCCGATTTCTTTCCATAGAAATGAAGACTTACAGGGTGCAACTGAGTTCAGGTTTTCCAGAGTCACATACATAAAAGAAACGTGGATGGTGTGTGAACCTAAGCCCTGGACTGGAATTTAGAAAGTCTCCAGCATATCTCCAGTATTTTTCACAAAGAGACTAAATGAAAATCACAGGCATAATTACAGTTTTGAGCAGTATCTTATTGTGAAAGAGAGAGTTAATATTGGTACTAGACATTGTACTCTAGGTCATGTAATAAGCAGTCATTCTTAACCATAACTTGCAAAGAAAACTCCCTAGATAATATCAGTATTCTGTTGTCACTATTTAACCATTATAGGTCAGCCAGTTAATTCTAGTAGCCCAGACTACATATGTTTAATGATATTGTCATGGTTTAACCCCAGCCAGCAACAAGGACCACACAGCTGCTTGCTCATTTCTCCTCCCAGTGGGACAAAGGAGAGAATGGGAAAAGCAGAAGTGAGAAAAGACATGGTTTGAGATAAAGGCAGTTTAATAGGTAAAGCAAAAGCCATGCACACAAACAAAGCAGAACAAGGAATTAATTCACTGCTTCCCCTTGGCAGGCAGGTGTTCAGGCATCTCCAGGAAAGCAGGGCTCCATCATGTGTAACGGTTAGCTGGGAAGACAAAGCTGTAACACTGAGTATCCCCCCGCTTCCTTCTTCTTCCCCCAGCTTTACAGGCTGAGCATGACATCATATGGTATGTAATAACCACTTAGTCATTTGGGGTTAGCTGTCCCAGCTATGTTGCCTCCTAGCTTCTTGGGTGAACTTCCAGCCTTCTTGTTGGCAGGCCAGTATGAGAAGCTAAAAAGTCCTTGACTGCTTAACAACAACTAAAATATTAGTGTGTTATCACATTATTCTCAACCTAAATCCCAAACACAGCACTACAACAGCTGCTAGTAAGAAAATTAACTCCATCCTATCCAAAACCAGGACAGTTATATAAAAAGTTCTATTGCACAATAGAGGACTTAACGGTAGGAAAGACTTGTCCTTCATTTTTCACTTTTTGCAAATCAATTACATGCATAAGCATAACACAACAAATTTACAAAACAAAATTAAAGGCTGGGCTTCAGGCTTTGTTGGAAATATACATTATTAATCCTTATAATCTTATAATAAGTCAGATTCTTCAGTTGTTTAATCATTTTTGCAATGTTCTAATGCAGCCTTACCAGAATCATCTGTCTGTCTTATTATTTTTCCTCTGGAGGTATTATCCTACCTTCCTCAAGGTTTAATCGAATTTTGTTGTTTCTACCCATATTTATGATCTCTAAGCCTCTTTAGATTTTTCTCAATGAGCTTGGAAGAATCAACAAATTTAACACTGTGTGATTTTATTTCCAGTCCTGCCTGATTAACAAGTTTACAAAAATTAAATCTAATAAAGATGGTGTTATAGAACACCAGTGAACGCACTTTCTTACCTATTTTATACAGTGCAATTTACCTTTTGTATGTTTCAGACAGTTTCAATACATATGTTAATAACTCAAGGAAAATTAATTTTGTAAGTCTGATTTTGTGAGGTGTAGTATCAAAAATGTTACCAAATTCCAAATATTTTTTTTTCTTTTTTTCCTCCTCTCAACTGGCCTGAGGAAGTAGTTGATCTTTAACAAGGGCACCAAAAAAGAAACATCAAGCTCATGTATCTTAGCTACTTAATTTGAAATATGATCAGAATGTTTTTTAATGTTACTGGTACTTATTCATAGGCTGTGTTTTTCATTGGGTTTTTATTAAAATAGTTTCTCTGACTCCCCATAGACATCTATATGTTAAGAAATGTATATAGAGAAATATATTAACACTGGTCTTCATTAAGTTCATTTTGTTTCCTGTTCTCAGAAAATTGGCAAGTTACTGTATTTGCCATAAAGTACTGAAACAGCAAAAGATATTTGTCAATACTAGACTTCTATTAAGATTCTGTGCTTTAATAAAGGATGCTTTCTGAAGTTCAAATTTTGTTCAATGTTTCTATGTCACAATTGGTATAATTAAAGTAATAAAGAAGAGTAGAATTAGGAAGTTGTATGAACAGCCACAGCCAGACTTCTGTTCACGTTTTTGTAAGAACCTGTCGGAAAAATAAATTTCATGTTATAAGTAGTATGCCGCATTGTTCATATATACTTCCTAAGAAAAAAGCATCTCTAATTCTAAAGAACATTTTTAAAGCTGTGTTTAATTTCCCACAGAAAGTTTTATTAAAACCTGTAAAAAAACCACAAACAAACAAACAAACCCCTAAATCAAACTAGCATAGCTCAAGAGTCGCAGTGGAGCATCCCTTGATAGTATAGCTCAGGATACAATCTTTCCTAAAAATTTTATAACTCTTAAAGAAATGTGGATTCTTGCTCTTACATGGTTTTAGAGTTGAAGGAAAAAAGCTAAGAGGCAAGGCTGAAAAGTATAGAAAGTGTAAATTCAGTCAAGCCAAAGTTTGTGGAAGCCATCATTGACTCAGTTTGTAATTAAAAAAAAAATAATAATATTAGTCTTTTTCATAGACTTATGGAGATGATGGATTTAGTTTCACATTGGTCAACTGCATCAATTTGGTCATTCAACATACTTTTTATGCTTCACTTCTCCACCTATATAATGGAGATAATAATACTAGTGTGCTTTGTAACCAAAAAAGTTGTTAGCACTGATACAAAATTTCCCCAGATATTGATAAGACAAATACACATTAACTCCATTTTGATAATTTAATGCGATAAGAAGCTGTTCTTTAGCAAACCTAACTTTCAACCCACTGATGTAGTCAGGAATCTCCGTGTCTTACTGAAGGTTTTTACCGCACCAAAGCCAACTTGAAATCATGAGAAAATGTATTTCTTTATTTTCCTTAAATAAAAATATGGATGTAACTATTTTGAGTAGCAACTGCTGACAGTTGGCCTCATTACTAACTATACCTTCTACTAATATTAAAATGATTCAATCAATGACAATATGGGTCAAACAATTTTTAATGTGTTTTGTAACTATCACCTATATGTGATAACTATTCACTCTCACCTAGAGGAACACATACATTAAGTACGTTCCAATAAAATCTTTTTTGACAAGTTGTATTCATTCAATATGCAGAAAGACCCAGCGATCCCATAAACTTATTTTGTGGGTATGTTTTCTGTTTTGATGAGATACTTTTGGTGGAAGAAGATCCAAATCTAGCTAATGGCTCTTCAAATTCTTTGAAATCTGCTTACTGTTAGTATGCCAAGTCCATACTAATAGCATATCTACATTTAAGAATATTAGACTATCTAGCACCTATGCTCATCCATCATTCTGACCTTGGATGCATGCAGTGACCTTTCCAATAAGCTTTCACATTAAATCTCTTCACTACAAAATTGCTTAGTCTCCTTGACATTGTAGATTCATTGTACAATGTCAGAAATTATTAGGAATGTACCATGTGTGCAGGAGACAGGAGACTCAGGGGGACACTGCAAAGAAATATATATATATATATAGGAGGAGAATCTGAAACCATCTCAGAATGGTTCATTCTTCCAAAGAGGAAATTGAAGGAAATATCAAATTTTCAAAGGAAATCCCAAAGATGAATGATCTCAGACTACAACATGTTGTACTTATGTTGTACTTATGCAGAGAATTAGATTTATGTTGGGGAATGAGTGAGTGGTGCACACAGTGCTAAAGGCTGCTTCCTGCCCTTGTTTTGTGTGTGGTGCAGATGTCACTTTAGGAACTAACAACATTGTCCCCATGACAAAAGTATCAGTTAGAAAGCTTTTTAAAAGAGAGAAGCCAGCAGCATTCTGGTGGGCTTTCCTCTGACAGAAAAAGAGCCAGTCAGACAGAGGCAACCACAGAGCCCAGCTGGGGTCAGATCACTGCCACTTTCTTTCATTTGTAGCAGGTCTCTGTGGTGGGCTGCTGAGGACAGTCCATTTAGTTGTTTTCAGTTCTGTGTAAGTTTTACATACAAATCACATTGTGATTTACAGTAAAAGTACTGGAAGTTCTGTGAAACAAATGCCATGGGCATGGACAGGAACACTGGCGAGATGCTGACTTGGTCAGGAATGCTGTTTGTTGAAAAGCAAACTATCAGAAAAAAAGGTTAAAAAACACGGTGAAGCAGTGTTGAGAGAGGAATGAGAAAACGTGTGTAAACCAACCCTGTGAGCAACAAGGTTAGTGAATAAGGAGGGGGAGGAGGTGCTCCAGGTCCCTGAGCAGAGATTTCCTTGCAGCCCAGGCTGGAGCAGATATACACACTGTAGTCCGTGTAGGACCCCATGCTGTAGCAGGTCGATATGCTCTGGATGAAATGATGGCCTGTGGAGACCCCATATAGGGCCAGGCTCTCCTGCCAAGCACTGTGGCTCATGGAGATGGCCCATGCTCAAGCCGGGAAAGTGAGGAGGAAGGAGCAGCAGGAAGGAGCTGTTAAGAACCAACCACAACACCCATATCCCATTTTCCCTGAGCAACTCAGGGCACTAGGGAAGGCAGAGGAGTTAGGAATAAAGAAATGATGTTGAGCCTGGGAAGGAGGGGTGGAGTTGGGGGGAAGGTGTTTTTATTTTTTTTCTTTGTTTCTCACCATCCTACTCTATTTTTAATTTGCAATACATTAAATTAATTTTCCCCAAGTCTAGTCTGTGTTGTCTGTGACAGTAATTGGTAAGTGCTCTTCCTATCTTTATCTTGACCTACTAGGTGTGAGGGTTTTTTCTCACACTGGTCCTGTTGAGAAGGCAGAGAGAGAGAGAAGCTGTGTGGGGTCTGGCAGTCAGCCAAGGTCAACACACCACAGAAATGAGGACTGTGAATACCTCTGACCAAGAAAGGAAAGCGAAGAGCTCCATACTAACTTCAAAGATTTCCTCCTGACTTAACAGGTTAACAATAAAGCACACTTTCATCCTTTTTGTGATTCTGTTGGAAACTGGTACGCTCTTAATTAAATTAATACTTACATACATTCTAACATGAATCACTACAATTTTCCCAGCTGCATAAAATATCTTCTTGCTAAATAATTATCAGCAAGGTAGTAAACCTTTCAAAAACTAGAATGGAATGCAGCGTACCTAGACATTTCATACGATTAACTTCAATGGTGGGAAAAAAATGATTAAAAAATTCTTTTACACTATTGTACTTTAAGCATTTAAATATTTGTTCATTGAGAACAGATTATGGCTCCTCACTGCCTTGTTCTTCAGGTCTTAACTTTTTAACTTTAAAATGAATGCAGGTGCCACCAGGTCAGAGAATGACTGGGTAGTCCAGTCTGTATGCCACAGCAGAATTAGACATACTCAAATTAGACTACATGAACACATCAAGGAGGTTAATTTAGACAAATTTATACTTTCGTGATTCTTTGACTAGGCCACTTGCATCAGATTGAAGCTAAATAGAGCAATTTTATACTGCAACTGTAATTTCACACAAATTTTGCAGTGACCTGAAAGACAAAGCTATTGAAAGTCAAGGCACATGGTATTAAAAAGACAAGGTATTCAACAGTGTTGGTCCCATTGCAGACCCTTGAAGGACACCACACATTACTGATCTCCCTTTGGACATTGAGCAGTTGATTACAACTCTTTTTATGTGGCCATCTAGCCAATTCCTTATCCATCTAACAGTCCTATATCTCTTCAATTTAAAGATGAGGATGTTGAGTGGGACCGTGTTAAAGGCCTTACAGATGTCAAGATGGATGACATCAGTAGCTCTTCAGTGATGCATCAACTCATTCGCTCCATTTTAAAGTCCACCAGGCTAGTCAGGCACAATTTGCTCTTGATAAAGCCATGTTGGCTGTCTCTACTCACCTCCCTGTCTTCCATATGCTTTGACAGCTACCAGGAAGCTGTCTTTTCAGAAGTTCCCAGGGTCCTCCTTTTTACCCTTTTTAAAAATGGGCATAACGTTTCAGTTTTCTTCAGTCACCATGGACTTTGCCTGATTGCCATGACTTTTCAAATACGGTGGAGATTGACTTGGTACCTGTATCATTCCTCAGGGCCCTGGGATGCATCCCATAAGGACCCATGGGCTTCTGTATTCATCTCATGCACAAAACTCACAAAATTGAGTTGTCAAATATGATCATGGTATAGTGAATATGCAATAATCATTGTTAACAATATTTATTCAACTATGGAGTTGTTGCATGAAAGGGGCAAAGTGGTTTTGGCAGAAAATAAACCCCCTTGCATTCTAATACTCTTCACCAAGGTGGGAAGCTAGGTGTGGCTAGGCTTAAATTCTGAGTGATGACCAATTCACCACCATCAGTCCAGTTGCGTTTAATGTGTATTAAACTGTTATGATTTGGATACACTAATTCAGTCTAGTCGTGCTCACAAACTAGCACGGCCATTCTCTAGTCTTTGGTCACGTTCAGTGAGAAATCCAAATGGCTAGCTACTTAAACAGTGCAGTTTATTTGAACAACAGATATATAGGTCCTTAAGATTGCCGGTGATAAATACACTGTCTGCAAAGCACGTGCAAGTAAAAGCAATGTTAATTATATAAAACGCACAACAAAGTTATAAACGATGCAGCCTGGCTATAATGTAGGAAAGAGATTCTCTAGAGAAATTTCTGTTTTCCGAGAAAGCACTCGATATAATCTAAGTCTTACCCACAGGCGTCCCTATGGGGAGGAAGAAAGGCTCAGCCCATTGACTGGTCCCAGAAGTCAAAGGCAGTCTGTGATGGAGTTCTCCCTGACTTGGTCACAATAGTGTCTTCCCTGATGTTCCCCCATTCTTGGGCTACTTTTGTACTATTTTTTGCCTTCAAGGTGGAGTTTGAGTGACTTTAGTCATAAACACCTTTATTATGGTTGGTGTAAAATTCTCTTGCTTCACGTTTAAAGGTATAGTTTCTGAAAAATTCAGTGTGCAAACTCAAGGAGGAGTGGTCGCACCTTGGAAGCAGGTGGCCTTTGGGATGGAGCTGTGTAGCCTTTGGGATGGAGGTGTGTTTTGGTATTATAATGACATTATAATGAGCAAAGTTTGCACAAAGGTCAGCATTTCATCAAAATTTGGCAAAATATTGACTCAGAGTTACAATTAAACAGCTTATCAGTTTCAGTGTACCATCTCACTCTCCATATCTGCACAGGGCAAGGCCCCGGAAGATTACATTCCGTTCTATCCCCTGTGAAGCTTCACAAGCAAAATTGTACGGGGAATTTCAGATGTTGAATTCATGCCTGCTGCAGCTGTTTTCTACCTCAGAAGCCTCTTGATTTTATACTTTTCCTTAATGTGTGAACAATGCTGTACTTTTATATCTTTGGCCAATTTAGTAATTATTCCACAGGGGTTCAAATCTTTCAGAAGAATTCTTCATACGGAGTCTCTTCTCACACAAGTAATGAATAGAGTACCCACATCTAATATTATGCTCATACATAAAACTGCCTTTACAGTTTTTGAAGGATTTTGTAGATAACAGCGATGCTTCTGTACCTTTGTACAGAGACACTCTGTACATTTAGATTGTAGCATTTTAGACATTTACTTTCTAATGAGATGAATCATTACCCGTAAGTGAATATTGTTCTTTAAGGAATATAAGAGGAGCATAATTTACTAGTTCAAAAACTGGAATTCAGTTGTCCACACATATAGTTCCTCAGTGCCATCAGAGATGCTCTATTGTACTATACCATAACCTGATGACTGGCAGGGTGCGCTTGTGGTTGGCCTATGTCATTTTGTAGTGGCAGCTGGAAGTCAAGAGAAAGACCATAAGGCATGCCAAATGACACTTATGTGTAAGCAACTGAATTGAGCTCTGGATGTCAGCGATGGGTTTCCAACTACCTCAGCATTGATGTCTGACACCAAAATGGCTGAAAATCTCATGCATGTTTTTTTCTTCCTGCTTAGCACACAAGGATATTTCAGATACCATACAGTGTGTGAAGTGAGAGTAGACACCTATGTATAGGCTGAATCTAACCCTTGGAATGAGACTTAGCCTGCTTCATTTGAGATATCTGCTATATAGATGTCTGTAGGGGTATAGTCCCGTTTTAGGGAGAGATATTCACCCGGCAAAATGTAGATGTCTGCTTACAGTGAGCTGAGTACTTCTGTGAATTCCTGCAGGTGTTAATCAGAACTACGAAGTGTATTTTGTATGGATCAGAATCTACCACGTTGCTGTTGTTGTCAGCAGGCCACAGCATTTGTATTAACTTTCTGCAGACTTCTGGACTTAATCAGGAATTGTCCTCAGTGGCTGCACATCTGTTTTAGCTGAAACTGTAAAATTTGATAGGGGCTATGAAAGGATCAAGAAGACTATATCTTATAGCCAAAAGCTGACTCTGTAACCAACAATTTCCTATAGCTTAAGCTAGCAGGCTTATTTTGCTAAGGCTTAGTGCTGATTCTGCAATAATATGTTACATATTACTGCATACATGGTAAAAATCTAACAAAACAGAGTAACAGTTACAAACTTGTTGGACAATAAGAAAAGAAAGAAGTTCTGAACAGATAGCTTAAGAACAAATAGAAACAGCATCAGGTGATCCCAGGAAGGATCCAAGGAGGAACCTTCCACCATAAACATCATGTTTCTGTCAGTAAAGTGTGACAATTACAAACCACCCATTCTTCAAGAAGAAGAGTTGCACCATCAAATCTAGGACCCAAAGAGACACTGAAAAGGTGGCCACAGCACCAGAGGAAAGTGTATTAACTGCCTTTATACAGGGAGAAAGATAAAAAATTCTCCTAGTAATGAAGCTTTTAAATTTGATAATTTGGAGTAAAAATAGTATTACTGTAAATGGACTGCACGTGAATTCTGCATTCAGTTTTTACTGAAACAGAATAAATTGTTAGCTTTATTTGTAAACTGCTTTTCTTTAACACACAGAATCACAGAATCACAAAATCATAGGGTTGGAAGGGACCTTAATAGATCATCTAGTCCAACCCCCCTGCCAGAGCAGGGCCACCTTAGAGCAGGTTGCACAGGAACCCATCCAGGCGGGTTTTGAATGTCTCCAGGGACGAAGACTCCACCACCTCCCTGGGCAGCCTGTTCCAGTGCTCTGACACCCTTAAGGTAAAGAAGTTCCTCCTCATGTTTAGGTGGAACTTCCTATGTTCAAGTTTGTGCCCATTACCTCTTGTCCTGCCACTGGGCACGACTGAAAAGAGCCTGGCCCCATCCTCCTGACACCCACCCTTAAAGTATTTATAAGTGTTGATTAGGTCCCCCCTCAGACGCCTCTTTTCCAGGCTAAAGAGACCTAATTCCCTTAGTCTATCTTCATAGGAGAGGTGTTCCAGTCCCCTAATCATCTTTGTAGCCCTATGCTGCACCCTCTCCAGCAATTCCTTGTCCTTCTTGAGCTGGGGAGCCCAGAACTGGACACAGTACTCCAGGTGGGGCCTCACCAAGACAGAGTAGAGTGGGAGGATGACCTCCCTCCACCTGCTGGCCACACTCTTCTTGATGCACCCCAGGATGCCATTGGCCTTCTTGGCCACAAGGGCACATTGCTGGCTCATGGTCATCCTGTTGTCCACCAGGACTCCCAGGTCCCTTTCCGCAGAGCTGCTCTCCAGCAGGTCAGCCCCCAACCTGTACTGTTGATTGCTGCATGAGAGTTATGCAACATATGAAGGCTTAGATATTTAGTTTACATTTAGCTACTTATATAGTAGATCTATAAATCAGGATGAGCAGAACACCATTTCCTAGAGATCAGTGAGATTAAGTGTATTCGAAATAACAAGTTGATATGCAGTATCTTCAGCTAATAAAGGGCCAACATCTGCCTTCACTTCCAGCACCACAAAAAATAGAGGTCTGTTATACTAACACTATGCAACACAGAAGCAGAGGGATTATATTATATTTTGGGAAGGGACTTGATTTTTCCCATAAGGGAAAAGATACAAATAAAAATAAGAGATATAAATAAAAAGTGGGAAGAAAACATGCAAATATTCTGCAGTTACTGCACATAATTGAATAAGAAGGCTGAAGGGAAATAACTGCTTCAGAGTTTAAATTCTCAGAGCTAATGCAGACCATTAAAATTAAACGGTAGAGGGCATAGGTATATGATTTGAAGGCATGAAAAATCTAATAATCATATTTTATATCATGGAGTAATATGCTGTATGCAAATAATTATTTAAGTAGCACTGAACATTAATATCACATACATTGATATCACTTTATAAGAAAGATCAATAATGTACAAATTCATTCAGACACCAAAACCAGTATAAAATGATAATTCCCAAACACCCTTACACCAGTTTACTAATTAACTCCTGCAGACATATCCATGAGTTTTCCTTGTCTTCATTATGTATTCACAGTCAGATTCTCCATACAGAAATGGAACAAACTCATCTAGAAAACAATAATCTTCAAAACAATAGTATGAAAAATCAGATGTTTTGTGAAGTATTTTTTTCTATTCACAGCTCAATTAACATGTATACTAAATTCTAGTTTCACAAAAGTACTATTATATCTTTAAAGAATAGGTGTATTTAAGACATACTAATTCAGTAAGAATACTGCATGAAGTTCATTTAATAATGTCTTACTGTGGTTTTACAGTATATTACAGAATCATGGAATCATAGAATTGCTTAGGTTGGAAGGGACCTTTCAGATCATCGAGTCCAACCATCAACCAACTCTGCCAGACACCATCACTAAACCATATCTCTAAGCACTATGTCTACCTATCTTTTAAGTACCTCCAGCAATGGTGCCTCAACCACTTCCCTGGGCAGCCTGTTCCAATGCTTAATAACCCTTTCTGTGTAGGATGCTGTGAGAAACTGTATCAAAGACCTTACTAAAGTTCAGGTAAACAACTTCCACAGCCTTTCCCTCATCCATCAAGTGGGTCACTTTGTCATATTGCTACACATTTTAGGGCAATATCATTATAGTCACTTTTTTGAACTTGCATCTTTTACGGTCTTTTAAAGGCTTAAGGATATCTATATTTTCAATGCGAAGTAAGTTAATAGAAGTGTTAAAATGTCTGGAAGCCAACAGACATTCCCTTATATATATCCAGAGCAAGGAAGCAGATACACAATTCAATGAAGATGAAATCATGTGAGGCTATGATTGCCTTAAAATGTGTGGTACACAAAGCCTTTAATGAACTTATGCTAACTATCTTACCATACGGTTTGAATCGCATGAGCTGGAACTCAAAAGTGAGTAATTGTGAGGAACAGAAACCTATGAAGGATGGAAAGCTTCTGTTTCTAGAATTGCCATGTAGGGTGAACAAGACCACAGGAAGTTACGGCATTGCCTGTTTCTTATCATATTGCATGTGATATATGACTACTTAGAAATGCATGTTCCTGCACTCACAGAGGCACTGTTAGATTAACATCATACACTGTTGAATGCTCTCAGCAGCACTAGGTACATCTAAGTTATGAACAGAACGATAAATACTGCCTTTGATAGTGTGCAAGTCCCTAAAGTATAGCTTTTGATAGAAACCCCTAGTGAAGGAAGTTTGTCTGCTAAGAAAAAAAGGCTGAGTTTATCTGAATGTTAGAGCTTTAATTCCAAAGATGCATGTTTTCATTTTCATAAATTAAACTCTTTATTATATGTAAACGCAACTTCATATGTCCATTATTTGGTTTATTTTAAAAGAAACATCACTTAGCATAAGTGTTTTATTCTCTAATGTAAAGTATCATATTTTTTGGCCAAAATTATACCTGATCTAGACAAAACTTGATGTAATTGTAACAACAGCTTGAAATCTATACAGAATAAACTGAATTTCAGTAACATCATTACAGTCCTAACAGACACTGCATAGAAACTTTGAATAAGCTAATACAAATATGCATATGTGACAGAAAAATGAATAGTGCATTCTTCATTATAGAGTCCTTGGGGAGTCCTTGATCTGTCAAATTACTGAGATGACACTGTTAGTGCTTCACTGAAGCCCTGATGCCCTGTCATATCAATATATACAAGGGAGATGAATTTCACAAATGAATCTGGGCATAAACAGAGCACTGAGAACATAACTGACCAGAATTTGCCAGTAAAATTGTTTTACATTATCCAATCCTATCTGATTGTCTAACTGGTGCCAAGGACAAAGGAATGGAAGATTTCTAAAGTTCTTTCCCCAGAATGCTCAGGTAGTCTGTCTCTTAGTTTAAGAACAGTAGATCTAGTTGTTCTAGCCTCAGAGCATCTGAAATTAGTGGGGTGAAAGGACAGAGAAGTAGGTCATTTTGGAAAGCTCTGAAATGTTAGTTCACTTTTCTTTAAAGAAAATTTAGGAAATCCTGCTTAACCTGGTCCCATTAAAAAACAAAACAAAAACAAAACAACAACAAAAAACAAAATAAAACCCCCAACATCAAAATTTTGGTTTGTTTTAATCCAGAACTGTATGTGTGAATATTCATGTATGTATTTGTGCAAATGTACAAGAATACTCACATGTGCCAGTATTTTTCAGAATTTCCCATAAAAGAGACTCTCCCAGTTGTCACTGGGAAATTATAAAGTTTGAAGAAATTAGGTACCATGAAATCCTGTAAATGTAATACAGGCAGCCAAGGGCTGTGTCTAAATTAACAATATCAACCTAACAGGAATAAATATGAAAAAAAACCCAAACCCCGCTATGAGGATATGACGCCTGCCCTACTTATTTCATTCAAAATAGCTCTAGTCTGTTCCCCTAGACTAAATGCCCATTAATGCCCAGAATGCGTTCATGCCCCCTTCATAGCTTCTAGTTTAGTTTCATACAGTTGCTGTGTTTCACTACCACTGACTTGATCACACTCATTTCAAAACCATATTTAGTTCTAAACTAAAGCAAACAAACAATGTAGACACAGCTAAAGCTTCTACGAACACATTGCTGAAGTTACAAAGGTAAACACTTTGGGCTAGATTGTAGCCCACTTGAGTTAATTCAAAAGTTCAAAGTAAGGCTCAATACTTCAATCTTTGTACTCACTTCTTGAGGCCAGTGCTGTTGATAGGATTAGTAATCTTAAAGATAGTTGAAAGGAAACTGTAGTGAGATGTAGGCATTTTAAAAATTACACATAACATTATCTCCCAGGTCACAGAGCTCAAATTAAGGTTTTAGGAAGGCATTTGTTAATATTGATCAGGGTTTAGTGAGGAGTTCTAGAATTTCTAGAATAGGAAAACTAAGTTTTAGGAAGGAAGCTGTCACAGAAGCCAAAAGTCACTTTGGAGAGTAGTCTATTTCATAGATGATTAGGAGAACAAAATTCGATAGAAAAACATCACTAAAACCTACTACTCT
Source organism: Rhinoptilus africanus (assembly GCA_013400135.1). Lineage (NCBI taxonomy): Eukaryota > Metazoa > Chordata > Aves > Charadriiformes > Glareolidae > Rhinoptilus > Rhinoptilus africanus. Next base: position 5,951 of record VXBO01009791.1, on the reverse strand, counting down.
TTTGAAAATAACATTTCCAAAATAACATTTTCAAAACTGGTAAATGGAAAATAAATTACAAATGCTGAACACTAAAGTATCCAAAGTTTGTGAAATTGACCCTGAGATGGAGGAACATGTTATGTAGGAAGCTAAATCAAGTTAAACAGAAAACCAAAAATCAAAAAAATGTCGTCATATAGACCAAAAAAAATATTACATACATATCTGTATAGAAAGTTTTATTGCATTTGCACACTTTTCTTCCACTGTAGCCATTGTGCTACTTAAGTGTGAAATTCTGCAGCCATTGTGAAATTTAATCTTGTTGGGTGCAGTCTGTAAATGGTACACTGCGAGTCCTGAAAGTGATTCATTGAGATTCATGGGTGACAGTGTGTACAGGTGATAGGTGGACTTTCATCAAATTGAGAGAATCAATGACAGACCCCCAGATCAAAAATATACCTTAATGCGGTCTAGTCAAAACAATGGCAGCAGAGCGTAGGACAGATTAAATAACCATGAATATTCCTACACAGGATCAGGAGCATCAGCTAGAAAACATTAACACATTAGATGTGGAGCCCAGCCCACCACAATACTCTATTTCTTGATATTGCTTTGTAACATATGTATAATTGATCTGTATTCTCAGTGAATGTCCAGAGAAGACACAGGTTTCAACAGGGCAGTGATGCAAACATTGCTTGTATGATGGAGATCTGAGATCCTTCAGAAGACATGTGGATAGCATTGTGGATACTCTGAGTTATCCACTCCTAGCATGCACGTGTGACAACACTTGAAGAAGCAAGTTCATTTACCTGTTAAATGCTGTCCTGTATGAATTTATATTGACATGGACATACACAAGTCTATGGGGCCAGATGGGATCCACCCAAGGGTACTGAGGGAGCTGGCAGAAGCACTCACTGAGCCACTTTCCATCATTTACCAGCAGTCCTGGCAAACCAGGGAGGTCCCAGTTGACTGGCATCTAGCAAATGTGACACCCATCCACAAGAAGGGCTGGAAAGATGATCTGGAGAACTACATCCAGGCCTGTCAACCTGACCTTGGTGCCTGGATAGGTCATGGAACAAATCATTCTGAATGCCATCATGCGGCACATGAAGGACAACCAGGCAAACAGGCCTAGTCAGCATGGGTTCATGAAAGGCAGGTCGTGCTTGACAAACCTGATCTCCTTCTATGGCAAAGTGATCCACTTGGTGGATGAGGGAAAGACTGTGGGAGTTGTTTACCTGGACTTTGTGAGACCTTTGATACAGTTTCCCATAGCACCCTCGTGGAGAAACTGTCTGCCCATGGCTTGGATGGGAGTACTCTACACTGGGTAGAGAACTGGCTGGATGGCCGTGCCCAGAGAGTGGTGGTAAATGGAGTTAAATCCAGTTGGTGTCTGGTCACAAGTGGTGTCCCCCAGGGTTCAGTGCTGGGGCCGGTTCTCTTTAATATCTTTATCAATGATCTGGACGATGGGATCGAATGCACCCTCAGTGAGTTTGCAGATGACACTAAACTAGGCGGGTGTGTTGATCTGCTGGAGGGTAGGTTGGCTCTGCAGAGGGATCTGGACAGGCTGGA
>VXBO01009790.1:217944-228706 GCA_013400135.1 Rhinoptilus africanus | reverse complement strand
TGTGCAGATAGTTCCTCAGTCCACAAACAATCCAACAGCTCTCTGTGGACTTACCTGCAAAAGTTAACAGGATTTATAATATACCTAGTTACACACAATCATAATGCTGAAAACTACAAAAAAATTCTAATCCCTGTTTCCTGTAGTAATTTCTTAGTTGTGAAATTCTTGTAAACTTTTCAGCAATACAGAATAGTTTACTTAACTAGAAAATACAGTCCTCTAACCATCCCCAACATTTATCCATGAAAAAAGACACAAGATACTTGCACTTAAATAAAAATTTCCCTCAAAACTGCTAGCAAAATTAAAATGGATTTATGAAAACTACATAACTCTTATTTTCCAACTCAGAATAAGCATTCAGTTTGTGTCCAACACAACTTCATAAAGGGCAAGAGAAAAATTTTTTTTGACTTCAAAGGCACTTCAACCTGCCCATAAGGACCAGATCACTCTCAGCCTTATTAATAACTTGGAGATTGAAGATTCACAGAAAGGATTTACCTTTCCTTGTTGATGACCCTACAAGCAGCAACAAGGAGAAATATGCACTATGCTCTTATCTAAGTTGTTAAAGAAATCATACCCCCAAAAGGCTGGGATGGGATTAGTCTAGTCAGAGCAATGCAAAACCTACTGCATTCAAACGCTTCAATACACCATTCAAACCTATCTATTTAAAAACTCTCTTTTTATTCGATGTTACTTGGAGAACAAAAACACTCCTAAAGTTAGGAATGCCACAGCACACAGATTATTCATGTAGAAAGAGTTGCAAGAGTTGAACTGTATCAAGATGTCTCCTGAAAACCAAGTTAAGGACTAATATGTGATCTCAGCAAACCAGAAACTATTTAGTGGCACATACTGCAAGTTTACACTTGATTTTGCATCAACATCAACATGTGGGTGTCATAGTCATGTGTTATTTATGAGACATTTTCAGAAACACAGGTTCTAAACCTGCATGTAGAAAACAGCAGGAAAATGCTAGGGAAAGGCAGAATTATGGATTTTAATAATTCCAGACACAAGCATAGATTCAGTATGGGCTCCACAGTATTTTAATACACAACTGTGTGTGAAATACAAAGTTAAGAAGAGACATAATTTTGGCCCTGTAGGCAGAAGTTCAGTGGGGAGGTTTCTATTCAGTGATGCTACGAGACTGAATTGATCTGGCTAAATCATAGAACCTTCACACAGCAGCCCGGTGCGTATGAATCAGACAGAATAAAAACTGTGGTTCCTCTTCTCAGTGCACAGACACAGGTAAAGTTTAAAGCAACTTCCCACACATAATCCAAAAAATAATATGTGGCCATTTTTTCCCAGCTGAAATGCAAAAGAAAGGTGAGATGAACAGAGGCAGGCAGAGAACATGAATACTGTAGAGGTCAAGCACTAGAACAGCAAGGAAGAATTTATAATCATTATTTTCAAACATTCCAATGCCAACTTTTTTCCCCTTCTCAAGGTATTTGAGGTGAATACACAAGGATACAGAGCTTGTGCTTCAGCATCTATATTTTCTTCTAGGTCAAATTAAGCTAATGTAATAAAGTAATGGAAAACCACTGATAGATCTTGGCTGAAGACATGGATGTCAAACTTTCTTTAGCTAACAGAAACACTGCTTGACAGAGAAAGGTATTTGTTAGTGACTTTCCATCCACTACAAAGCACCTTGAGTTGTCTTGGCACAGTGACTTGCCATATGGAGTGATGTGTGACCTGTGTTAATTTTGTTCCTATCAAGACATTTTGCTCAATTTCCACAGAGATGTTGTGATGGAAATTATTGGCTACATATGGCAGAAGGAATACATAAAAATATGCGGCCTTTTTAGGACATTTAGAACTGATCATAATTCCACACCAAACTTCCAAGAGTTCCTTACCATTATTAGTCTCTGATATCAGAAAAAAAGTACCCTTGTATTAAGAACGATAATACTACTTCATTTCCCAGTAATGAGGCAATTAACTAAGTTGTCCTTCTACAATTTTTTCTAATGGTAAATATTTGAACATTCAGTTGTAACTGTTATATTAAGCCATAGCAGCAGTAAATTTCTTTGAAGATGACTGTTCCCCTACACTTGACGCAGCAACCTCTATTACAAAGGAAAGCTTTGACCAGCCCTTGTTTGTATCTCTGTAATGGACAAAGCTGTTTAGTTCATTGTTTTAAGTGTTGCCTCTTTGTCTTCCTTCAGACCATAACCATCTTTCCTCTCAATGCAAATGCACCTGTTTATACTGAGTAACACAGGTCATTCTTTACAGACCTTTAACTTGTTTGCTTCTGTTTCCTCCATTTTCGTAGTCTTCTCTGCAAAACTGTAATCTTCTGTTTATCCCTGTTATTCCTGTAGCCACTCTCTCATATGATCTGAAGTGATACAGACACCACTCTAGTTGCAGCAGCCTTCTCATCTGCAGCTCCTAGATGCCATGAGCTTTTCTACATCATTCTGTTCCATTGTCTGCTTCTGTTGCAGGGATTAGCAAAGTGTGAATTGCCTGACTAGCAAGTGGTGTGTGAAAAGCAGAAATGCTGCTTTTTCTTTAGAGGAAACAAACAGTAGCTGTTTGGGCAAAGATTGTTGGTGGAAAACATGCACTTCTCAGCACAGGACTGGAAGATGCAGTTAGCACCACCAAGAAAACACAACACCGTCTTCTTTCTGAAATGGCAGTAATCAAATAAGCTGCGCTTGGGAAGCTCATAACTATGTAAACCATGTTTCATTTAGATTGCTTATCCTTTCACTAAGGTAAGTGATATTGGGTATATTGCTTGCACAAGCGACACTAAATAACAAGATTGTACCATCCTCCGTTTTGCAGATCAAAAAGCATAGGGAGATATCCTATCAAGTTATCAACATATCACTTGACAGCTGGTGAATTTCAGATAATTACAGATAATTTCATATAAACAACTGTATCAGTTCACCATCAGATCAAGAAATTCTAGTTTATCTGATTCGGTACCTATCCATTTTGATGATCAATGTTGCTTTAATTACTTTATTTGAAATATACTGTGCACTTTCACTCATCTCTGCTTTCCAGTTAGTTCAAAGACCTCTTGTTGTCAAGAATATCCTTTTGAAATAGATTTTTAACTGTACTACTAACATGAGCCTTATTATTCAACAAGTTATTTATAAAGACTAAAATATATATAGCTAAACTGAGTAACAAAAAGAAAAAAAAGGAGGCATATAGTATAGTAGTTTCTAAATAAATATTAAGTGTTTGGGCTACATCCTGCTCTGTTATTTGCCTCAGTGCAAGTCCAGGGTCAAAATCCAACCAAGCAGAAAACAAATTCAGATGAGATGCTTGAATATGACAATAACAATTTTCTATTTGACAGGCTTTGCATTAATTATTTTTCTGTTCCACTGGGGTAACTATGGGAATACAAGGGAATTATTTGAAGATGAGTTTCATCTGGTCTGAAGCATCCTCATTAGTACTGATGATGTGCAAGTTGTAGAGAACCCATTTTGACTTTAAAAACCTCAGCTAAAATATGCAAGGCTGAGAGGCAGAAAAAGTTGAGATAAAGTTTTTGCTCACATAAATTGTAATAGTAGTGAAGTCAGCAGAACAGTAGCCATCACTTCCATCCATTTTATATGCTAGCTAATCCCATTTGTTTTGAAAGTATGTCCTATGTGACACTGTCATCTGTTGTTGAGTGGGTACATGTTCATACGTAGTGTGATATAAGATGCCCAATTGCAGAGTAAAGAGGAAGCTGGAGAAGGGAAGTAATATGGCCTGAAGGTCTCCACACACAATAATAGCCTGCATCTAGTATGTTTAAGCATCTAGCAGGAAATTTCTGGTAAATCCAGAATATTAAAAAAATATTCTGTTTACCTAGGCAACCTGTGAGAAACAACCCCACACATTCAAACAATTTTAAAGTGGTAACTCAAATACCATTCCTTTCCCCCACTCTCTCCCAAGTATTTTTATCTATAGAAATACTCATAAAACCACCAGTATTTTTCTTTTCCCAGAGCAATGTAACTTCATCCAACACCCCAGGTTGCTATCAGAAGTCTACTTTAGCAATACTCCTGTGAACAGTGTTTATTACTTTTAAGAAAAAAACAGAACTAAGGCTACAGAAATGGAAACATTTTCAACATTTTGCTTATATAAACTAATAAAGATTCTCCTCCCAGACCTAGGATCCTTGAAGTCAATAGTTTCTGAAAATAAATTGTTTTTCACTTTCCATATTAAAAAAAAAAATTAACAATCAATAGAGAGGTCAAAAGTTTTTCTTCACTACATGTCTTGAAAGCACTTTATCTTTTTTCTTTTTCCTTTTCTTCTTCTGAAGGACACCTAACATTAGAAAGCTGTAATAGACACAGCTTCATGTGTTTTTGCAATTTCACTTCAATTTAAAGCATGGATTCATGCACAGAGGTGACATACATGATTACATGTATTTGCTACAGAGATAACCGAATTCCCTAAGGTTTATTACTTGCCATTATAGCACCCCATTATAAATAAGAGTCTGATCCAGCAAAGCACTCTTAGCCTTATTCTACATCCAGGATGTTTTAAAACATATTGCCTTTATGTGATTTATATTTGTGCGTGTCACTGAATCATATTAAGTCTTCAGGGCAGGAATCATCTCTGATCATACATCTGGTAGATATATCACATTTATTCAGGGATACACAGTCCTAAATGAGGTTTGAGTTCAACTGAAAAAACAATATCAATAATCAATAACAGCAATTCTTTTCCATCTTTATATTTACGTAATAAATAACATCTGCAGGAGCTGCTGAACATAAGTTCATTTTCTGCAATCTTTCAAGTTTTGTACTGACAAAATTAAGACAAGAAAGCCCTTTATGTCATTATAACAGAGTAGGAACTCTACTTAGCTCGATAATTACTACCCTTTAAGGCTTCTTCAGTCCTGAAGAAAAAGAAATTGGAAGGAAGAATAGCCTGAATTTATCTTTTCATCTCCTTCTACTTCCATCCAAACTTTTTGTAGAAATCTCATGTTTTCCTGTGATAAAAGTGTAATGAATTCTATTCTCTCCCTTCCCATCTTCTCTGCAGTTCTGTACAGTTAGATTAATACTGTTATGAATGGAGGAGAACTGTTTTGTAGCTCCCTCTGGAACTTAAAAAGGAAAATTGGATAACTTGGCAAAGCTCATTTGCACTCAGGAGCTTGACTAAAATCTATCTCAGGATAAACAAGAAAACAATGTGAAACAAGTACTAGAAGAACAGACTGTCTTGCATAGTCTCTTGCATTGTGCTCTCCTCAGCATCCACTGCTTGCTTGAACATACTTCAAAAGAATATCATTCACTAACAAGAGTGGTGATGATTTCAAATCCTACACACACAAACAAACACCCATATACAACAAAACACCACAAAAACCCCATAAAATCTGCAAGAAAACCATCAAACAAAAAGCCCCACAGATACAGCTATTAAAAATTACAGTTCTATCAAAATTTACCAGACTATCCCTAACTGCATAGTTCATGCCAATACTTCCTGAACAGTGCAGAGAAAGCAATGGTTGCCACAGCTCCCACTACATAATAACTATTACGAAATGTTGGCTTCTCAGTGGTGGTGACAGTAGGATAGCACTGACTACAGTACAAAGAACTTACAAATAGTGATTTTTGTGTACAATGGGAGGCCATATTAATATTTCATGACATCACAGATCTTTAATGTATAGTTAAGATCCCTTTTGACTACAAAAACAGGAGATAACCAGAGAGGGAAAGTAAGAGCATGAGCTATGTGAGATCACCTAAACTGCATTCATATAATGTTGGTTTTCAGCTGGACAGGATTAGGCTCACAGCATCTGGTTGCTGTTAGTGCTTTAAGTATCTCACCAATTGCAGCTAAATGATTCATAATAAATCATCTGTTGAAATAAATGATGAAATGGCAACCAAACGACCACTGCAACTGATTCCTAGCACTACTGACAAAGTACAATTGTAGAATGAACCCTGAAATTTTTTGCTATAAACAATTTATTCATGCTAGAAAGCTTTTCTTCCTGCAGTATGCTGCCATTCGTAAGCTTTGGTAAGAATCTGTGGGGAACATTTGACAGGAAGACATCCAGTTATCTGTTAGCCACATCAATGTTATTTTCTATTCCCCAAAAAGTAAGAATATGTTGAAAAAGCACTATATGAAATCTTGAGTGGCTATTGAACCTGCTTAAACATGGATTTCAAGGTATGTTACAAACAAAATATCTACATTTCACAGATAACAGAGAAAGTCAGAAATTATATGGGTTTCCTGAAAGCATGCACAAAGCCTGTAGCGGAACAGAAATTGTATTGACTAATTCTCCCCTCTAGGTATAAAAAAAAATAGAGAGAGTTTTGAAACTTTTGTTACTACAATTCCTAGAAAGTAATTATTTCTAAAACTAGTCATTGCATCTAAGAAACAAAATATAGCTAACAAAATATTAGGTTACTATTAGATGGTTTGTCTTCTGAATTTGTTAAGAGAACTTCTGTTAAAGATGCCACTAGCATTTAAAGTGTTTATTTCAATAAATAAATAAATCTAACCACACCTATGAAACATCACTATTCAGATGGACCAACATAAACCTGATGTTTGGAAAAAGACTTTAAAAAAACAAAAGAAAGAAAGAAAGAAAGAAACAGCTTCAGTTAGTTTTCCGGCTTTATATTATTAATAACAGGGTAGATGCCAACTGGCCTTTTACGCTGAGAGTTAAGTAATTTTTATTCTATTTGTCACACAACTAAGTTATTACTTCAGGATTCAAATTTTACTTCAAAAAACTAACTTAAGAATTTGAACTGTAGGTTGCAGATATTGGAGTAGTTTATTCACTCCATTCTTTTTAGCAATTTGATCAATAGGTCACCAGCTCCGGGGCTTTTTGACTAACTGGCAACAATTATGATAAACAAACTACAAAAAAATAGGATCCAAACAGCTTAGGAATATATGCGTTCATTTCCTTCTTCATTTCTTTCTTGCATACCATTATGAACAGAGAATACATACTATAATTATGTGAATAAGAATCCAGAGGGTTCTTATTTAGTAAATACAAGAAGAACAAGTACAAAATAACATACACATATAAAATTAATGGTAAACATTCAGTAATAGAAGATTTGCCAACAGACAGTGGCTAACTTAACTGATTACAGTTTTCTCTAAGCCACATTTTTACTGCTTAATATTTTTGTCACAAATTGAGTAACAAAGGCAAGTTAATTTGTGGCAACATACATAGAAATTAGCATTGGCACTGATATATGAAAAACACTGGAGGAAAAAAGTATAATATGAAATATCAAATATTTACAGAAATACTCAGAAGGATTAATGATATTATTCCTTTTTCTATGGACTCCGAAACACCAAAGAGAAATGCTATGACTTTCTTCAGTTTTCACCTCATGCCTCAGCCTCTTTAACAACTACTTTTTTCCTGCTTGCGTCCATTCCAATTTGTTGCATCCTTTCTGTTTACTCCTTGGGCATTTTTCCCTGTACAAAACAGGGTCCAGGCAAAAGGCAAAATACTATGTCCTTATATTCAATGTGACTAAAGAGCTGGTTGTTGTACCCTCAGTGAACATGTTGCTACCACTGCATGAGACAGAACTGCATGCATATCTGCTTTTTGTAAGTAGATAGTTCCAGCTGATTTCAGTTCTCACAATATCCCACTTTCTCAGGCAGGAAAAAAGTTACCACATAAGAAAGCAATGAGGCAAGCAGCAACTGCTTCTTAAATGGCTGGTTTAAAACTACAGCCCTCTTTCTCTGACGTATTTCAGTGGCCACATTCAGAAAGCTATTTTGGAGAAAAATATCACTATCAAAGCCAATTCTGACCTTAGCAAGCAATAATAAATGACAATGGAAGGTACACTAGCGGAGAAGCTGCTTATGTTTGCATTAGAGGACTGGTCAGTCAGCCATGTAAGAACACAACTCCTATTTTTCTTTCCAAGATTTCCAAGAGAAGGGCGCCCATGCACTTTGTCACCCAGGTACAGTCAATCTCAGTGGTTCAGGGTATGCAGAATTCACTGGCCACGCAGAGCATGTAAGGCGTCTGCATGCCTGGGGTACGATTGTCATGCACATCTACAGTACAATTTACCCCAAAATTTAACCAAACTGCCAGACAAATGGCCAAAGTCCTGAAACCCTGTTCTGGCAACATTTCTAGGCAGAAAAAGAAGTCCAAATGTTAGAAAATCTGTATCACATGCTAAGATGGAATGTCATTTACCTACATATTTTCTGATACATTCACATCACGTTGATGTTTTCCAGAAAACACACATGTATGAGACATATGAAACAAGTTTTAAATAATGTTAATCTTTCACTATTCTTCCATTTCTATGCAATAGACCTGATGAAATAAGTCATTTTTAAAATACATCTTTTGACATGGTTAAATCAAGCCATAAGAGCTTATAATCTTGATACCAGCTTAAAATATCTCTAATTATTAATACATTACATATAAGATAATTATATGAACGTTATCAAACGCAGATTTCAGGATTCTGAAAGTGGAACAGAGCTTCTTTATAATACATACTCACATGCCTCTACGCAGATGTACCTGCAAACATATACACATAAAGAAAGGACGAATACAACTTGCTCATTTGAATTAGGCCATAACCACTGGAAAGTTCTTCAAAGAAATATATTTAGCAAATTAGAAAGTTTTAAAAAAAAAACCTCAGGCAATAAGAAAATTACTTGCCATTCTATCTAAAGGTCAAGTCAAAGAGGAGTTAATGAATACTTGCTCCTTCAGATATCTGAAGTATATCAGTTACAACCCTTCCTCTTCCTGCATTATACTTTTCTTATATTAGTCACCCAATCAGTCAGTAGTAAAGCTGTCAGAGAAGTCCAGAAACTGAAGACAACTGAGAATATAAGCTTGATTAACTTTATTTGTATTTATTTGAGCAATTTTGAATAAAGGTAAACTTGTTCAAAAAACTTGGAAAAAAAGTCTTTTATGAAAATCTAACCCTAAGGCAAGCTACAATAGTCTCGTACTATATTTGTAAATGCTCCCAAACAGTTTGAACAGCTCAGAGACCCTTTCTAATCCTGCAATTTATGGCTCTTCAATGTCATGAAGACTAACTCGTTTCAGCTGTGGGTTTTGTAGTCTTTATATTGACTGAAATTCATGGCAGCTGAACCTGTTTCTTATTTTTGTTTATTTTGCCCAGCAGTGTTGCTCAACAAATCTTTGGATGAATCACAAGACGAGGTAGAAAAATCAATTCTAAAATCTCAGTTAGTTTTCAGGTCTACCTAGCTATTATACTCTAAGTATAGGCAGGATCCTCAGAGTAATATTTAACACTGTATGATCTTAGAGAGGTTATATATTCTGCAAATATAAAAAGAGGTTTGAATCTGATAATGGTTGCCTTAGTCTAAAACATGCATGCGAATTAAGTGGCCACATGACAAACAAGAAATAAGCCTTTTTACGATCCAGTGGATGCACGTGGATGTTACAGTCACTTCAATACTCAAGTGTACAGGTCCCTAAAACAACAACAAAAAAATCTTATTGTCAAACAGCTCAAACTGTCTTCTCTGGAGCAAAATGGAAGATCAGGTATAACCTCCACATCACTCTGATATTCCTAGGATATGGCTTATAACTATGGGTGGCAGCGAGCACAGTAATACCAGAATAAGAAAATAACACAATACATTCTGAAATATTTAAAGAGTTGTCTGTTGTGGCTACAGACACACTGGTATAGAGCTGTATAACTTGGAGTAACTAGTTCTGGTGAATGCCACTCAGTTTTGCTGAAAGTAGAAGAATTAATGAATGTTTATAGAAAGGCATGTGACAATGTATTATGGCTATTAAATCTGATTATTGCTGTTAAGAAGCTAGTTTTTAATTATGTCAACTGCTTATTTCTTAATGTCTGAACAAAAAAAAAAATCAACAGAGTTTGTAAGTTACTAAGTGCAGCACAGTAGCTTTATGAGATTTCCCTTCTTTAAGAATCACGGGGCAGTTTCTACATTACTTTGCACCATGCAAAATGCTAGTCTGCAAAACAACTGCAATGACTACTTAGGACTGGCATCAATTCAAGCCCGTTAAGCTCTGGAGTAAGTAAATAAAGAGAGTAACAGAAAATTGAGCACAGTGTGGTTTACTGACAAGCCACAGTAATTTCCGAGCAAAGCTCAAGCTTCTTAAAAGAATCTGGTATCTCCTGAGGCCAGTGCAATCTCTCCATTTGCAGTGTGTTGTACTGGAACAGACTCAAAGTAAGCTGCAGAGATAAGCACTAAATCTACTGCTTTAAAACACTGCATTCTCTCATTCAAAAAGGTTCATTAAGTAAATCTGACATATAGCACGGAAAACGTTTTACATGCTGCAAACATTTCCTTACAAATCAACAATAATACAGAAACCCAAGCCCGATCTTAAAGCTTTTATTTTGAAACTTCAGTGAGGAATTGAGATTTAATCTCATCCAAATCGAATTAAGCGCCTTAAATTAGCAATACAAATTCAGTATTCCTGAGCTTTCATGAATCTAAGTGACAGGTGAAGAAAGACCTCCAGCTCAGACACATAGGGTACTTGATCAAGACAGAAGTGAACACAGCTCACTCATATTTAAAA
>VXBO01009790.1:143587-207850 GCA_013400135.1 Rhinoptilus africanus | reverse complement strand
GATTAATGTTAAACCCATGTATTTATTTTTGTATTAGTATGCCATTGAAAATGAAGATTTAACATCTTTTCTTACACTTAAAATACACCTTAACCAGGAGAATGTAAAGTATTTTATAATTTAAAAAAGATACAGAAAGTTTTTCCAGCTGAAAGTTTCTTCTCAACTCCCCCTCCCAGCTTAAAAGTAAATAATTTTTGAATATTTTTATTTTATATTTCCTATGGTAAGGAGGACATTATTGATAAGCCAGTTAATTCACAGTTTCATATTTTTATTTAAAAAAAAACTTATAAAGCTGTGGCCTCTATTGCAGTGAGACTAAAAAAAAAATAAAACCACCACCACCACAAAACCACCGACCAAAACACACACACACAAACCCCCTAACAACCTTCCAATAAATGGCATTTGCATTGTCGATGAGCAGCTTCAGAAATGCACATTTTTAAGTTTAACCACTAATAAATTAATATGTTTTTCCAGTAGAACTTCTACTGATGGTATCCTAATCTCGCTAATGACAAAGGAAGAGAATCTAAAAGTACTAAAAGCAACACAAAAACCTGAGTAGAAACTAGAGGAGGAGGTCCATAGTCTCCATACCTTACCTGAAAATAGATAAATGCATAATAATTCTTACCTAATCTCCTTGAATCTTATTTATCCCAGTAGTCATGGAAGTTTCTCTGTAGTTTCAGGCATCCCCATGTGAGGGAGAGAATACTAGAAGAATGGGAGAATTTTACTCATCCAAAAAAACTGAGGAGAGTACTCTAGGAGATTCCCCTCATTCTTGGGTTTAGATATTTATACTTCAGAAAAAGAAGTTCTGCTACATATACACAGCTGCAGACAAATTTTCAAAAGAACCAAGCATAGTGAGGGGCAAAGTCTTTTAAAACTCCAGTCTTAGGTGTCACAATTGGGAACTGTGCTGGGAGTCTATTTGACTATCTGGTCCTGATATATGTGCCTTAATTGGAGAAAGAATTTTAAAAGATCTTATCTCCAGATACAAATGTTTGAAAATTGGGCTTTGGTCTCTTCAAGGTTTATTTTTATTTAATAGATCCTTTTCAGAGCTTCTGAGCATCTACAGTTCATGTTCAAGTTCACATGATCACTAGATACTCGGTGGGTATGAATTACAGGCCCGTACTCATTTCTAGATATTCTGGCTATTCATTGCTGGAAAATTATGAACTCTGCTTTTTATATCCCTTTCGCAGTCACATTCTTCAACAACGTCGCTTCAAACTAATTTCTGTTCCTTGTGGTCCCTTTAGCTGTTGAATGTTGGTCAAATTAATTCAGCATACTCATAATAAGAGCGTTCTAAATGACATAATATGCTCCATAAAAGCTTTTGACAAGGCAGACAGCCAAGGGACTGAAAGGTGATAGTCTTTCGCCATTTCTGAGTGATGTGGCTGCCAAAACTCATGGACTTGAGGAGGTTTGACCTTGCACAGACAGCGATCAGTCTTCATGAAGACAGAGTGTCACATGCACATGCCTTAATTTCACAGAGGAAGAACTGGAACAGTAAAACAAGAGAACCTTGGGCATCCCTAAAGAGAAAAAATGTGTAAGGCTTTCAGGGTCTCACCAACAGCTAAAATTAACTCTGAATCACCCATGTGAATATATTCTGATGCAAAAAAAATTGCCACAAGCCACAGTCATTACTATCTTCCATGGCCACCACAACTGCAAATGAAAGTTTCTTTCTCTTACTAGAGATAAAAAGCTACTAAGTCTTCATTAGCCAGAACCATTTTTTGTCTGCAAGGACAAAAAAAGAGTTGCCATGCCAAACGTGGTTTGAAAGGATAAGCAAGCATTCAGCATAACAAAACACGCATTTTTAAAGAAGGTCAGTATCATTTAATGCCACTGTTCTATGTTGGCAAATCTGTTCATTTTTCCATCACCCTCAGAGAAAATATAAACAGCCATTAGGAGCCAGAAGGGCTAAGGGAAATGCAGTGTTTTAATTGCTTTGCCTTGGGAGCATTGCAGAAGCTGGTCTTGCACAATGCATATGCTGACAACTCAAACAGAGACTTATCTATGGAATTTGAAACTGCTTTATAAAAGAACATACATGAACCTGACAGAAAGTACTGACTTAAGACCCAGTATTAGCTTATTAAACAATATAAACGAAGGAAGGATGCATTCATAGCCTATTTGCTATGTCCATCTGGGATCCTTTTAGGCTGACAGTAGCATATTATTGAGCAACAGAATTCAGGAGGAATTTGAAGGAATGCAAGGAGAATCATTATTGCTCTGTACAGAAAATAAATGTATTTATTGCCAGACTCTTTGATTTTCTAACGTTTTGAGAGCAAGCAACGAGCACCACGTTGGATATTTAGGTATTTTTATTTTGAGAAAATGCAAATCTGATAATTTATTGTCCTACTACAAGCAGTAATCTTAATATTGGAGTCAGAGCAAGGATGGCAAGGCTTTTAGTACTGTATGCATAGTAACTAACACAGTAGAGGATCACTGCTTGGACCTTAAGCAATTAATGCAAATCAGTGCTAACTACCTGGTTTCTATTTTACCGGTTTTGAAATATAGGGGTGATTGCTATTCATACCACAGTGTATAAAACACTGTTATACACAGCTATATAAAAATATACATAAGCAAAGAAAAAAAAAATCTTTTCCTACTCTCTAACTAGCTCTGTAATCCTCATAAACATGTAAACAGCTAACAGATAAAATTTAAATAATTATATATGACAACAACGGGCTTCATAGTCGAAGTTAAAACAACTACTATTTTAATCACACCTCAGTTTTTCTAGGCTTCAATATTTTATGGCAACTTACATTAAAAGACCTCCCTATTGAAATAAAATGTTTGCATGAAATATTCTAATTTTAGTTTAAATTCAATAAAAAATAAAAGCGTTAAAACCCTCAAGACCTCTCAGTGAGAAAGGTAGAAGAATTCTTTTATAGGTTGTTGGCTTTTTTTTTTTAATAGGTTCATTATTTCAAACCAAGCTCAGGATATTTACACATCAGAACTGTGCAATACTGCTTCTTAAGGGCTTCTTTTAGATCATAACTTAGTAATGGGAGGATATGACCAAGCTACCAACAAAATCAAGGAAAAAGCTTGCATCCTAAATGAAATTTAAAATGTATTGATTGGGGGAGGGAGGGGGGAACACAACCAAACCTTATCTTTCACTGTCTTTTGTCACACATTTGCTACCAGCTCTTAAGTCTTTCATATAGGAAAGAAGCAACTTCATGCCTAGTGAAATTAAATATATTTCAGAGATCACTGGTTTAATGCTCAGGAATACCTCATTTGCCTTTATTTATCTCTGAATTTGAAATATTTTTTCAAGATAGAGGTGGAATTTATTCCGGCAACTTCAAATATCGGCAATGAAACCATCACCACAACTGTTACTCTTACATCTACCAAAAAAAGCAGAATCACAGAATAATTTAAAACCAACATTTTCTTACAAGCAAAAAAGTAACAGAAAAGGTTATCTTCAAGACAACTGTGATTAAAATGCCTCAATTTTAGTGGGAAAAATCCAGTCCAATAACAAGGAAGTTCTTATTTGACCAAAGCTCTGAGGCTACGCTGTTTCTTATGTTTGAGAACAAAACAACAAAGGGAATACACACAAATTTTCTTTCTCATTATTTAATTCTCTTAATCAATGCTATTTTGCCCAAGTTTTGAACTTCTATGTCCCCACAGAAGGAAGCCACGGTCCTATTGTCTTTAATACCAGGATAGTGCACTAACTGATTGGGCCTGATGACATAATAGTCTTTCTGTCACTCTTGGGGGTACACATTATAGAGAGTTCTATGCCTGCTTTACAGGTATCAAAGGAACTACCAGAGGGAAGTTATGCTAGATCAGAACCTCATGTCGCTGCAGCACTTTCAGTCACACAGAAAAGTCTATTCAGATCCAGGGTCTGAATCTGCAGAACTGGAAACGTTTGCAGACGAAGTTTTAAATCTTCTTTCCAAAAGAATTCAGCAATAGTGTTTGCAGGCCATGAACACTTAAATCTGGTATAAGCTGTTCATGTTGCTAAAATTAGTCTAGTCAGCTTACTCATGATCATTTCTGTTTAGGTACCACTATTTCTTACACCACTTTCTTGGTTATTGTACCACAAACCAGATCAAAAAAAGTACCCAGGGTAACCAGCTTTTTGGTGGATTGTTTCTTTGACAGCTTAGTCACAATCCAGATCAGTTTCCCAATCCACATAGGTATGTTCACGTCACTATGAACTATCAGAGGGCAATAGGTAGGTGGGACTGATCAGTAAAGACCAAGGGCACTGTTATTTTTAAGCTACAGTAACAGCTTACGCAGGAATACATGATTTGTAGAACCACCATATTAATCATGCCATTGTTTGAAATCAACTTTTGCCAAAATTTGAACTCAAAAGGGGTGCAGGCCCTGCTCAGATACAGAGGACCAAAACTACAGTTTTATCCAAATCTAATTATCTCTTACACAGGAATCTTGGCAAAAAGCTGCCCATGTTCTTGCAAATAATCTCATGGGACCTTTTCATGTACTCAAATATTCAAAAGTTTTTTTCTGTCTCATCTGAAAAACAACCAAAAAAACCACAAAAAAAACCCACTATCATAGTGGAGAACCTCCTTGTAACTGGGTTATTAGCTTAGTGACTCAGGAGGAATAGTGCCATCTACTGAAATAACTACACTTTTTAAAACACAGCGTAACAAAATCATTTCTCATCAGCTGGTTATTATATATGGATGAGTTGTTGTCCAGTTAATTTAATAAAAAATTGTTGTAGTACAGACACTTCAAATCACTTGGCACCTGCTGTTTTTCCTTTGCCACTAGTGCATTTCAAAAGCTTATTCACAAAACAAAAGAAATAAGGTTATTTGCAATGATACTTTCAAGAACCTTACATGGCCTCAGAGTACTTGGAACAGTCCAGAGGGGAACTAACTCTTGGCTGCTAAATGTTGCAAGAAAATAGAAGCCTGGAACATGCAAGCAATGAGATAAGTCAGGAAAAAATAAATCCACGTTTACTGTTTCTGCAAATATCCAAGGAAATCCAAAATCCAGCAGTGCAAGCATATGGCATTAAAAGAAACATGATGAAAGAGATTACCATGGGTTCACACTACCAACAAAACATATAGCATGCAAAAGGAATATATCTCAAAGAATTGAAAAAACAAGTGAGATGGAACAACGTTTTGGTGATATTAAAAGAACAGATTGAGGTAAACAAGGTGAGGTTTAACCATTTGAATCTTTTAAGTAATAACTGAAAAAGCTACATCCTTCTAGGCCTTCCGCTGAAAATGCAGCCAATTACCTCCAGAGAAAGGAGCAGGGGTTAAAGATTCACCAACAAAATAGATGCTGTGATTTGAGATGATGGGTGGATACGGAGAAAGTGATGATAAGTTATTATGGACTTTGTAAACCAAAATAATATTGATAGATCAAATGATACTTATGCATATAAATGAAGTATATACAAATGCTTTATCATCAGTCGTGTCAGGAGGGAGTTCAAAGAATTGACTGCTATAAGAACTGCCAAGCGACTTACAAAATGTGCGCATTACTGAATCTTTCACTTGGTTAGGCAACTAATATGATCAGACCTTATTGTATGGTTAGTCACTGAATATAAAACAATGAAGCAAATTTTTTCTAAATTTATAAACAACTAAGTAAGGCCTAGTAATCATAAAATCAGATTCAGAAATACCCTTTTGGTATTTCTTAGATTTGACGGTACAGAAACCAAATAAATACATCGTTCTTATAAATCATGAACTTTAAAAAAAACACCAACCTTAAGTATCTCAGGAGATTTTGCTTTAGATAAAGTTTTCTGTATATTTTCATCCTCTAGGAAAAAATCAGACATTAAAGGAAATAATGGAGAAGGGTATTAATGTTTTATGTTCTGCAAATCATACAATGCAAGGTTGCTCTCCTGTACTTACTATTCAGCCACATTTCCCAAAAGGACTTTTAACTATAACAAATGAAATACAGATTTTCTGACCTGCTAGCAATAAAACAGATATTTTCCTAAATATTTGAAACAATGCTATTGATAACTGTTTTGAAAGACTTTATTGCTATATATTGCAATTAGTAAAAATTATTTCCAGATTAGATTTTTCCTTTTATAAAATGCATAAACTCCTTTAAGTATGCTTTAAGCTGATCTTAAATTGGAAAATACTAAAAATATATTTAACGAATTACAAGTGTACCAAGTAATTGAAAAATCATTTTTTTCAGACTTTTTTGTAAGTCTACATATGTTTCCGTGACTTTTTTTTTCCCCAGAAAGGTAAGATATCATGAAGAAATGCATGTCTTTTGAGAGAACAGTCTCATGGTAATCTTTAGGAACTCTCTATAGATTTTCAAGTCATCTTGTCAAGCAGCAGAAATTCTACTGTGTGAGCTATCAGTCCAGTCACAGAGCTTGAGTAGCCAGCTGAGAACACAGCTTCATCCCATACTCACTGGAGTCAATGGAAAAAATATCTGTAGGATTTTGTAACTGAAATGTATAGGAGACGTTCCAAATACTTCAATGAGCATTGAATCGATCCCAGCACCAGAAGCTATAGTCACTGTGAGTAATACATGAGCTATCCTTAGGCTGCAGTGTATTTGCATAAACCTTTTGTTGAATAACTTGAAGAACAAAATAAATCAAAACTGAAATCTATTCAAAGTTAAATGGCAAGCCAGAAAAGAGATTTAGTGAGTTAAATTATTCACCATGCTCCAGTGAAAGCATATTTCACAGATTCACATTCCCAAGTGAACTCATGCTCTGCCACAGCCTAGCTAAATTTAGCATGAATAAGCATCTCCGGACAAATAACAGCCAAATAAAACAGGTGCCTTAATACATGCACTCAGAGCCTGTTATTTTGCAGAAAAACACAGCCACACATACATGGTTCTCATGTGATTTAACAACATTTACAGTGTGTACAAAGCTCTTCTGTACTGGGCACCCAAACAGGGCCTTGGGCTAATATGCATTTGTGATACTGCACTAAACACAAAATTAATGCCTGACTGATTCATAGTATTAAAATATCAGTGGGCTATGTCTACTATAATTTCTGTGAACTACTTTTCTTTCCTTTATACTCTTTATGAGACGGGATGACCAGAACTGAAAATACCAATTCATATGATGGCATTTTATTATTCTTATATACATACAGCCCTATGAGGGCTACTATGGGGACGTTAACTCCATCCCAGCCAGACCCAATACACACAGATATCCTTTCCTTTCTATATTATAGTCTCTGCACTGTGGTTCTATAAACACGGAAGTTGTATTTCCCTAGATTATACAGACTCCTCCAGCATAGTGCTAATTTCTCCACTGAACTATCCTTCCCAAATAACTTGTATCTGGATTTTTCTCTAGCACTTTATTTTGTCATCCTCTTGCCTTTCATTAATGCTTACTCTGTTAGAAGCACTCAAATCCAAAGGAGATGTTAAACACACCTCTCTCAAAGTTGCTGGTTTCTCTGTGCATGGAATGTAAACGGTCCCATGGCACTTTTCAAAAACAGAGAGGAATAACCAGTCTTCTGGAACTACCTGGTCCTGCACAAATGTTCACAGGGCTGCACCACAGCAGTCATACCTGTTTGCACAATCACTTTGCTATCAGTTCCTGAGAGGACACTGTAAAGGTATCTGGAGAAACAATGTCATATGAAATACAACAGAGAAGTAGCATTACGCTACCTAGAGGTGTTTGGAGACTGTCAGAGAACACGGGTTTCAGGGGAGCTCCAACACAGGGAGCTCCTGTGGTGAAAGACAAGATGGACCAGAGCAGGGCCCTGGGTACTGAAGAGTTCTGAAGCATACAGAAACAAAGGACCCTGGCAAGTGAATGGAAAATGATACTGCTTAAAGAACAATAACAATCACTAACAAACATTGACACTAATAAGCTGAATGAATGGCAGTTTGATCAAACACTGTTACAAAAGCAATGAGCAATTCAGTCACATTTCCCAGGATTAATGTTAATTTTATGTTAAAGTATCTCCTATGTTATTGTAGCTGCAGTATAAGACAAATGACTAAAACATAGGCATAAACGTGGAAATAGATGTAGATTCTCAAGAATTAAAGCTGCTAATAACGGACGTACAGAAGACAACTGAGTGTCCGTGCTGAACTCAGATGCTTAAGAAAATTTATAGGTTTCCACAAGAGAAAAATGAATAAAGAGCTGGAAACATACTCATTCCAAACTGAATAAACAGAGATGATCTAAGATAAGACACTTCTACCCAATAGAAAAAGTCATAAAGATAACAAAAATAATTGAACACCAGAAAGACAGCATGCAGGAGGTAACAAGTAAGAAGATTATTTGAGTAGGCAGCTCAGAGAAGAGACAACTACAGAAAGAGAAAGTGGCAGATAATCGGAGTTGAAAACTCCAGACTTGGTTTATTTAAATTAGCTGTACTGAAAGAGAAATAGAAAGATTGCTGAAGTGAAACTCACAATGGATATGGGCCGTAAAACAGAGGAGAGAAGGATCAATCTGCTAATGGTTCTGACCTCCCTACTCATGTTAACATGGTCAGGGCAAAATAAAACATTTGTACTCAGACATGGTAAACAGCAAGGAAGCAGATAATTGCACAGACATACTTTCTCAAGTCACTGTTATGTTTTCCTCATGGTTTATCTATGGTTATATAAAAGCAGAGGTAATGATCTACTTACCTTATGCATTAATTTACGACCAAGGAAACAAAGCACAGTAAATAATAATTACCATCACTGTTTTGTTTTAAATCTTGCCACAAAATTCTCAGTGGCCAATAAGCACTCATTCATCTAGGACTTTCTCTTTTTTTCCTCCCCTTTATAAACATTTCTGCATTTAATACACTTTGCTTTCACAAGACAATTTCACCACAGAACAGCTAAACAATAAATAATGTCAAAGTCTTCAACAGCATAAAGATATAAGCAGTTTAACTCTATATACATAAATTCACTGTCTTCAGTGAGACAGATAAAGCCAAACAAGTGTCTATGTCTTTGCAAAATACAGGAATTAATTATTAAAATACATTTTTCAAAACAAGACTGTCAAACTCTACTTGTGGGAAAGACTTTTAAAATTCTGTAACTCCTGTCCTGTATCAAACTTGCTTTGATCTCCTTAAAGAAACACAAATTTAACTGTCGAAAATAAGCCATTGCTCAAATCTTTTACAGTTCTGATCCAAGCAGGAATCTATTGGCTTCTAGCGTTTCTTTTTCTCCAGAAACATACTTCTGAGTATAGCCGTTCACAATATAAAATACAGTCATCTGTTTAGATACTTTAAGTGCATTCATATCTTTTGCAAAGGCAACTACTATCTTTTTGCATTCGTTATAAACGCATTTTTCAGTCTAGCTAACAAGTGTGAATAAAATTATTTATTCTGAGCTTCTCAAAAATGCTTATTAATTACATTTATTGTGAGCTTGCATTAATGCTAAATGTGCTATCCATTTTTGCTATTCATAATCTGTGCTTATATATATATATTCCTTTATACTACTTAAATCATCCAACTCACCCACAGAAACACCACATACAAAAGATAACACATGGAGATAAGCACAGTGCCACTCACTCCCAACCAGAACCAAAGAAAATGGGACAACATGCCCTTCCCCAGCACCTCCACTCTATTAAAGATGAGGTCTGTTATCACAGGTGGTCTGTTGATGACACCCGCAGGAATATCACAAATGATATCAGGTGGCCTATTCCCAAGACATCTATGACTTTACAGGTTAAAACCAACAGCCTGCAGGTTAATTGGAAACCACTGGTAACTGCAGAGCCTCAACAAACTATGCTTGTGTGAGACAATACTTTAAAAGCAGGCAGTCATATCTTGTATTAAGTTAGGTAGCCTTATTTTCCACCTCCTGAAGACAGATACTGAGGAAAATTTTATGACAAGTTCAACTCCTAGACCAAAGCCAACTGCATTCAACATGGAATACCTCCTGCTGAAACTGTCAAAAAAGAAAGCCCATATATATAGATCTAGAAGTCACTCTAAGAGACTACACAAAACATACACCAGGATAATTCCATTCCCTCCACATTCTAGTAATTATAAAACGTTAAACATAACATATTGACAATTATATTGCTAATTCTCTTGAATTGATAGGCTCTACCCTCAGCAAGTCCCCCACTTAACTTGAGGTTACACCACGGCGGCACAGCTGTTTGCTTCTGGTTCTGGAAATAGGGCAGTCCTGTTCTCTGCTATACTGGGTGAGATCAGCATGCCTTTAAACGCTTACATTTGAAAATACAAATCAATATATGTAGGAAACTATAGTATTAATGTTGAGGAAATTCTCGGCCTTAAAATGTATAATCCTATTCCAGAAACTGTCCTTGACACCAGTAGTCTGAATATTTTTCCTAATTAGCATGATGTAGAAAGTGGAAGAATAAAGGCAAAAGCCCATGACAGGGAAGGGATCCTAAACAAGAATAAATTATTTTCCCCTTTACCCTCTCATTTCAAGCTGCAGTATCATAAAAACAGGTTGACAATTTTAAAAAAATCCTATAAGGCAAAGAAAACACCAGTGCCAACCTGGCACCCACTGGGTTTTCTACCTTGCCAAAATCTTTCATTGAGCTGCTAGTTGAAAGTGTGAGGAGCATGCTGATGCCACAGCTGCTGCTGTGTTTGTTGTGTCCTATACTGGTGGAGCTTCTCCAAGGATTTCCTCCAGAACAGCTCATTTTCAGTTCAAATATAAATCCAAAAAAATCCTTCTCAGTAAGAGAGATCCTGACAGCACTAAGATGCAGGTCTAAGACAGGCTTAAGCAGAACATTAAACTACATGCTTGTTTCAAACAAATTAATAATATGCTATGTGTTACTCAGTCACTTTCCGCAACCTGAAGTCATTAACAGTTGGGCCAAATTGCTGAATGCAAGATGAAAAGCTCTTTTTTTTTTAAATCTTTGTCAACTGCAGACCCTCTGTCACTAGCTAATATATGCTGAGTGAATGGATGTTACATGATTCTACACATCTGCACTACATCATCACAGGAGTACGCAGCAGTTCAGATTGCCAGGTAAATTCCCAAACTGATTTTTACAATCTGAGCAAAACAAATACTGTTACAATACCAAACCTGAGAGAAAGAAGAGTGACAGAAGAACTGTGTCTTGCTGGAGGTAGAGAGGAGGAAAGGAATTGGATTTGCTTTCTATTTTTGGCACACAGAACTGACAAAAAAGTAACTGTGTCCACAGGGATTCCTAAGGAAATGCTACTATGATGGAGTACTGAGGAAGAAGCACGATGACTAATGCATGTTGGGGGCAGGATGTGAAAGGGCTTTGCCAGGTATTGGAAGAAACCTCCAATAAAGAACAGTATAAATTCACTGTCCCCAAAGTAAACTGAAAGCCAGGCTGTGACTCTCTGGGTCACCAGCTTCATAGCAAGTCCAGATTGTTTCCCCCTGCATGACATTCCATTCAAAAAACTTGTTTTGAGAGGTGGACTGAAAACCTTGCATGGCTTGACAAACGTTTGCGAAGTGTAAACTGTCAAAAGTCAGCTGTTTAACATAGATCAGCCAATTGTACAATCCATGTCTCAAAATGTTTTGGTAGTCTTTTTTGATCTTGATTAATAAAGGAAAGGGAACTTATGTAATGGCTTTGCTGTCCAGAGCATTACCTAATATTGTCATTGGAGAATAGCTTCCAGGGAAGCTGTTAAATAGCATACATGATGATACTGGTAATCTCTAAGTAATGGTAAATAAATTGAAAGTCAAATATATGCTATGCCCACATAGGATCATATGCTTTCTCAGACTTCTAAGCAGTAGCCTACTCTGTTCAGCCTGCTAACAGCATTTTGGTATAAGGACCCATGCAGGGCTAGAAAGCCGTGGTCTGGAAGGGGACTGCAAGCTTGGTAGTTGTGAGGCTGAGCTGTGAGCGCACATGTGATATAATGCATGCTCCACATGTGTCGCTGATACAACAGTGACCAGGATCAGGGAACAACTGAGGGCAACGAGGATATATACTTAAATACTGCTTAAAAAGGTAAAACAGAGGAATGACACCTTCAACTTGTAAAAAAAGCACAAATGTCTACAAAAAAAGATGCAGGAACAATAGGAATCTGCCCTATTATTTATAGGGTTTGCTCTGAAAGTACCATCTTTCATACTGCAGCTCAGATTATTGTGTGAAACCAGTCTCCAGAGATTCATATTTTAAAGTAGATGTCAGACAATCCTTACTGTACTTGTAACATTTCAATTTACTATGGTAGATCTATTTTAATGCAATATCCTCTAGTTTTGGAGAGGTTGAGCACCTTTACCTCCTACTGACTTCACTTGGAGTTATAAGTGCTCAGCAGCCATGATGAATGATCCCAATATCTTTCCACAACAGGACCCATGAAGATTTGCATTGTTTAATAATAGTAACTTGCCAAATGATCTGCATTCTCTCTGTGTAGGTTCCCAAAAGAACCTGACAGGAATGAAAAAACAAACTGAAAAAATGGAATAACAGTCAAATTTTTCAAAAATATATTTGAAGACTTTTTCAGTTATAGAAATCATTTTCAGATAATAAGAAGAGAAAAAGAGCTTGCAGAAAACGCTAACTAGAATGGAAAAAAAGTTGTGCTTGTCTTCATAGTGACATCTATGGAAAATCTTAAGAACTAGTGTCATTCAGTTGTCTAAACAAATAGATCAAAATTAATGGATTCTTAAATGGTGCATGGAATTCATATGTTACACATATGTTATACAAAATAGCTATTATTATTATCCTTTTGAAATAATCTTGTGGTCCTCCTTTGTAAAAGAAACACACTGAAAGCCTATAGTACAGTATTGTCTGATAGTACAATAATTTAGGTAAAAAAAATCTAATCTAATTAGGATTAGGATCCTTTAAAGGATCCTTGTCAAACTGGAGTTCCATGAAAGGACATTAATTTTTATTAACCACAGATAGTTTTCTGGAGGATATTTCTCTGGCATCCGTCTGTTTTACACATATTATATATGCACACATTATTCAGTGTAAATGAGTTACGCCCCTTTTACCACATGAAACTCCTAACTATGCTGCAGATCAGAGATCACTGCATGAATGGATTCAGAAAGAGATGCCCATTTGGCTGATTTGAATTCAAAAGAAAACATTTTTTTGATCTGGGTTTATTGTAGCGTGAAACTGCTGCTTCCATAAAATTCAAAGCCAGTAACCACAGATAAGAATCTTTGTTTATTAAGAATAGTTTAAAAATTAAAAAATGCCATTTTAGGCCACAGTGAAATCAGCAGTTTCAGATAGCAGTACTTATATTTTACAGTAGATTTTTTTTTTTAGAATAATACTCTTCATAGCTTCTTACAGGCATGAAAATAGGTTCCAGTTCATGAACTAACAGAATATCCTGAACAGTAAGATCCATGTTCTTTCTAGTGTTTTGTGAACAAGACAGGAAGAAAAGAAAGACCACTTTATACTAGTATGATTCCCTACTAAGTATCAATATATTGTCCTGATATCTAGGGCTCAGTGTCTGTTAAATTTGCTGGTGCTAAATTTGCAGAGGTGAGTACAGTGAAGAGAGAGCATATGCTCCAGCCTTTCAACTCATATTGCAGCTGCTGGTGCAGCGTATCCTGCTGTGTAGCCCTTTAGGAGAAACCAGAAATGTTTCATCTGTGCCCTAATGTTAGAGCTGACGCAGGGATAAACAGTAGACAGCTTGCTCCCCCTTTGTTCCTGCTTTGTACCTGCTTTAAGAGCAACCCTTATGGGAGGTGCATCTCCAAGGTGGCGTAAGTGAATACTGCAGTAATCATACATTCTTGTGATTTTGCACTCCTGCAATTGAGATCACATCAGAGTTTTAAATTATAAGTCAGAGGCTGTACAACCCAGCTACAAATTCTGTACAAGAACAGAGAGAAGAACAGAGACAAGGGAGTAGCAGCAGCACATTGAGGCAGATGGGTCAAAGACCATGTCAAGAACCTGAAAAATCATAGAAAGGCTCTAAAAAGGCTGTTAGACCTATTCTGCAACAGCAGTAAAACCACTGAGACTGTATAAGCAGAGGCTGGTTTGAAGAACAGCACATTTGAAAGAATGTGAGGCATAGCAGGCCAAAATGACTTGGCATTAAAGGCATGTCTCTGTGGTGGGCAACATCGTTCTAATGCTACAGAAATAGCACAACAGATTCCCTATGGAAAAAGCTCAAATATCCAGGGATGGGCATCTCTCACCTTCCTACTCTGCTCGACAGAGGAAATCAGTCTCTCAACTAATTTTTACAGGTGCCTAAATTACATATCTCTGAGATACTGGCTCTGAGGTGGATAATGCAAGCTCTTTATTACTTGTCTTAGCAATAACATCAAAAACCTTCCTTCTCCTTAGGCAACTACTGCTTTAGTCTCAGTCTTCATCTTGTAGAATAGGGATTGGAAAGGTTGGAGGCAGACTTCATGAAGTGAAGTAAATCAATGAATAATTACTATACTACATAGCAGAAGCAGCCAGCAGCACTTCTGAAAGAGTGAGCCAGACAGACACTGCTAATTTGCTGTTGTAATCCTGTCACAGCAATCCAACTCCTCAACCCGTTTCTTTAAACTGAGAATAAGATGCCGCATCAATAACTTTGCAGATTAAAAGAAAAAAGCAGAAATACACTAGACAAATAAAAAGTAAAATGCAATCATTCAACGACAAACACAAGTCAACATTTGAGAAAAGTGAATGATGCTTGATAGTATCATATCTAATAAAATGGGAAAATGTGAAGCAAATTAAATAATTAAATTTTATTGCTTTTTATTCCAAACTATCTTTGTCAATTATTTAATTATCATAACAAAATATTTTCATTTTCTCTAAGTGGAAAATTTGTTCAAAGTACTTCACTGTCTAAAAACTGTGGATTCTCTAGTGCTTCTTCATCCACCAATCATTCCTGAAGTTATAGAACTCAGAAGTCCTTTCCTCCACTGTAGGATCACAGAGCCCTCACCTGTCTATCAAATACATAATATGGATATACCTTTGCCAAAAAGTTCATGCAGCTCATGTGACATGAGCCACGTGAATTTTACCCCAATACATACAGCAGGACAGGTGTATTTGCAGACACGTTATTAAATTTTATATTATTTTAGAATTTGGAGAATAAAAAACTCATCTTACAATTATAAATTTCACTGACTACCCCGAATCTGAAAGTCAGTGGAACAAAATGCATGATCCAGAGGTATTAGGAGATTCTGTTCTTATTGATCTGTGAACTGCTGGTCTCTTCTAATCAGAACGTCTATCTTACCTTGTTACTTCCAAACCATTAGTGCAGTCTAAAAGAAATATGTAAGTACAGGCTTTTTTTAATTGCTTTGTATAAATTTAGAATTAGAAGTTCACAGGAGATGTTTCAATCTGATTTGTACCTTGACCATGCTGCTTTTTTCATTATTGTGCAGCTAGCAACCCAGGAAAGACTAGAACTATTAATAATCATTCGATCCTGTGCATGCACAGCATATTCAGCCCAGTAACAACAGCCCAACTCAGAAATGTAATTTACAATGTAGTCCTCCAAAGGGCCAAGGCATGTTAAATAATTTGCTATTAATAAGAAGAGTTGCAAACAAGAACCGTTCAAAAATAGGTACAAATACATTTTAACATTAAACATTAAATACCTTCTCACGTGTCAAAATTGTCACTATGTACCTATAACAGCCATTCAGAATTTCATGGTCACTGCTAATGTTTGGATTTTTCCACTCATGTATCTGCTAGTCATTACACTAAACATCAGTCTCTAATACTTTGAGAATCCAGATTCTATACAGATACACAAATGACATTCAATTTTAATGGAATCATATAGGCTGTAGAAGGTTAGTGTTCAAAGTAGCAGATGAAGAACTCAAACTGACAACAATGGTGATAAACTTACTACTTAATTGTGCATTATCATGTAAACATTTGTACAGCATAAAACTCCATTAAGTATGTATTTCCTGATTTTCAGAATTTTAGGTCTAAGATAGTCTGAATATTCTGCAACGCTGTACTCTTTAAAATATTCAATCAATATAAACAACAATGAGCAATGCAGTGGCTTAAACTTTGCAATTTTGTGTACTAGGCAAGTATATGGATTAGCACTACAGAATTTGCAAAAATATATAAGGAACGTAGGAGGTATAGTATCCAAAAAACTAGCATAACGGTACATTACCTTGCTTGTGAAGGGTTGCTTCAGCAAGTGGTTGTCTTAAGAAACAGTAATTCATTTTTAGTTATTCTTTTCTTGTGAGTCTGTTATACACTACATAGCATAAATCAAATTATTTCATAAATGAGACATACAAGATGGAATAATGTAAAGTATCAAATCTACTTAAGAATAATGTCAAAATACTATCCTTCATCTGCTTTACTAGTTACTATTCCATCTTCTTTTTTGTTTATTCTTAGGATCACCTGCAGAATCTAGAAATTGAAACCAATTGCATTGAAAGTAGGAGAGAAAACTGTCAGTGATTTACTAGGTACAAGACTATGTTCTACAGCCCATGGGGGCAAAAACGAGCATGTCAGCTGAAGGCAGTCTAGCACAATTCAGATGTAGCAGAAACCTAATCTAGAATGTTGATGATATGGAGTCCATTGCTCCATTCTGTCTTCCCAACAATTTTACACCTTTATTCCTTGTAAATATGGTGCAGCATGCAAGAACTTGCATACTCACAAGTTTTCCCCTTCTTAGCAAAGTCTCTACTATACTTTTTGCCATGCCAAGGGTTTCACTAACAAACAAAATTAATTTCCTGGAAGTAATGATCAATTTAGACATTAAGCAATTCCAGGATTGTGCTTTTCCTTAGCAAAAATATCACATCTCACCCAACAAAAACGTGTGGTGTTTTTAAGAAAAATATTGTATTTACAGTAGAAATTCTGAGCAGCCAATAATCATATTAAAAATTGAACTCCAATCTTGAGCTAAAACGTTCTCTAAGCTGTTTATTATCTTGATCAATGTTTAGAAATAAATTTAGGAAAAACATTCTCTAGATTAAAAACGATCAATAATAATTTCATTTACATGATTAATTTTTGCAGAAATAGTGCTATTTCTGAGAATTAAGGCCAAAAATAAATAAAGTAATATAATTAAAATATTGCTGTTATGAATCCAGAATCTATACAAATGCGTTTACCAGTATTTATAACTCTAATATATTTACTATTATAATAATTCCCCAAGTTGCCATCATTCATTAGAAAAACAAGCAAAATCAGAGATGTTTGTCTCTGAGACATTTTCTTTGTTTGGGACCATTTCCCTGCGTTAAGCTTTGAAGGTAGCTAGAGATGCAGAATATGAGTGAAGCGCAACTTCCCCTTTGGCCAGCATGTCAGAGATGAGTAATCAGAAGCTCTCATTTGTGAGTCAGGTAACATGGAGTTAAAAAATATAAAAACATGAAGTTTATGTCTATCTTGTTGTCTGGGGTTTTTTCTCCTCCAGAGTGTAAACCTTTCTGGGAAAGTGAAATCAAGGAACAGACTCCACAGGGAACAGCAAGCCAGGCATGATTCTGTGCAAACGAATGACAACAAAAAATAACCTATGCATATGGATTCCTTAACCTTCTGGCCCATAAAAGTTGGTCTAACTGCAGGTTTCCTTCCTTGTGAAAGCTGGGAGCTGGCCAAGGACATCTATGGAGGACATGGTGGAGTCTATCCACTATGCAGTTTCTGCTGGTCCAGGCATTACTGTTTCTAGTTAACCATAGGCAATGTTACCAGGGCTGGAAACTACAAAATTGTTGCCCACCAAAAAATACCAGTCTATCAAACACTAGAAGTTTGCTGACAATATGCTTAGTCCAATAAAAATGTCAAAGAAATTTATCTTTTTCCCTAATTTTTTTCCTACCAAGACTTTAAGATGAGCTGCCCATCTGCTATGTTTCCTTAGGTCCCACACTTTCAGTCCCCAGATCCTTTGACTTACATGGCCAATTGATCATCTAGGCAGCTTCTAAAGAAATCCTATGTGAAGAATAGGTTGTTTTGGCAGTTTCTTTCCAGCAGAAAACTCCGTAGACTCACTATCAATTGTTTTGGACCACTCAGTTTCTTAGTCTGGTTATCCATCTGTGAAATCAGCTGCCTGGGTTGACCTATGCTCGAAAGACCAAGGAAGTAACCTATCTCAGGGAACATATAACAAGAATTTTTCAAAAACAGAATTTTACCTTTAAGAAAAAATGTGCATGGTTGTCATATCATCTTGATTCAAGACAAAAGTCTTATAGGACTTATATGGGTGCTTGGATGGGGCTTGGAGCAACCCGGTCTAGTGGAAAACGTCCCTGACCATGGCAGGGGGGTTGGAACTAGATGATCTTTAAGGTCCCTTCCAACTCCAACTATTCTATGATTCTCTGATAAAAGATCGACTTTTTTTTTTTTCCGAGGAAAAGACTAGCTCTAGCACTGTAACTGTAGCATGCCTTGATGAAGTAGATGCTTCTGCCTCTCAGATGCTGGCCTCCTCGAGAGAAGCCAATGTGTTCAAAAGAGCATTTCAAGAAATTGTCCCAAATATATAACATGTTTTTATCAGACAGACAGTATTAAAAAAGAGACTTAATATAGCACTTTATGGAAAACAATGTAACCTAATGCAGTGCATCACATAACTGGATGAGAAGCAATTGATATGACATAATAACAAGAGAAGTTATGGTCAATTGTGTCAGATCAATAAGTAATAACGACTGAGGCAGAAAGTATTTCCATTGAGATTAATGGCTTCTTATAGCAGTGTCCTAGTGCTACATCCAGATCCATTAAATCTGCCATGTCATTAGCATTTAAGGAAACCCCTCTGGTTTACTCATTAATACAAGCATATGTTTGTTTTTAAACAGAATATCACTAGGATATTTTGTTTTCTTTTCCATTCTTAGTCATGCAAAACACGGGCTCATGCTGCACAAAAACAACATGTTATAATTTATATCCAATTATTTTCTTACCAAGATATTTCAATAATAGCATCGAACTGTGCGTAACTCTTTAGAAAG
This sequence comes from Rhinoptilus africanus, assembly GCA_013400135.1. Classification (NCBI taxonomy): domain Eukaryota; kingdom Metazoa; phylum Chordata; class Aves; order Charadriiformes; family Glareolidae; genus Rhinoptilus; species Rhinoptilus africanus. Next base: position 188,557 of record VXBO01009790.1, on the reverse strand, counting down.
TAATTTTGATATGACTGAGTGCCAACCAAATCCAATTTTGACATTTTTAAGTTAATTTAGTGCTAAGGGTAAATTTATGGAAGTAGCTGATCAAGTTCTCCATTTATTCTCCAGACAGATATTGTACTGATAAGGGCTTGTAAGCTTTTTAAATCAGGACAACCTCTAGACTTTTTATTTCCTAATACGAGTCCTAAGATAGACTAAAATGGCATCAACTTCCTTTACAAGTGTACACACAGCCTAAGATAGCTATTTTTTCCATTTTTTAATTTGGCCACATTGGAATTAGGACAAATTGGGATCAACAGTGAAGCACTATTTGAATGGAAGTAAACCATTTTTTTTTCCATTGCAGGTACTATATGTCCTTTTACTCTCCTGTAATGAACTCTAAAATATCTTTCTTATAGGTGGAGGGAACAACAAATCAGCATCCTATTTCATTCTACAGAAAACACTCCTGCTCTTCCCTTGTGGCTCCTTTAATTAAAATTAAAACTAAAAACTAACTTAGGAACTCATGAGAATACTGGAAAGCCTTAGTGGATGCTGGATCAGCCTCTTAATTTATACGTTCTTCTGTTACAGAGTAGTGCTCTCTTCTATATTACAGCCACTGAGTTTTCTTGTTGAGATTTGTAAGATGAGTAGAGAAGAGGTAAAGCACTGGGACAGACAGACCTAAGCAGAGGAAGAGCAGTAGTATCAGATGTGAAGTAGCAGGAAGGAGAACAGAGCATTATGAAAAACAAGGTAGGGTAAGCTGTCAAAAAAGTAGCAGGATAGGAAGGCTGACAGGAAGAGGATCACAGGTAGAGAAAGGTGGTAGGTAGTATGATGGAACAGCTTGCTCATCAACGCTGGAGACAGAGACACAAGTCAACCAGGAACAGATACACACAAAGACAGAAATGGTTAAAGGAGCTCCACTGGTTGTGGGACAGAATGAGTTCTACCACTGAGGCTGGAGGATTGCTGAACAAGAGTGCTACATCTCTCATATTGATCCTCACCTGCTATTAGCTTGCAATATTCAAAGGATTATGAGGTTACATTAACTTTCTTCAAACTACCTATTTATTACCAAAAAAAAATGATTTTTCATTACCTATTCAGCAGACAGCAGTATCAAACTAGAAAGTAAAATTTTAAGGTAGTAACTGTGGGCGTTCACTTTTGAATTTTCTATTGACTGTTCATAAAAATATGACATGATATTCAACTCCTCTAGCACACACAACTTTCCTAGTGACTACACAAGCAGAATCTCACAGAGGGTAGGACTGGATATAAATAAACACACAGGTCCTCTGAAAATATATAATCCTCAAAATTAACTGAAGAGGCAATATTACACCTAGTTTTGTTATGACACTATGAACAGACTTCACATAGATCACTACACAGCTATAAAATGGAAATAGCACAACAGTTTTAAGCCATATTGGAACCAGAACACAAGGAGCACAAGGTCTTCGTGCTGTCCAGTACGCTGTTGGCCTTGTTTCTTATAATACCAGCAGGCCATTGTAAAAACTAAAATTTCTCTATAATAATTAGAATCAGCTGTGTATTGGCAAGTTGAAAATACCCTCAGGCATGTAACATTTTCTTTAATAAGCTTAAATTAATCAACAAATACACTGTATATGTAAACAAGACAGCTAAAGGAAAGCATCATTGTAACAGTAGTAACATCACTATAATCTCTACAGTACTAAAAATGATGTAGAAGTACCTTGTATATTTCAAAACCATAGTGCCCTGTGGCAAAATCATTCTGATTTTTAACACAGAAATGTATTAAAATTGATACACTCTCTTTGAAACAATTAAACTCAGTCTTCTAAGGCATTAAGATCTGCTATCATTCACTTTTTTCTCAAGCTAGATTGATAACACTTGCCAGCTGCTAAAAATTCTAAACAATACTGCCATTGCAGGTATGCTGTGAAGTTATCGTATCTTTATCCAATTGGTGCATTCCTTTTTTACTGCTAATGCAGAAACTAATGAAGGACAAAAAGAAAGAATTATAACACAGCCAAAAAGAGAAAAAGTATGTTCAAATGTCTTTTTTTGATTTTTTAGTATACTCATTAGACTTAGGATGCATGGTCAGACTCGCGATACCAGCAAACCTTTTTTAATTGCACATTCTATTTCCCCTATTCCATGCATTCAACCTGCAGAGAAGAAAGACATTTAAAGATTACCAAGGCGAGTTTGTAATGAAGCGGATACCTCTTTGTCTGTCCTTGCGCCAACAGCAGCAGAAGGGATACTAATTAGAGGGTGAATTATTAGCTTCCCATGGTGCACTGCAGGGGCATTAAAAATGAGTGTAGTTTGTTGCTTTCCTTTTAGATGGTTAGTACTGGCTTAATATATTCTTGTTTCTAGGTGAGCAGCAGGGGACAGTTTTTATGATTATAATTGTTGCATAATTACTGGCCTAAGGTTGCCTATTGTTAAATAAAAATGCTGAGATACTAATGTTTTATTGAACAGTACAAGTAGATAAAATTGTAATATATTTTCCTGAACAATATAAGCTAGTTATCTGGCAGCTTGGTGACAACTTTAAGCTGTCTTGTGGATAAGGACTCTGATTTTTTGCAACGACTAAAAATAAAATGTGATTTTTTTTTAAACTTTAAATACGTTCAACCTAAAAAAAAAGACATTTTATTTTAATTTATTCCAAACGTCTGCATACATGACCTAACCTCCTGTCAGATTTTACTTCATGAGGAATGTGAACTGACCTCAGAATTAAGACTTGTAGATCTCCCTTTTCCCCAATCAGAAATACATAAATAGAGTCAAAACTCTCTGCCCATATTTTGCCTTTGCAATAATCCAAAACTGATTAACAATGTAAGAAATAAAAGACAAGAATAACTAAAATAAAAATAATGAAAATTAAGAAGCATTCGCTATAAAGAAATTTACAATATCTTCTTTGGCTCCAGTTTAGATAGCAAAAGGGCTGCCTGAATTTGTAGCAAAAAGGTTTTCTTACTTCATCTCAATTTCCTGTCGTGGTTCCTGTATGTCAGTAGGTAATAGGCTACTTTGACGTCCTATGGTTTATCCAGGTGGAGCTCTATCTGCCAAGCCACCTGCTCTGCATCAAATCTCCCTTTAGAGAAGCATTCTGAACGCAAAGGATCGGCTCCTGTTACTTGTGCCCATGTCACATTTACAGAGAGTTCTTTCTGAATTGCGCAAATTCTAAATGTATATCTTCAAACAACTATCCTAAGTAAACAAAATGATATTTTAACCTCATCTGGTTCTTTCTACAAAGGAGGAGCAAGAGGACATAGGATAAAAGCAATTGCTTGAGATATTTTTTGAAAAATAAATTATTTTCATCAAATTCTGACAAAAGCTAGTTGGAAATTTGCTCAGCATTGCACTAAAGCATTACATTGCACTAAAGATTACTCTTATTAACTGTTTAATGGCAGGATCTCTTCATTTTTCTTACTTTCAGAAAAGTAAAACAACTAAGAAATAGTTAAAACTGAAGAATAATTAGAAGACAGAAACTAATTAGATGTCTTTAAAAAGTGCTTAAATGGTCTTTCAATGCTCTTTTTCTTGCTGAGCCTGTTATTCCTGACTTTTTCTTCAGACAACATAGGCCTTACTCATAAACTTCTAAACTGAAGAATAGGGTCAGAGCTTTAAAGATCTGGACAGACCATCCTGTTGCCTTAGTAGTCATTCTTCCTCTTGATGCCTTCAGTCTCTTAAGTACCATCCTGGAAAACTTCCCGTTCCACCAGCTCATTTGAGATAAGCTATGGTTATGAGGAACATTCTGTAAAACAAGCAAATGCTTTAAAGCTTTTACTAAACTACTTTTTTTTCTCTAAATCATGACAGACATCTGAAATTCTTTAAGAGAAGTAAGTACTTGTAGTTGGGCTCCTCTTGTGTATCCATACACACAATGTTTCAGGGGAAGAAAAGAAATTTAAAAAAAAATACCTCTAAGTAACATCATCACTGTCTGGAGGTTCTCCTTCAAGGTTATTCTACCAGAAAGGAAGATGATATCAACTCTGTCCACACTGGTGCCTACTATTTCAGTATTATTATATCTAAGAGACAAATAAATGGAGATAAGCATAGTACTACTTGCAATTTGTTAAAATCAGGGGTAGCATTATAGTGCTTGAGTCTTTCAATATTTTTATAGAGTGAAAGAAAAAAAGACAATGCTGTCCATTTGCACCTTTCCCTACTCAAGTCATCAGTGTCCTTATTTGACTTCTTCCACCTTGACCTAGAAAATACATCAGCCATTTTCTATTTTTGAAATGAAATGCTGATCTATGCAAGCCTGTGCTGGCAGCTCTATATAGTACTTTCACTGCAACATTCTGCTGGCTGCCAATCTCAGAAAACCCCTTGGTGTTGTTGAACAATAAGAGATCACTGACCTTTTCTTCCTCTCCAGTGAATGAACTATTTAAAAGCTAAGGCCACTGTAGAGATAACACAAACTAAGGAACTGATGACAGGTGTCATTAGTGGAATGTTGTGCTATTGTGATTAGAAGTATATGCCCATTTATATCACACAAGCATTTCAAAGCCAAGACAAAGAAATGGCTGTGCAGGTTTGTAAACTTCATCTAAGACAGAAACTTGGTATTTCAATCTAGCTTTGCATTTCTGATGTGGAAACTTCATTATCAGAAAATCTCAGTTTCCCACAAGAACCTTTGTGCCACTTATTGTTGCTTCATTATATATTTTTAAAGATTTTTCAGTAAGTGCAGGAGGAAATCTGTACAGTTTCTTCCATTTTAGGAATTCATCATTCATGTTAACAGATTATTTACTGTTTTTTCCTACTTGTACCAGTCTCATTTATTTCTTCAGGCTTCAAATTTCTTTTTTTCTTCTTTTTTGTTGTCAATAACCCCATGGCAAAACCTAAAAATCTTCAGTGATTAAGTTTATGATCCCTATGGAACTTTCCCTAAACAAAACTAACAGAAAGAATCCATTTGCTTAGGTCCATAAGCTCTCGTATCAAAGCACAAAAATTCACTAATCACTTAAAAGGATGGGCTAATTTTAATCACCTCTTCAGACCCCATTCCAATAAATAGATTTTAAGCACATACCTTCACTGAGTCAGAGAGAGATACATTTCTGAAATACAATTATTTCTTTTAATTTCAGGCTTTCTGCATTAGAAGTGTAAAAAAAATATTAAAGCTCTATGACCATTTCAAGTTCAGAAACTGATTACACAAGAGCTAGATTATGAGTAGGATCATATAGTTGCACAAAGAGACAATGGAATCATGGATCCTCTCTCAAATACCTCTGGAAAGAATTTAGCATCTTTGATTTACTTGCACAAATGGGCAACACTCACGGTCTCCCTGCAAATGAGGTATAGCTCGTCATGAGCATCTCTGCTGGCCAGGCGGACATATCACAGGAGAGCTTTGATGTGAAGCAGTTGAAGATTTTGCAACCCCCATCCCAAAACCAAAGATGCTAGAAGAAACTGAGACTCTCTGTGTCAAAGGTCAATCTGTTCCTGTTCATTACTTATAAAGGCATATAAAAGAATATCAAAACACCTCACAACCTATAATGCACATTTCAGAGATATTTAGAATTTTTAATCAAAGGCCCCAGAAAGGCACACAATCACTATTGGCTTTTGTTGTGAGGTAGGTGTCAAAACAGTGGGGTTTTTCCCCTTGTTTCCACCACTAGTTACTTATAAATATAGCCTGAAGACCCCAGTACTGTAACAGGGTTCATCCACATAGATTCAGCTGAGGGACAGGAACCAACCTGCCAAAGTGAATACTGAAAATCTTGGGGTTAACCAATTTAAGTAAAATACGCTTAAAATTTTAATTCTTTTTTGCTTGTGTCATAATTTCTGTTAAAATTGATCAAAAGAATGTTAAGAGCCAATACAGTGTTTTGTCCAGAAAGGCTGCAGTAATTTCAAAAGCATTGAAATGCTTTTATTCCGTGGAACTGACAAACATTTCTCGTAATAGTAAATCAATCAGCATCAGAAAGAACCAATCCCAGTGCCGTGCATTGATACAGTAAATAATTATTTGCATGCATAGGCTGCTTTTTACAAGAATAAAAACAACTGTATTTGTGATCATGAATTCTATGAAAGGAAAGACCAATCTTTGTCTCAGCAAGACCAAATAGGATTGAGCGGCACCTTAAAGGTCTCATTGTGTAAGCCTGACTGGATTTGCTTTCATCATATTATTTAAAAGAGAAGGGATTGCCCAAAGCAAGGGTAATCAAAACCTAAAGAGTGACTGCTTAAGCAAAATGACAGATGAATACAGCCACTCTAAAAAAGAGAACACAGCACTAAGGAAAAGCCCATTTAAAATAGGAAAGCAGAGAAAATACCCTCAAATGCTTTCTTTTTACAATGCTATGATTACTAGAGAGATTTCTTGGCAGAAATATGAGTGTCCATTAACCTGAAGTTTGATATAGTGAGGAAGGAGAATAAAATCTTAGTATTAGGAGAATAGACTCCATTTCCTGGGCTGGATTTATCTTGTTCTCACCCTCTCTGCAAAAAGCTACTGTATGGTTAGATGCACAGCATATTAGATAAATAGCTTGAACCTCTTTCCCAAATGTGCATATGGTGGAAATTTTTCCAACAAAAATATAGAAACTACATAATGATTTATAGGTGCTTTGAGTGATAGCAATGATATTTTTCAAAAAGTAGAATGTAAAATAAGTTGGGACAAGTTCCAAGGATATTAATAGATTTACCATAATGTAGGCGGTTGTTCTGCACCAGGTGAGAGACAGAAACATGGTGCAGGGTTCTTTATCTCAATAGGAAAGAACCAACAAATATGTCATAATAAAATAGTCGGTTTAATACAATAAAATAAAAAGAGGAATATAGATAGCAAGTCTTACAAGATGGGAGCCCTGTGTTTGTACTCTCAGGCACACCCTGGATGGATTTTCCCACAGCGCGCTGCGCAGAACTGATCCACAAAGAGAAGCTCCTCCCTTTGGGTCATCCAAGATATTGTTTACAAGAAAACAATTCTATCTATCATTTCTGCTGTCAAACAGAAGAGTTCACCTAAGAACTCCTTGCTGCCCTTTTAGATAAAGATGAAGCACACAGGTAGCGTAATTTCCAGTCCAAAGTGGAGTTGCCTGCAGGCTCCTGTGTTACAATGAGGTGATCCTGGGACCAAGGACATTGTGCAGCTCGATGCAGGCCTGAAGGCAAAGCTGTTCCCACAGCACTGCGCAGCTCAGGTTTGGGCCTGCTCAGGGTACCTGCTGTGCAGAGCACTAACTTACGTACAATGGTCTCCCGGTCAGAGTCACCACAGTGTTGTAGGAAAAATGAAGAGCATTGCTCTGCTGAAATGATATTTTTCCACAGAAAATGCTAATGGAAAGAACCGATCAAATTTAATGGTGAATTTTGAGAAGGTTATTATCAGGGAAAGACTAGCCCCCATTCTGTTATAAGAAATGTTCGGTAAAGGATAAACAAAAAGAGTGTTTATCTAACAACAGGTTTTCTGAATCACTGTTGTGGCAGACTACTAAACAATTAAATATTTTCAGTGAGGAAATAACAGTAATTTCTGAAGCATTCTTGCTTTTACCAAAAAAAATCAAATTATACTTATTTCAGGTGAGAAAATAAAACTATAATCTTTTTAAAATGCTTTGATTATTTATCCTACATAAAGGAAAATAAGGTTATTTAGTATCTCTAAATTTATTTCCCAAGTTTATCCTGATGGTAAGGACAAATGCTGAAAAAAAAATCTGCTGATATTCTTTCACAATTTACTTCTTTGTGATCAGTTTTAAGAACACCTGAAGCAAACAATTCCCAAATGCAAAATATAAATATATTGATTCCACTGCACTTTATGGCAGAAAACTCAAATCTCAACAGGACTGGTCAGGATATTGTGTAAAATAAAGGCAACATCTCATCAGCTCCAATGGCATATCTAAGATCATCTATCGAAATGACAATGCAGGTCAGTTTCAACAAAGCTACTCTCATCCTAAACTGTTTTGAATGATATAGGTCTGTACTAGAAAAATACCACACAGAAAAAATAATGCATTTAGGTCAAAACACATGTTACTGCTATGACCCCAGTACTGGGCTACCATCATGTTAGTGGTGCCAAATCTGCCTGTTACAATGCAGAGAACCTACTGATAAATCATCATAGAGGAAGATGTAATAGACATCACCATAGACCAATAGAATTTTAAAGGGAAAAAAGGAATACACCCCTCCAAAACAAATGATGCAACAAGTGATTTGTTGGGGTTTTTAAGCTTTACTTGCAATTTACGCTTACTAGAATATCTAAAACAGTGAATAGAAACATTCTCCAATGCAGCCACTTGCCCCCATTTTCATATAGAATAATTCATGTCAGAATAAACCATGTCATTTCACAACTCCGCAAAACACAGCTATAGGCCTTGTTGTCATTTAAACTGTAAGAGTGCATGTTGCTGCAGTAGTATTGAGGGCTTGTAAAGTGGATGATGAGTAACTCTGAAAGTGGCCTTTGGAAGTTTTAGTCAGCCTATTGTATAGGAGTTGGAACTCAACACTGTCTAGCAGCTACCATATACCTAAATGAGACCAATCGTATAAGCTGGGTACATCATATGTAGTAGAATACAGGAGTATAAAGACAGCCTAAATCACTCAGCATGGGAACAATGTATCCTCACGTCTGCAGTCTCTGTAGCACTTCGCTGACTACTATGGTCTATGTAGCATGAAAGCTAGTTTTTTTATTACTCCATTCTGATCCTAATTTTAAGTCACATTAGACTGCCAGAACTGTAAAAAGTGGTCTTAGTATAATTAACAAGAGACTTTTAAAGTCAATTTTGTGCTAGATCAGAAAAGAATGGTTATTACAGCATCACACACCTAGCTACTGGCTGAATATCGCAACATGTCAAAAAAGGTGCCAAAAGGTGAACTTCATTTAGACTCAAAAGTAAAGTGTACATATCAAAGAGATAAGCAAGAAGGAAGCTGTGGCAGGTTGGCCCCTGCTAGCAGCCAAGCACCCCCGCAGCTACCAGCTCACTCCCCTCACAGCAGCGGGATGGGGAGAAAACAGGAAGAACAGGGGAGCAAGAAAACTCATGGGTCAAAGTAAAGACAGCGAAATCACTCACCAGCAAGTGTTGCAGGCAAAACAAACTCATCTTGGGGAAATTAATTTACTGCCAGTTAACATAAATATTTAATTATTGATTTGGGTGTTGGAAATATAAAGACGCTAAACATTTACTTAGGTAAAGTACCAGGCTCAACTTGGATACTCACTCCAGCTATCTCTCCTCCCTCCCTTGTTACACTCAGACCCGTCAGTGAGGCAAAGAGGAGTGCAGGTGATTGAGGCCAGTGTACAGGGGTTTTGTTCTGCCGTTCCTTCTTTCTCACTCATCCATGAGCCACTGTCCCTTTAGGGGCGTGCATGCTCCACCATCAAGCAACTAGTCCTCTGATCTTGTTCCCTCTGTTCCCTCCTTCCATGCATTCTTCTGTCCTTTCTTAAATAGGTTTCCACAGGGGCACCACAAACTCTTTCGAATGGTTTGGTTTTGGCAAATGGTGGGTCTATTGCCAAGCTGGCTGGAAACAGCTGTGTCTGGCACAGGGCAGCCCCTGAACTCTTTCCACAGAGGCCACCCCTGCAGCCACCTCTGCTACCTTGTTGTTTACAGCCACCTTGTCATTTACAGCCAATACAGAAGTGAGCAATTACTAGCCTGCTACTGGTCTGTAAAGATCTAGAGAAAATGAAGACTTATCAGGAGGCTTCTCTTAACAGAAAGAAAGAACATGTTTGAAAAATCAAAAGGGGATTTCTTAGCCCATTGGTTATGAATAGCAAATCAAAAATAAAAGGAAAGACAATAAACTTCAGTCTTTTTCTTCAGTTCATGCCACTAATATCCATCCAGGTGGGTTTTTTTTCAGAACTTAGAATAGTACAAAAAGGGGGAAGAAGAAAGAGAATAGCAGGTAGTCCTGAGGTTAACTTCATTAATATGAAAAGGATAACACTATCTCATTCACAATCTCCTTTTGTTCTTTCCTGTTTATTAAATCAATGCAGTTGTAATTCCATTTAAAGACAATACATAAATGTATTTAACTATGTCAAGGAAAGAAAGGCAGCTTTGGAGGGCTCCCTTCAAAACCCCTTTGATAAAAATGGACTTCTTAAAATCGTTTGGGGTATTTATAAGACTGCAACTTATGGATCACTAATGATGGCATTTTCACCAAGCAGCAATGACATGCTAAATTAGTCTATATCCTTTTGGCAATTTAACAATGAGCATTAACTATTAAACTTTAAAACCAAACAATATCACTGATACAAAACTAGGAGTTTTTCAAAGGAAGATAATTAGAAAAAGAACAAAGAAGCTTCAATGCTGATTTTTTTAATAAAATGGATGCAAAACTAAACATGTAAAACATGACAGATGAAGAAGCCAAAAAGACATACAATTCAGTAAAGTATAAAATGCAAACTGTTCATTCCTATTTATCACGACAACAGGGAAATGTCAAGGAGTTTTAATGCTTAATGAGCCTATCAAGCTTAGAATGGCTTATAATGCACCAATTGTAACATTTTAGTTAATTGGTGACCACATTTTTGTCTTCAAAGTCCATCCTCTGTGGCCCCTTCCTCCTCTTCTCCTCCTCTAAAATGGCAGTGCAAAAACTCTGAGCATCTTGTCTGGACTAAATTACACCTTTTACAGTGCATGGAGTAGTTTGTGGGTTATTTTTGAAGAAGGCAGTTTAGACAATATTTCAGAAAGGATTTTTTGCTTTTGGCATGGCTGACATTTGTTTTGATAGATAACAACATAGTTAATATAAACAATGGTGGAACAACAAGCAGCTCAGCTTCGTGAGGATGTTGCTTCACCTCACATTAAACAAAAAAAGCTTTGCTAAACTACCTATATCAGACATATAGTATTGATATCAGATTTATAGTACAGAGAAATAAATTATTGCCATTATATTAACCAATATTCTTAGAGATCTTTAATCTCAAAGTAAAGTCTACTCTTGGGAGCATGGTGGAGAATTAAGCATTTCTGACTTGCTTAAGCGAGAATTTCTTTTAGCCACCTATGCCTGTAGCTTTGGTACACATACCTCACATGACTTTGTGCTAGAAACAAGAGCATAGGGGTACAGGGACATAAACCTTTTTTCACTGTGGCTCCAGAATGAGTGTCTGCCACAGAATATATAGCCTAGAATAAATGCCAACTGATGAAGAACATGAATTACCACACAGACTTTCTGCTTTCCTTTTTACGTAGTTGTAATTTAAATGCAATGTAAATGTACCATCATCTTTCTAGGTTTTGCATCATTCATTTAAGCAGATTTTATGTAACATTTTAAAAACATATCAACAAATGGCTGTGATGCTTCTTTGGAGGTATCTGAAATCGGTATGTTTCTTTTGGAAGCTACTGAAGTAGCTCATTTCAGGAAACACTTTTTCACTGAAAGGGTTATTAAACATTGGAATAGGCTGCCCAGGGAGGTGGTGGATTCACCATCCCTGGAGGTGTTTAAGAAAACGGTACATGTGGTACTTAGGGACATGGTTTAGAGGTGGTTTTTGTCAGGGTAGGTTAATGGTTGGACTTGATGATCTCAAAGGTCCCTTCCAACCTCAGCAATTCTATGATTCTATTCTATGATTCTATGTAGAAGACCATCTAGTCTGGGCAATAGCTAATACAGGCTGATACATTGTGATATCCAGAAAAGTCAAGTAAGTCACACATAGGTAAATGTCAAAGCTGTATGGAATGATTTTGAAGATATTTGATCCACAGGAGACTTCATCCAGAAAAACAATTGCTAGTAAAAGAAACCATCAGACAGCAATCCGTGCTCAAATCTTGAATCTGGAACATTTAGATGAAACCATGGCTAGTTACTGCTTTTCTAGCTCTATTTTTTTCTCATAGATGTTAAATAACTACTCTAGAACTTCACATTAAGATTATCTAGTTAATTTAACATCTCTCCTCTAAACAAAGTCTCCCTAAACAAAATAGAGGCAGTCCTCACCTAAAGGGTGTCAGACCATTCCATTTGTGTTTGGTTGTGTTTTTTCTATTCAGTTATGGAATAATTAATGTTAGAAAACAAATGGTTTGCATACAGTAGTCAGATGAATAAACAGTTTTTTTAGAAATGCACATGTCATCGGATTCATACTATGCTTAAACACTTTCTTGTGTATTCATATATTTAAGCATATATGCATGGGATTTTCTGGCTTCAGAAATGTAAATTGAATTTGTAACTTGAGTTTCTCTAAAACAAATGTAATTAATTAAATAGTTATTCAAAAACAAGATCAGAGAAAAATCTGATGAACTGATAATTCTGAGACAATCTTTTGTGGTTTTTTTTAAATCAATTTTCTTACCTAAAGTTACATTGCCTAAATAAAATAAAAGCAAAAAATTAAGAAAACCCCTGTCCTTGTATAAACCATGCATTGGATTCTCTGCAGAGATAAAGTTCTTGCACCAAACAAGAATCTCTTTTTGGTTCCATCAGTTTTCTTTGAATTATCTTCCTGACAGTAGTTGCATCAGATGGCAATGCTTATTTTGACTGAAGATTATCCATTCAACACAAGCTTAAATTCAGACAGTAGGGAACATTTCATCTCCTCCCTCTAAATAATGCTGCCCCTTTAAATACCAGTAAATATGTTTTATTGGTATTAGACCTCAAAGATTTAAAAATATCCCAACAAAAAAACCCATGCTGAGTGATTGGTATGTATGACCATTGTTAAGAGGCAGCTGACACCAGCTGGCCTCATGCTTCATCCAACTTGCCCATTAAACCTGCCTCACTGCTCTGAATGAGTTTGTATAGCAGAGTCTCAGGCAAAACCTTGGAACGCTGTCAAGCCACACAATCCTAACTATTCAATACAGTGTGCATAATTGTACCAGCAGGGAGACAAAAGATTATTATTATCACTGAACAACTAAAACGTACAGTGCTTTACTGAGTAACATTAGCACTTGAGTGTTATATAGTGTCTTTCAGATTATCCTCATTGGGAAATGTTGGTCCTTTCATCTCCACAGCTGCTAAGCTTTACTAGGTTGCAGAATGACAAGTGTTAAAAAAAAACATACATACATAAATAAATAAATAAATAGAAGTTGGCGGGGAAAAGGGGCAGGAGGGGAACAAAACTGTAAAACATGTGCAGTTGATTAAGTGGCTGAAATCACCACTTTTGTGTTATGTATTGATTCTCACACTTTTTTTTATTTATTTGATTGATGACAATGGTGTTTCATGTCAGCTCAAGCCACAATAATATTTTACAACCATGTTTGTGAGAGCTGAACTAAATGAGAACAATTGGATCAGAAGGCCCTCAGTCACATTTCTTTGATTTAGTGAAGCAGGAGCCTATCTTTATTGTGCTGTTGCTAAAACCATCAGTAATTAAAGCTGAGTGCTTAAATCTTTGAAGTTCATCAAACAACATGCCCAACATGCTTGTTTATTGCTAGGGATGTACTAAACCTTGAAGTCAACCTACCCAGCAAAAGCAGTCCTCCAAAGATTTGAAGAACCACAGGAAGTATTTGTTAGCTAGAATAATTTTAGAGGCAAAATATGCCCATTTTCTTTAAAATACTATTCAGCAAATAGTTCACAAATTGTTTAAGAAATGCAGAAACAGCATGGATTTTGGTGATGACTCCCATGCCAATCTTCTGCGAAACAGAAAAGTATTACATTCAGAAAGCAACACCAATTAAAAGAACAATGAGGTTCTGATTAGGAAAAAAAAAATTAGCATACTTGTAGATTCATTCCCGTTCATCAACACTTTTGAGGAATTTACTTAAGTTTGAAAAGGACCTTAAGAATATACTTAAAATAAAGCATGTGCTCAAAAGTTTCATTGAACTAGAGTTCAAAATATTGCTTTCAAAAGAGAGTCCAACACATTTCAAACTTTCTAATAATATTGTTTTCCTTTAGAAAGCCATGGCTGATGTTCCTCTCAAACTGTATAAAAAAATACTAACTCCTTGAGTTCTCTCCCTCTACCTGAAACAATCTTCAGGAAGTAGCATCTCTTTAATACTGAAATTATTATAAAAAATGTCACCTATGTTTGAAAAATATGCTACTTTTGAAGGCGTCTGTAACTCAGCAGTACCTATAAGGGTTGCAGTTGATGATTTTAATGGCAGAATATCATTGGGATCAACAAATACGATGTCTCTGTAAGGAGGCAGTTTTAGCAGAGAAACAGTTCAAGGAGGGCCCAAACCCTCTTCTACTTAGAAGAACCATCTGCTGCTTTCCACTGCTGTTTTTCAGTGGGACTCTGGGGTGTAAAGGTTTGAGGTTTCCTAAGAGCTTGTTGAGTGACTCCAGTTTAATTTTTTAAATTAAAAAAAAACAAAAACAACACAAAAATAGCAGAAAGGTATCCTGTTTATGCTAACTAATCATTTAAAACCAGACTATGCGATGCATTAGAAAATACACACCAGAGTGTTGTCACAGTGTGCCTGTGAGCACGTGACAATAGTCACAGGTCTTTTTTTCCCACCAAGTGCAATAACTACATGATAGTCCAAGAATTACTGTTCTTTCAAACAAATGGAATTCTTCTTTTATATTTATGGCAATGTACTACTATACACTACAAAAAAAGTCAGCACTGCAGGTTCACTTGTAACATTTCCTTCCACCTTACATGACAGGACAACACTCAGACCAAAGAGAAGTCAGGAAGGCAGCCCTAGTGCACTGTTGTAGCAGTGGAGCTGCGCTCTATACAAGCAAAGTACTTTGTGCAGCAAAATTATTTTGTCAAATGCAGGGGCAGCTGTGCTAGAAGAAAAATTTCATTTTAATAAACTCACTGCCTAAAATATTTAATTGGATTAACATGAATTCAACTGTCCTAAATAGCTAAGATATAATTAACTATCTATCTAACAGCTTGAAACAATAAAAACAACCTTTATTGACCACGTTTGTTAACCACTGTTTTTTCAACATATCCGAGTTAGTAAAAAGGCAATTTAATAGCAGCTGGTATCCACAAGAGATAGAATGTGGTAGTCAGATAATGAGAACACTGAGTTGTAGTTAACATTCATTAATTCATATGAAGAAACGAAAAGGAGTGCTTTTTTTGCCAGCAGTAGATTCTTTTGATGAGTAACAGACTGTGGAATTTTAATTTTCAGGACACCGCACACATATCTTTCAGTACAAGGACTCTCCAGCAGAGCATCCTGATCTGTTAGAAGTGATTTTTTTTAATCCTGATGACCAAAAGCCTTCTCAGTATAAATGACCCCCAACATGTTCATTCTATGATATATCAAGGTCAGTTCCGTAATGTGAAGCATCTTTCTTAGTACAAACTAAAAAAGTTCAAGGTTTCTCTATCCCTTTCAGGGTAGTTGTGATGCTAATTCCCATTCCAATCTCTTTACACAATAAATGTAAGAAATATGTATTTCCATATATGTGTTGTCAGGCTTATTTCTGTAAAACAACAGAAGGTAGGATTTAACCACCTGTCAGAGACTAAATCCCTAAGACTTCCAAATACTGACTGGGGATGAGCATGGAAGATGTAATGGAAAGCTAATCCTCTCACATCAAGTATTCAGTTGGCAGAGCTGGCTGCTGGTTATGCAGAGTATCTAGACACCATGGTAAACATGCTATAGACTTTTAGATATGTCTAAAGAGAGAAATGACTGATCCAGGCACCAATTTAGGTGATGCAGATGCAAATTTTGTTTTGAGTTACAGAGGACTATGTACAAATTAGAAGTCACTGTGGACATACAGTAATTATGAAATGAAGTGGGGTGCCTGTGCCCTACACAAGAAGAAAGAGAGACTTAAACAGTAGTCACTAAAGCCAGTAAACCCTACCTTTTAACTCTTGTGTTTATACTGCCCTGGGTTCTGGCACAGGCTTAGCTGGTGTAAATTCAGGACTCTGCTCTGTGATGCATTTCTCTGCAGATAGATGCCCTTAGTGTGCTTGCATTTCTCCTCTCTCCCTGTAAAATAGTTTTCATTATGATACAGCAAAGACTTATTCATATTATAAGGATGACTGTTGTCTTGATAGATAAATAACAATGTAGGTATCCCAGAGATCTATAAAAATCATTCTTCATAATTTCAGTGCAAGAGCTCATACTGACAGAATGTAGCTACTTCATGGTTTTTTAGCTGTGTGCTACAATAAAAAAAATAATTAGAAAACCCATTGTTGAAAGAAAGATGGAGCTTAGTATGAGAGACTTAGAAATCTGGTAGAAATGTGATAGGGAATTCAATTATGGGTTTAATCCAATCAAGTACTGATAAGCTATGACTCACTGAAGTGCTGTGGAACACCGTGAGATCATACTGTTATGATTATTATCATTTCTTTTTAATATTTAGGTTTAATCTTCATGCTTATCTTGCAGGTTCCCCAAGTAAGACAGTCGTACCAAACACATGTTTAGGGATTTCTGTAGAGTAGATAATCTTTTAAGAGATACCAATCAATTTTACTTGTTAGACATAAGTTAGTAGTTTAAAAACATATTTTTGGTGTTTCAAATTAAAGTTCAGTAGTTGCAATAGCTAGCAAGACATATCACTCTGGTTGTTTTATCATACTAATGCCTTATGTGCTGAGTTACATAAATTTAATACCCTGGGAAAAATTAGTATACTATAAAATACTCTGCTTTATCTGGCATAAAGGAGGAAAATGGATTGGAGAAAGAGGCTTAGCATGACCAAGCACCACTTGCAGTTCCCAGTCAATGTTAGGCTTTGCTGTTATCTCGACAAAGCGGCTTGACCAGTTCCTTAAAGAAACTAATTTTTTCACAGGCAGCATGGTAGCCTTGCTCAGCAGCAAGAGCAACAATTTTTCTTTCAGACATGGTCGGCACACTGCATCAGCATGATGTGGGAACAGAACCTGCCCTTCTGCACGATACAAACATTTCTTGCTCCTATTCTGCTGTGTGGATGGAATTCTTCAGTTAACCTGATTTTAAATAAAGACTTGTATACTCTATGATCAACCCAATGTACTGAATTCAAATCTACAGAATTGTTCCCATTGGCTCTGGCAGACTTTGGCTTAGGCCTTTGCTAAGCATTTATAGGAGCTATCCCCTTCCCTCACTCGGGTTACAAAACAGATCACATTTTGTTATGATGCTAGATAGTGCCGTGCAACCCGCAAATAACATACAGAGCAAATACGTAGTATTTTGAGCTAACCTTAGGGGTCGATAATCCTATTCATGCTTCTCAGGTATTTCACCAGCATAATTAAAATTCAGGACCACAAAAATTCTAATTCAATCACTAAAATTTCAACATCCTCTTTTTAAGTTGGATAGTTGCTTTGAATTCCAAAAGTATCTAACTTAAATCTATTCTGGCAAATGGTAGTGTTACAAACCTGAAATGCAGACGTGATTAACAGACAACTCACCAGCTAGTGATCTGAGTACCTTTATCTACTCCATCTACACATCTGATATGTACTTGCCTAGTTTTAATTGTGGGGTTATAAATCCTCTTTTTAAGAGGGTTTATAACGAAACAGTGATATCAGCATACGGGTGATATGAAATCTACTTATCACACACTACAGTAAGTAATATGCCATAATGCAGGATGGAAAAAACCTGGCTGAATTATAATCTGTTCTTTTCCAGTTTTACATAAAAAGAATGGATATTTTGTCAACCAATGATGATCCATTTCAGAACTAACCAATCGGTGCAATAATTTTTTCAGTCAAGTTTGAGGTTCAGTTGTACTCTTACTGTGATTCAGAGCCAAGTAAGTGCATAAGACCATACGTGAGTAACATCTGTTAATTCAGCAGTAGGTGCTGAGAAGAACAATAGAGAAGCAGCATAGAACAGTACATGGCACAATCATTACTTTGGTTATATCAGGAATGGAATCACCCACCACTTCAAATAAGAAAAAGATTTCCACACACTTTTGAACAAACAACATTAAACATATTTTAACTAATATCTACTTCTGGTAAAATGCATAAGCTTCAGTTGTTAATACACTGCTAAGAGACGAAAACACTGTATTATACCATATCATATACAATTATTCTAAAGGATATTTTATCATGGTACTTCATTTTAAAAGAATAGACGCCCAAAAAAATTATACAGAGTATTTTCACATAATATTCAATTTTTTTAAATCGAAAAGGCACAATTTAAAAAATAAAAGCAACTTAAATATTCTATAGGCATATTTTAAGAATTCGAAAACTTTGAACACATTTAACTTTATTCTATTTAATCACATTTAAATTCATCAACACAATCCAAGCTATTAAGGAATCAAAGCTGCTTAGAGTTATAAAGAGGAAAGTAGGAGAGTTTATTAAGTCCCATATGGCATAAAAAGGTAAGACATTTCCAAACAAGTGTAAATTTGTACTCATCAAGATTTTTTTTCTTGAAATTGCACAAAGTTTAATTTCAGGTGCTGTGTATTCCGTACTTATGTGTTTATTTTGTGGTTATCTATGAGACTGAGATTCATTTACCTTCCAAAAGTGTAAATGAAAACTCCAATGGAATAAATGCTAAATGAAAAATTCATACATGGAATAATTTTTTCCTGAAGTGTTAATAAAATAAAACTATTCCACTGGAATTTTACTATCAACATTTTAAAATAACCATTATACTACAGAAGAGAAAATAAATGATGTATTGATACCAAAGCAAACAGATATTCCGCCTGAAATATACGCATACAGTATACACTGAGATTACTGAATTAATTTTACCATTGCATTCCAAACCAGCAAAAAATACAACCTCTTTCTACAAAATGTGGAAAACACTGTAAGCATGCGACAAAATCTACAAACGTTATACTCTTCAAATTAGGAATGTGGATGAAGACACTGACAATACTGATATACGTAAATGTTTGTAACATTGGAGAAAAAATGACTTCACTGCTAGCTACCACAAGTCTTGCAAATCCTTGTTAGATTTCAGTGGTTGATAGATTTCTACTAATTTTTATCAGTGTCGCTAAATCACACTACCAAGCTCAAATCTTTGTTTTGCTAGGTACAATAAAAATACATCGTAAAACATGTCCCTGCTCCAACAACTTTACATTATAGAGCTATGGGATTGATTTCCTGAAGTGCACAGGAAATCTTTTAAATGAAACAATCTTTTTAGAGACACTCATCTGGATCTAAATCCCATATAGCTGTCAGAAGCTGCTGAATAGAAACCCTGAAGTAGTGTTCTTGGAAGGCTGGTAAAAGAAGGGTTGTGAATGTCATGTGGAAGTGACCCTAGATTTAGTCAACGTAACTAGTAGAGAGCTCTAACAATTGAGCAGCCGTAATGTTTGCCTGAAATGCTCCTACTGAGCCTCTTGACTACCTTATTTTTGCCCAACTTGATATAAGCAAAAATAGCTTTAAGGGAGAAAGGACACAGAACCAAATATTTTTGAGCTAGAATCCTCATGAACAGCCATCCCTGTGAGGAACTAAGATTAACTCTGTCTACTTTATTGTTACAAATAAAATGAAACATCAAACAGGAGAGAGACTTTACATAGCATGTGGACTGGATTGGTGGAGCAGGTTGGAAAAGGTTTCTCCTTATCATATCTCACAAAATAATGCAGGGGGAGATGGAAACTTTACCTATTTGATTCTTTAATGTAAATTAATTCTTTTACTTGTCAAAATATCAAAACCCCAGTGGAAATAACAGGCTATTCTTTAAAAAAGTAAATAAACAAACAAGACAGCTTTGATTTGAAATGAAAACAAACAGCTACGAAAGGATAGGCTTTCATTATTTTGGAGACCTTGGCATTCTTGCAGATATATTCATGAATTAATCATTGAAAAACTTAAATAAATCACGCATTTTACAATGCCAATATTCTCTAAAGAGTACTGCAAATGGTTATTAAAGCATAGTCCTTTAAAGTCCCTGCATCAGGAATCTCTTTCACACACAGCTAACTGAAAATGTGTGACATTAAAGTCCCTGTAATCTTGCAAAACCAGATAAAATTGTGAGTAGGCACTAGCAGTATGTCACCATGTGTTAACAGCACTAAAATCTGTTAACAAAACTACTGTACATATAGTAAACAGCAGGAGTTTTGGAATGCCATGCAGCTTTTAAATTATTAGCACTAATTAGCCAAATCAAGAAAAGATCAGGAAACACATTAGAAATGAAGACAAGTCTACCTGTATTGCTGTGTCAAAATTACATTTCCAAACAACCAATTAGTAAAGACGACCTTTCAGCCCAATAAGCCATATGTAAAGTGGGACGGCTTCATTACAGTGGCTCCCTAATTAAAATGTAAAGGCTGCTGATCATTGCATAATTAAACAACATGTCATGTGGTTTCATCTGGCAATTGCAAGCAGCTAGGCCTAAAATCATTAACGACTAAGACGTCGTCTAAATGAGTCCAGAGACTGTAGAACTACATTCTGTCAGAAAGGAGAGCATCCTATGGTCATTATGGAGATAATATCCTCCAAAGGGACTGTTATGTACAAAATGTTGAAGTTCTTTCTCTCAAAATGACTTTGACTTTTTTATATCCAGTTTTCTTACTAATTAGCCTAAAAGAAAAAGGCTAGAAGGGCTAATTAACTTCCAGCTACCGTAATCTAAATATGAAGCTGCAGAACCAAAGATGTTCCCTGTGGATATTCTTAAAGTTTTTCATAAGTTAAAGCTCTGCTATTGAGAAATTATTTGTTAGGTAACCTTATGCCTTGATTGAGAATCCCTTACGTGGCTTCTCACTTTACAGAATGCCTGAGGAGCAAAACCATTTGCAGCAATAGTTCTCTGTGTTCCCTGTACCACAGAAAGTCCATTCAGCCTTCACTGATTATGCACAGAAATACTAAGAACCAAACAGTGACTTTTTAGTACTGTGAATTTACTGCTGAATTTTGGGAGGGGTAATTGTTTTGCAAAATAATAATGTCAGTCACAAGACGAGCATATATTGTGAAAATATTCATAGCTCTCTATATACTTTCTGAGTTCTAAAGTGCAATGGAAAAAAGTAACATTAGTTCAAGTTCCTCCAAAAAGCAGAGTAGACAGGATCTTTTATAAGCAGACAGAAACAGCATCTGTTCCACATCCCAATCAATACTTTACAGTTCATCTTCTGCTCTCCTTGCATCTCCCATGTGTATCCTTCACACACACCTTTACTGCAATAGGGAATTCAGATGCCTTCTTTTGATCACTTTGATGCTAAAACACATTCAAGGGGTTTGCCATTTAGAAGTAAATAACACTGGATCTAATTGAATTTGAAAGAAAATAACTCGGCAGAAAAATTAAGAAGTTCTTAGTGTTTGCCAGATTTGCAGATAATAACCAACTAAATGAATTTAGGGGAGAAAGAATTAAAAAAAAAAAAGCAACAATAAATAACTGAAAATAGTAAGTGGATCTGAAACTAAGGGTGAACATGATAAATGCAGTGCATTTTATTTTTCAGCACACAATGCCTATTTCAAGTTGTTAGCCTCTCCCCAAGGCTCAGTGAATGGAAAAAAGAATTCAGTTCAAGACTTCTGCTTGAATTTCACTTCCATTTCTTTCTGTTATATATACTATATGTATGTTTTTCTGGTTCCAGAACATCACAGAGACTAGTCAAAAAGTAAACCATGAAGATGAACACTACAAGTGAGAGGACAACTCTGAAAAAAAAAATAACCTCTTTACAAACTTCGTAGTGGAAAACCACTTTAAGTGTTATTTCCAGCATTTTTCCTGCTCGCTTGCTCTCTCTCTAGCAATTCTGCAGACTTACACAGATGTGAAACTGATTCAGCTAAAGTAATTCAACTTCAACCAGTGCAAAGTATGTGAGAAAGACAAGAAATTGTCCAAATGCTTCTTACGGACTACCAGCAATTTGACTCAAAAATGCAAACAAGAGTTATTTCCATTGAGATTAGAATCACAGATTCATAGAATCAGTTGGAATAGTTTGTGTTGGAAGGGACCTTTAAAGGTCATCTAATCCAACACCCATGCAATGAGCAGGGTCATCTTCAACTAGATCAGGTTGCTCAGAGCCCTGTCCACCCTGACCATGAATGTTTTGAGGGACAGTGCATCTACCACCTCTCTGGGCAACCTGGGACAGTGTTTTACCACCCTCATTGTAAAATATCTTCCTTATATCTAGTCTGAATCTACCCTCTTTTAGTTTAAAAACATTACCCCTTGTCATATCGCAACAAGCCCTGCTAAAAAGTTTGTCTCCATCTTTCCTTTAAGCTCCCTTTGTACTGGAGGGCCTCAATAAGGTGTCCCTGGAGCCTTCTCTTCTCCAGGCTGAACAACCCCAACTCTCTCAGCCTGTCCTCACAGGAGAGTAATTCGTCCCTCTGATGGTTTTTGTGGCCCTCCTCTGGCCCCCCTCCAGCAGGTCCACATCCTTCCTGTACTGAGGGACCCAGAGCCAGACATGGTGTGGTCTTGTAAGAGCAGAGTAGAGGGGCAGAATCACCTCGACCTGCTGGCCACGCTTCTTTTGACACAGACCAGGATACGGTTGGCTTTCTGGGCTGTAATTGCACATTGTCGGCTCACGTCCAGCTTTTCATCCACCGGTACACCCAAAGTCCTTTTCCACAGGGCTGCTCTCAATCCCTTCATCCTGCAGCCTGTATTGATACTAGGGGTTGCCCCGACCCCAGTGCAGGATCCTGCACTTGGCCTTGTTGAACATGATGAGGTTCACACAGGCCCACTTCTCGAGCCTGTCCAGGTCCCTCTGGATGGCATCCCATCCCTCAGGCATGCCTCCCAGCTGCAACCTTCAGCTTGGTGTTGTCCACCAACTTGCTATTTAAATGATGCATTTCCTCTCTAAGGTTTCTGTATTTCTTGCAGTTTCAATTTTGTTTTCCTTCCATGGCGCACTGCTATGATTGTGTTGATTATTCCTCTTAATTTCCAATCTAATAATTGCAATAAACACGATGCCAAGAAATCACCCTCAGTATTTCTTCTGTTGTGTCTAACATAAGCTAAGTTTTGCTCCAGATAGCTACAGAACTCTTCTCTTTGAGTTTGCTAGTAAATAGTTATCAGCTGTGTGTTATTACTCTGCAGATCTTCTCTCTGGTAGAAACACAACTCAGAAAATTATTATAGTAGGAAATCCTACTCTTTCGTCTTTCAACCTCTTGTTAACATTAACTTTTGGCCTTTTGTGTCTAATGGCTTTACTCCTTACAAAGACTAGAGGACCCTTTACAATAACCCAGTTAAGCAATGCTGCCAACTGAAAAATGGACCACAGACTTTTAAATACTCTGCTGTTCCCAATGAAGTTTATATACAGTCAAATTTGCCTCTTCTGAAAGAGGAAGTTCATGAAAAAAGGTCTTATTTGATTTCCCTCTACTGAGAAACAATTACTTTCCCATGGATAAAACATAAAAGGATGACACACCTTTTTGATTTCCATAAAATACGTCACTCAAAAGGATATATTCATAGTTGATTCAAAGAGAATATGCTTACAGGGAAATTGCCTAATTATTAATGTACTTCTACAAAATAGCTAGTTCATTCTCATAAATTCTCATTTGCATTCATGATCCACCATCAGGTCTGGACTTTCATTTTCCATTTTAAAATAAAGTAAAAATAATGCCCTTTTCTGAGGAGCTAAGAGTATATAGTTCAAGTCGACCATGCACCTGAGAACTCTAAACAGCAATGTTTTTTAAAGAGCAGACCACTGCTGACTTGTTTAGTAAAAAAAGACAACGGTTGTTGAATAGGGTTAACCCCACCATGGCATTTACAAAGCATTCAGAATGACAGTTACTCTGTTTCCTCTAAGACATTTTGTATTGCATTTTCAAATTACTGTTTTACACAAACTATAAATGTGAAGTGTCAAATGAGATTTTTATAGCTGTATTAAGATCTTAATTTTAGAAATATGAAATCATAAAATAAGGTTGATGTTCTCTATAGAACACAAACCCACATCTCTCATGCATCCATCTTTGCACAAGGAGGAATAAGCAGAAAGTTATCCTTAGCCAAACTATTTTCCCTTGTTCTGACAAGGGTGATGCCTTTGCCCCTTTCTGTACCCTATCATAAAATAGACCATAAAGATGGTCCACGAATGTGAGTAATCTGAGAGGCCATCCTCATTGCCACTCCTGAGTTTCTCTGTTTAAATTTTTTCCCTATATTTTCTAATTAACAAGTAATTAAAACAATAGAGTTTCAGCAATGCCTGGAATTCCAACAGAAAATATCAGATCTGTGTACACATTCTTTGTACAAACACTCTTCATACAGATTTTCAGAGAAGGCTCAGAAGTAGAGAAGGGGCAGGGCATGTCACATAGCTAATGGTATGAAAGAACAGAAATCTGCACACACATGATCAAGGGATGGAAAATACGCATCTTTTAAGTCTTACAGTTGAATGAAGTATGAGGTAGGACCAAATACTTCCTCTGTCTGAGGATGGAAGGCAATGTCAGAAAATATCAAAATATTTAAAATAGAAGGGAAGAAGATCTTTAAAATAGAAGGAAGGCCAGGAGCATTCAAGGTTCTGAGAGATTTTGAAGTAGTTAGCCAATGGACAGCAGTTACAGAAAATAGCAGAGCTGCCTAGTAATACCAGTATATTTATTTATTACGATAGCACTGTTACCATCCCAATATTATGTCCATTACTAACCATAACACTTTTCAGATATATCTGTTACTATTTTCACTTCATGATGCTGTGATATGTTCATGTTGTTCCTCTTGTGAAAGATTCAAATGTTATTATTCATCATTCTTCATAAACAAATAAAATAATTCAAAGCTGCTCAAAGCAAAGGTTAAAATCGTAAGAAAGCAATAGCACTAAAGAAGAAAGAGAAGATATATCTATTGCAACAAGTACTGGGTACCATTTCTGACAAATAAATTTTCAAAGGATAGCAACAGAATAGGAATGAAGGAATGAAGAGAAAGGGGGAGAGAAGCATGACAGAGTATATGGGGAGGGAGAAAGGAAGACAAACTGTGAGAAGTTACACAGCAATTGCCATGGTTCCAGATAACAAATAACTGGTCTGTGAGTTCAACAAACCATCAGATGTGCTTAGTTTGTAACAAACATATCCTATTATCACTCTCAGTCTTGGAGCACAGCTAAAGTCAGGCTCTTAAAAGTCTGACTCAGTTTTGGAATTCTTTAGGTCATTCCTAGAATCAACCAAGATAGCAGCCATTATTTAAAATGGAGTTAAATTCCAGACCAGTAAAATAAATTTCATTTAATTTTAAATATTAGAGTATGATCAGACACACTTTTCTTCTTATATTCACTTTTTTCCACCACAATTTACACTGAATTCTTCCTCTGCTAGGAACAATCTGAATGCTGGCGACATTTCAATGAAACCATTGCAGACAGTGCTGTCCTTTCCTTGTTCCATGTAACTACTCTCAGTTTTGAATCCACCAATCATGCCACAGCTAATTAATGTTATCCTACAAATAGATTATTTTTTTTTAATATAAACCTATGGTGAACAGATACATATGTCTTTTCTATATAATGTATTATTTGCTGTAAACCATATGATTCCTCATGCTTATTAAATGTACTTGAATAGTTTTTCTTCATTCATCTGCAGCACCTAGATATGTTTATATGTACTGTGCATACCTGGCTTTGAAAGCAAATATGTGCGATATGTCACTGAGTATATTTCATGATACAAATACATGCCTTTTCTCATTGTCATTAAAATTCTAGCAGTTCCATTAATGAACTTTTATAAGGAAAGGCAGCAGCCCTTCTTTTCCTAACTAGGATGACGATAGTGAACCACACCACTAACGGGGTGGCGAGACTTCACCTGATACGTGAAATCACTAAGCTGACTCGGAAGGGATTGTTTCCTATGGATTTCACTCAAAGCAGGAACCAACTACTTTGCGTTCCAAAAAAAGCTCAGAATGGCAGATGTGTTTCCCTATTTTTCTTCTGAGTGTCAAATGTTTGTTTTCTTGCTGTTTGTTCTTTTTCCCATGGTACACTAGAAAACTGAAATTCTGGTGTCCAAATAAGAATCTAAATTTTGTCTCTAATACATATCTTTTTAGAGAGCTAAGGAAGTTAGCAGTAAAAGCTGTAAATAGTCTGTTATGTCTATTTCTTCCCCACTGTCACTCTTGTATAAGCTAACTCCACAGAACTGCTAAAACCCTAAAACAGCAAAAAACCAATGCAAAATGCATATATATATAATTAAAAGCAACTGCAATAGAATTTCACCTGCCCCTTAAGGGTCGAGCAACCATGAAGGTTCTGCATTTATATCTCCCCTATTTGTATCTTTTCAGTCAGATTCCTAATAGCAGTCTGCATTTGTTGACTTTTCAGAAGGATTAGTAAACAAAGTGTACCAACATGATGGCTCCAGGCAATATCACTTTATGGCAATTTACATTAGCAGGGTAGAGTCATGAGGGATAAGAAGAGTAACTCAGAACTTTCAAAGAATGGCCAAATCATTATCTCTTATGATGAAGGCTCAGACTCCCATAAGGAACTACCTGTTTCAGAATTTAAATCTTCACAAAGGCAGAGAAATCTATATGAAATCATTCCATTACTGGGAAACTGTTAGCACTGGCAACATTGCAAAATGTAAACAATAAATTACAGTGCATAATTTCTCTATAAAACTAACAATTCTTAAAGCATATTGAATATAAAAAAGAGCCAGAAGGTAAACTTTCAAGAAATTTAGCAATAGCAATTCAAGCTTGCTCTGAAGAAGCTATATATGCTGCAGGGCTGATAGCATTTTTTTTTTCTATCTACAGTCATTCTTTCTAAAAGGTCAGAGTCATTGGTTCAGAATCTGTTCTCAGTTGGACAAACTCATTGCTGTCCAAGCACAAGATACAGCAACCAAAGAAGATTTCCTTTACACCTAGATTCCATGCAATGTATTTAGGGTAAATATGCTAAGTACTCTGCATCTTTCCATCAATCTTTCTCAAACATCACAGAAAGCAAATCTTTTTATATGCAGTACATAAGAAAATAATTGACTGTCAGATGGTTAAGTAAATGGGTACTACACAACATTGCAATATATTCTTAAGAATTATTTTTCTGAAATCAGTCCAAAAGACTGCACAGCTACCAACTCTTGTGACATCACAGATGATATAGAGCTGCTGATTCTGAGGATTTTGGTTAAGGAATAACAAAAATGAAAAATTAAAAACTTTTCTGCAGCATACCTAACAGGCAATCTCACAAAGTCGAAAGTTTGTAAGTGGATGGGAGCAGAAGATCTTAGCATAAAATATCTGCAGCAAAAGGAACGTCAGTGGGGATACATAAAACCCATTGCTTTTATGGGTTTGTAATTTTTTGCATATCAAAAGTTGTAGTAAAAACATTTACTGACAAAACTAGGGAGAGAGGACAGAGAAAATCCCAAAATTTACTATGTACAATGAATACCCTTTGCCCCTCAAAAGTATTCTTCATCATAGCATTTTCTGACCACTCCTACTAATGTAACATCCTATTATTTCCTTTTGGTATTCAGATTAGCTATTCAGTGGAGTGTTGTACTGACACTGTCAGATGCCTAACTGATGATTTCAGATCACTTTGGCAACAATATTTACTAAAAAAAATAATTGCACCATTTCAGGGAATCAAATAAAACAGAATTTGGTTCTGTATCATACCCCTTTATGGACAGAATGTCCCAAAGCACTTTGTAACACGATATCTTACTGACATCACAACAAGTACATGAAAATGTGGCAGCCAGAATGCTCTCAGCAAAAGCTCAGATACATTCACAGGCAATAGAAATTCTTCTCTTGAGAAGACTTGTTGCCCAGGAACCCAGGGTTTATTTCTGTTCTTTTTCACAAGAAAGACCCAAGACAACTTTCACTTCAACAAGATAAGGATCCTCTTAAATTCTTCACATCAGATGCGTTAACTGGTTTCAAGTTAGAAGACACATTATTTCACACCACCAAACAGAACATTGCAAATGGAAGGCTGAACAAAATTGTAACAAAAATAGTACTAAAATATAGGGATTATGAAGAAAAAGTATAACCTACACTGTTTTGCTGATACCATTATGTCTTCTGGAGCCTGAAAAAAAACCATATAACCCTGCTGATGTTATTATAGATGATGAAATTCCCAGTGCAAACTCAATTTAATTTACATCAGTCACTAAAATGAGAAATGTGTGCTGACCAATATATTTATGTATATATACATATAGATATATTGGTAGCATATGATACATCACAGCTATTACACGGGAAACACTGGAATGTACCTGGCAGAAGTGAAATAACAGCATTGACCCTTACAGTCACACTGGAATCATTCATTCAAACTCATCCACAGTTCTTGAGGACACAAATATAGCCACAAATTTTTGGAAGGGGGGATGTTTTAGCTATGGTCATGTATTTATCTTCCCTGTAAATATCAAGATCCACAAAGTTTTAACCTCAGAGATATGTACGTAGCTGCTGCTTCCTGTGGAATTAGGATCATGTGCTTGCTTTACCCAGCCCACTGAAGCGATTATTTCCAAGGCCAGTTTCACTCCTTCAGCTCACATTCCCCCTGTCTTCCACTCTCACACCATCCACAGATCACTCAAATCGCTGGTTTTATTTCACCTGACATACTGCTCTTTATTGTCTGATCTTGCAGCAAGTTGGTTTTATTTGCAATTGGAGATGTATTCACTGCCAGCTCCAACCAGGTTCTTGAATGTAGAGACATTACTTTTGTAGCACGGGATGGACAACCTAGAGAATTACCATGGTTTAACCTTGTAATCTCTATGTAAAATATCCAACTCCAGCATGTAATGAAATTAAGATCACTTAGTGCGGTGCATCCATTAAGGGTCACAAACAGTACTCTGAGATCTAATGGGAGCCTTCTGTTATGCCAGTACTGTCCAAGTCACTATTTGGGTTTTTTGCTAGTATCATGTATCTTCACTTCAGTCCTGCATCTAAACTTAATTACTTGGCTTCCCCTAGGGCTGCAAACTGAGGCAGCTTCAAAATGAGGGCGGTTTATATTAAATATATTTTAATTACAGTCTTATGCATCCATGAGAGTAAAGGTGGTTCTGTTAATCAAGGGGAATGAATTTTCCTTCACTCAGATCAGTAATACCTCTTCATTTTTTTTTTTAAACAAAATATATAACTGCTTTCTTTAAAATTATGAACATCCATGGAAACTAGGAATCATAGTTCTGTAAACACAAGTTGCACCCAGATTTTCAACTATCTCCTCACTGGCTGCATTGTTATTACAAAATAAGAGCTATTAATTCAATTCAATCTGCAGAAATGCAAGCTTCTGTGCAGAAAACTATAGTTAAAAGTAGACAAAGGGCATTGTGCTTATTCTTTCAGGTTTTACTTTCAAACTTTCACATGTATTTAAATTCTTCAATGTACCTAAAGACATATCCATGACTTACTTGATTCCAACTAAAGAACCAGAACAATATCCCATCCTTTAGCTGAATGAAACCTGTCAAGCTTGAGTTCAAATTCACCCCAGCTATCTCAACAAGTAAAATAATTCCTAAATACCAAGTTTTTGCAGCTAAAAACCAAATCAAATGGACCTTCATAATGTCAGGAAGGTACAGAAGAATGAGTACAAGTGTCTGTGAAGTCCAGAACCCTTTAAATAGTGCTGTTTGCTATAAAGCATGACAACACCAGAGAATACTGAGAGAGTGATTCAACTGATCACTCTTCAAACATGCTGGACTAGAGAAGACCAAAGCAGATTTTGCTGTGCTTAATTTAGTACTCAATGTAAAGCAATTAGTAGTTTACCTGGACTTTCAAACTTCCTTTTTTTAGAAAGGGGAAAATATTGTTTGAAGGAAGACAATTGCTTAATTATTTGTGGGATTTTTTTAAACAAATACCCGCACTCATTGCACCTCTCAATATTGCTATGCAGCATTAGCACTATGTTTCTATCCCGATTTGTAACACTATATGTTTGACTTAGGCCTGATCTTGAGGGAATTACAAGTCACATAGCACTGTCACTCAGAAATTGTTACTCCTAAGTAATATAGTTTTAAAAAAATCAAAAAGAGTAAACTAACTAATCCAAGGTTAAAAATATCAACCAGAAGGGAAGTAAGGTAAAGGAAGAAACAGTGAAGATTATTATTTAAAAATTAAAAGTAGTGCCTCCCCAGAGATGGTGAAAGTAGGAAGGACAGCATCATTTCACTTCTGTACATTTTAAAATAAAACAATCATCCTGTAAGCATATTTGGGGAATACTCCAACACTCCAATGGCTAAAAAAGCTACTGTGCAGCTAATGGGTAAGATGCTTAGGATGTCTAAAACAGTTCTGAAAATGATCACTTACAGAGCTTAAGTCACCTGGACTTTTTTTTATATACTTTAGCCAACTCTAAACTTGATTTTCTCCAACCCTGTATGACAATTACCTGGGGCATTTGAGCCTTGTATATTAACTATCTAAATAGTTTTGTTATTTCAGAATTAACTCGTTTTCCCACAGTTAGTTGGGTGATTGTAATTAGTTGGTTTTTTTTTTAAATAAGGCCTCAGCATTAAGATAAATACATTAAAAGCAGTAGGGAAAGACAGAAAATTCTTCTTAAACTATACAGGTCATGGTCCTTTTATGGAGCTTTGTGATTATGTAACTCTATCTCTTTTGGTAGACTAGAACTACTGTGGAAAAAAAGAATCAGGCCCAAAATATTCTACACCTTCTGACAATCAGCATTAGGACACTCAGAATATGACTCAAAGCCCACTGAAATCAATGGCAGTCTTCAAGTTGTAACATTTGTCTTGATGCTCTTCAGTTACTCATCCAATACAAACAAATTGAAGAACAAAAGACAAACTTTGCAATCTTTATTTAGGAAGGTGCTGCCTGCACACTTATGCTATTTTTAAAGCCACCTACCACCATGTTCACCAAACATTTAATCTGAAGGACCATATATACAGCTGATGCTTTCAGTTTTGAGCAAGCTGACTGTTCCAAAAAGTCTTGCAGAAGTGTATGTATGCAGACTGGAAACTCTTCAGACAGCACTGAGACAAGATTAAACTTTGA
This sequence comes from Rhinoptilus africanus, assembly GCA_013400135.1. Lineage (NCBI taxonomy): Eukaryota > Metazoa > Chordata > Aves > Charadriiformes > Glareolidae > Rhinoptilus > Rhinoptilus africanus. The sequence continues at coordinate 157,109 of VXBO01009790.1, read as the reverse complement.
CATTTCAAATATCATTATTGAAAATGTGTACTGAATTCAGTGGCTAATTGGATTACAGGTTTACTGACTACATTTAAACTACAATCCTGACTATGCAGTTACCCTAGATATCAGAAAGTAACCTAAAGTAAATACACAAACTACAGTGCTCCTGTTCTAATAATATGGTTAGGGGTCTCTGCACAGCACTTTGTAATAAAGGACTTTCTCTTATGGAAAATAGCTGCTGAACAATGACATCTGCTGATACTGCAGCCGTTTATACATTTTATCAGAATTCCCCTATTTCTCCCACTTTCATATCCCCATAGTATCCTGCAGGGTAACTTCAGTGCATCTCAGAAAGGGTAAAACCTTTGGGTTAATAATTCATTCTGAATAGTCTACATTTTCATGCAGCGTGTATCCAGGTGATACTATGCTTAATATAAATTCAAAATGTCAGCTTTTTTTTAAAAAAAATAAGGAAACATTTCTGCCTTTGTTTTAAGTATGAACCCTGGAATAATTTATTCATGGTACCACAATAAACTGTCAGCTATCTTGACAACTAAAAATGAAGTGTACTGCACTCCTTGGAAATTCCCAGAAATATTTTTTTGTGTTACAAAAAGAATAGAGAGAAAAGACAACACATTGAAACCCACAGCCAGGCTCCACATGCACAGAAACTTCATTCAGATGCTACTGCATTAGGATCTGTAGAGCCCTTAAGTCATAACAACCTATCAGAAAAAATCACCTGAAGTGATCTCAGCATATCTAAAAATGTTCAACTGTCCTTTTGAAGCAGTAATTCAAGTATTTAAACTCAGAAAAAAATCTTGATGGAAAATACAAGGAAAAAAGCATGTTAGTGGAAGAGAAACTGCCTTAATTGGGTAGTTAAGAGTATTTGATAGGATTATAAAAAGGCAAAACTGTCAGAATGCAATTCTTCTCCTGGCCACTGGCCAAAGCAGTGCAGATTTTAGAGAAGAGAATAAACAAGCACAATTAGTACAGTGTCTCCCACACAAGATAATTTCAAAAAGGTTTTCAGCATTTCACTTCTATTCGCATGAGAGGTAATTTTCACTCACTTTATAGTTTCCCACTGAATTTCTTCATCATTTCAGTCTTTGCCTATATAAAGGAATATGTCCCAATGAAAAGCCACTGACAGCCAGCAGCACCAAAACATTTTTCTAGTGTGGACAAGCAAATATTATAATTGCACCAGAAGAAGTTATTCTTGTTTGAATCATTCCACTCATGCTAAGTATCTGTACCAGAAGCTGCATCAGTTCAGGTACACCAATGACTTGGCTGCAGTTGGTGCAAATGTCCACCACAGAAAAGCTTTGGAATGATCAGAGGTAACGGGGTCAGCAGCAGCTCCCTGCTGTGAGACTTTTATTCATCTTCAGCTACCAAAGTGCTTCTCTTCTCCACATGAGCCACAACTTTCTTTCTCTCCAAACTTTAACCAGCAATTTTTAAAGGCTAACCATTCTTCTGACCTAAAAAAGCCTGCTGTAATTAAGGAGAAACTCACCGGGAAGGGAAGATAGAATGAAGATCCCAACACCTGCCCAGCACTGCCAAGACTGGTTTTATTTTCAAAAGAAAAACTTAGATTACTTGATATAAACCATGCAAAGCTGTGAGAATTACTATTCACCCAGTGGAAAGAAGACATTTCCATTTAGTAAAATGAAGAGTCTCATGAAATACCTTTATGTCTGCTGCCTCTGACAAGTAAGGAAGCTTCTCCCTCCACCCCCTGTCCCAGAGGTGGCAAACTTATTTCTAAGTATTCTGTGATTACAACTTCTATATCAAAAGGGCACAAAGGAACACATGAGAAAAATGAGGTTGTATATTCACATATCAGGGCTCACAGCTACATTTCACTTGACCTTAGCCTTTAAACAGCTATAAATAGTTTGTTAATTTGTTGGTTTGTATTTATATATTTAAATTTTATTTATATTATGTAGGTATGTATTGTACATCACAGAATCACAGGGTTGGAAGGGACCTTAGTAGATCATCTAGTCCAACCCCCCTGCCAGAGCAGGGCCACCTTAGAGCAGGTTGCACAGGAACCCATCCAGGCGGGTTTTGAATGTCTCCAGAGACGGAGACTCCACCACCTCCCTGGGCAGCCTGTGCCAGGGCTTTGCCACCTTCAAGGGAAAGAAGTTCCTCCTCATGTTTAGGTGGAACTTACTATACTCAAGTTTGTGCCCATTACCTCTTGTCTTGTCACTGGGCACTACCAAAAAGAGCCTGGCCCCATCCTGGTGACACGNCCCTCCCAGCTTTGTGTCATCAGCAAACTTGCTGAGGGTGCACTCCATCCCCTCATCCAAGTCACTGATGAATATATTGAAGAGGACATGCATATGTACATGTATATATACATGTACGTATTGAAGAGGACATGTATATATACATGTATATGTCTTATCCACAGCAGACATCACATATCATGCAGACAGTTTGCTCATTGTTCTCTGAATTTTTTTTCATTTAATTAAAGAAAGAAATATTTTAATTAAGAAAGAGGCTTCAGAGCTACATCTTTGATAGTATCTGCCATTTGTTACAATCCAGCAAATTCTGAGAAAGGACGTGAGGGATGAAAGCCCAGGAAACCAGCAATACATTTGTAGGACTAACATCTTCAGGTCAGTATTCCTCTTCCTATTCCCTTTCCTCCCACTACCAGTATCTTTCTCAATCAACATGGGAAAGATACATTGACAGCAAAAGAAGTAGCAACTATGTTAGCAGCATTTCTGTTGGGTCCACACGGACAACTTCTTTCAAGCAGATGAAATACACGGCATTCCCGTATTTCTCTGGATCCTTATAGTCAAGGCAGCACTTCTTCAGTAGAATGAGGCATCCAAGACAGACTTTTCAGAAGAAATATTATCTGTCTTGTGAAGAGTCCCAGGATTTTGTCGTGTATTTTTTTATCATAACCACACATTAAATATTAATACCTGCAAAAAAGGGTAAATACAGACAAAAAAGCCTCTTGACTTATCCTGAGGATGGTTGCAAACTAGGAACTATGGCATTTTGCAGTATATACCTCTCATCTGAACCACTTCCTATGGTAAACTAATGCTTTTAAGCAACATGTAGTATTCTTGGGCTTTGTGTCCTTTATTGGAGAATCTCAGTTTCCAGATTGTGATTTCCAAACACAACAGTTCAGATATACAGAATTCTGGGGAAAATAGATGCTGCACAAAACCAGATCATCTCTTTATTGTATGTTCATGAGTCAAATACACATGCTAATGGCACCCGAAACATTTCTATCTTTTCATATTTCAGATTTTCATAGGTATTCTAACAACGAATCAATATGCAAAGTAAGTTTATTATAATTAGCTGAAGAATTTGCCTTTGGCCCAGGTGGAAGTTACCATACCTTGATGCTCCAACACTGTGAGGGCAATTACTGTTCTTAGGATTTGGTATGTATTACAAGCATTTAATTTGATATGGCGTATTTCAGTATGAATAATAGCTTAGCACAATACATTTTCTCGGTTTACCAACAACCAGCACACTTTTCAATCTTCACACAGCTCTTCTGTTCTGAAATAAAGCAGCCCAGCCTATTAAAAAATAAATTAATCTTTTCAAATGTCACATGTGTGGCATTAAAAAAAAGAGTACTTCCTTTCTTTCCCTTTTCCATAAGTATCGCTAGAATAATTTCTTCCTCCTTAACTCACATTTAAGCACTTTCTGCTCAACTGTAGAATAGTTGTAGAATAGCTGTAGTGTATGAAACTAGCATAAATGATGGTATCTTCAATTCTTACTATTACATCTTCATTATCTAAAATAATTCAAACAAAGGAAATAACAAAGTATACCTATGCAGCACAGGCTTCAGAAAGATTTTCAAAATTATCCTTCTAAGACTGTTAGGAATTTAATTATTCTGATAGTCCATCATTGTCTATTGTGAGTCATAAGAGACAGCTAGTACTGTTGGATTCATAATATTCTACCCATCTCTTGCCTATAACTAGCCAGCAAGGGCTAAGCTAATCCACTAACTGCTTTTTTGTTGTGAATAAGCTCAGCCAAAAGACAACTTCTAGTAAACAAACTAGTGGAGATTCAAACACCAGCACAAATTGCAAATACTGGCAACCTCATTAGTTGTTAAACAATTACTCTAAAATTAGAAGCAGGACTGAAACTACTATCAAGTTGCCTTTAGTGTTATGAAGACCAAATATAGTGATCATGGGCGGCCATGCAAATTATGTAATTACACATATATTTTGTACATAAGCTTTCACGTGAAGGGCCCATAAATGGTTTGAGTTCCTACAGCTGCGTGACTTATCATTTTTTTTCCTCCCAAAACATTACATCTAGGCTGAAGAATACATTTTAGAATCCTACCAAACATTAGCACTCTTCCAAAATAGCATTACATAATTTTTACTTCTATTCATGTTTTTCTGCCTTTTAACTTGCTCATACTTCACAAATACTGACAAAAAATTTAATGTGATCATTGCTATAATAAAAATAGGTCCCAGTATCAACATATAATAAGGCCTGAGATGGGGGAAAAGAGATTCAATGTTCTGATCTTACTGAGGGTCATGAGCCTGAATCATTCTACCTGAATAATCCTACCCTGAAACCAAAATGTACTTTCTGAAATCAGCATATGCCTCAGAGCCCACACCCCACCCAAACATATTTGATGAATCAGCACTTCCTCACCACGGAGAAAAAGATTAAGTACTCACAGTACACACGATCACAAAGTATATTCTTTTTCTTGATTGAAGAGCACGGAGAGTAATAAACTTGCTATAAATTTGTTCTTCAATTACAAACCAAAAAGCAACATAAATATCTAATGCAAATTAAAAAACACTGCTTTAAAATAACAAAGCTAAAATAAAACTGTTTCACTTACTAAAAAATAATATACATATATGTTCTAAGTTTATATAGCTATAAGTAAATATGTAAGTATATATAAGTTATAAGCAAATGTCCATGGCTACAAAAACAATTTATTTACATGCTGCTAGTTGTCTTTAAAATTTAATTTTAAAATGCTTTCCCAATCACTGTTACTTAGCAAATAAATAATATGAATATGAATACCTTCCTTACTTTGTTTCCAGATTTTGTAAAGTTTCTATGCATTTAGACATTCCAGGATTTATATTTACTGGTTTGAATTCTATGTGAAAGACCGACCATTCTATGAATTGTAAAAATTGACTAAAATATCAAACAAACAAAAAATGTTTGTACTGTTTAAAAGACATAATCGGAGGATAAAGTTCTAAGCACACACAATAAGTAAATTAGATTTATGTTTTGCATGAAAGATCACTGATATCAAGTGCTCACTTGTCTCAATTTATCTTAAGCAGAAGTGAGGGTAATGGCACTTACAAAAGAGTCTAGAAATGATAAATTACATCTTATTGTATGAAGTCAAAGGTTAAACTTATTATTGCTCACCATAGGCCAACCTTAACCCCAGGATTAATGCCATAAACAAAAAAGAAAATTCAGTTTGCACACATAATGCACTGGGATAATGTCTCTGAAGAATTACAAAAGTGAAACGATGCCCCCTACTGCTTCCAGAAAATGTTTCTATATAAATAGGGTCTTTTGGTTCAAAGGGAAATTATCATGTAAAACCAATGAACATGTATTTTCAAACTAACCGGTGCTCATTAGCATGACATATGCCAAGGACATTTTATTTCTTCTCTGGCTTTTAATTAAAATATATAAGGGCCTTGCCTTGTAGAGGAAACTCTCAAGAACATAAACAGCTAGAGTCAAAATGTAATCTAAGTTTCTCAGAAGTTATGTATTTGGGTAAAGAAAGTACAAAGATTTAATTAAATATTTTCCTTGATGTACTTATGAACACATCCAATTTCAAATAATAACTGTTATATAGTAATGATATTTTTTAAATAGCAAAGTTGATAGGATTGATTTTGCTGTCAGCTAGCAGGTTGACACAATTCATTAACTGCTAACAGAGATCATAGAGTGCCTTTGAGTTGTGGGAGACCACAGTTCAACTCCCAGCTCAGTTGTTTAGGTTTTGGTATCACGGCTACTGTTGTAATGAATTTCTTGCTGGGCAGGCAAAGCAACAGGGTTATTGTTTGAAATACTTTTCTGGGAAAGAGAGAGCTCAAATACAGAAGAGCCATTACACCAAAGTGTCTTTTATTTATTCTGCTTTTAAGCCACATAGACCAAATGATACCAATACTGTTAACTCCTGATTTCCACTAGTATCCACTAGTAAGTGAAAAATAACCCCCAAACCCTCAAAGATATTTGACAGATTGAACTTCTCTATTTCAAAGTAAGCTAGTTACATAAATATATATTTGGTACATTATTCCCGTTGATAATATTCAGCACCCTTGAGACAATTGTTAAAAATATCAATCTTAAAATTGATATGACCTAGCTTTGTTCAAGGCTTGCAGAGTGAAACGGATACAGTTTACAAGTGTTCATGGTACAAAAATAAACAAAATTAAATCAGTAAGCAAGGTTAATGATCTGACATCAATAGGCATACTTTTTTATTACAAGGTCTTATTTTATCACAAATCCTACCATGTGTTCTGATGTTATTTAGACAATACTACTATGACCTTACACTGGTCATTTTCAACTCAAAGCACAATGAAGCACTCATACAAGAGGACCAGATTTTATCTGATTCTTACGCAGATGTTCCTGCAGTGAGAAAACAAAAAACTTTTTTGTCACGGTCCGGACGGTCAAGCGACATCAAAGACGGTCTTTAAGCAGTAAGAAGGAGAGTTTATTGCCACACCTACTTTCTTACATACTTTTCTTAACACATGTGTCTTTTTACTATTGGTTACATATTGTTACAACAATATATCATTGGTCGATCTTCACAAGCGGCACAGCTGCTCCTTATCTTGTCAGTCTCTTGTTTTGCAGTTAGCTGGTTCCTCAAAGTTGTTTTACTTCCCAGGATGTTCTTTGCTCCCTTCTTTCTCACGGATACACTTTAATATCTGCAAGGTTCATTTCTGACTCCATACCCTCAGTCAAGGGGTCCACGGACCCACCGTAGTCCCCCCCCTTTTTCATTCATTGTTAAAGCAAAAGAAATTGAAATCGCAGCACCTGTATTTTGGAAAACACTTGGATACAACCATTTCTTGTAATTGACGGGAAATTTACAAGTCATCAGTACAGGAAAAAAAAAATCATGATGGTTTACCCTTTAAAAATTAATCAGACCGAAGACTAGCTAGACCAAATTAGCAAAATATAAATTCTATTAAAACTTGAAAGACTGTATGTCATATACATACATGTTTCTTCAAGTGCATATTTTCTTATCAAGATCAGAAATCAGAATTTGTCCCAGCTTAATTATTTTACCTGTTGACGGTTTCTGGCAAACAGTTTCTGGCAAAGAGTTTGGCCCTCATAATGCTAGCCAAATAATACTAGTTCAAGAGTTTGCAAGGTAACTATCCTCTTCCAATCCTCACCTAATATAGACTGCTATGAGTTCAGTAGACTTAGAAGCATATACAGATTTAAACAAATACAAAATGTTTTAAGTCGTAGGAGACTATTTTAAATCACTCAAGAGTAGACATTGACCAGGCAGGGAATTCTAATAATTACATTTTATTTCCACAGCAAAATTGCATTTAACCGTGCTCCTAAAATACAGCTCAAATGCAACTGAAGATAGCCCTGACTTATATGTATTTCTACATGTATGATAAAAGTGTGTTGCTTTAGGATTTAATAGTCTGGAGATAACTGGAGACTGACAGGACATTAGTATGAAAAAGTGGATAACATGACTGACAGAAGTTTCAAAAACTTCATCTGTCATATAAAGCAAATTATCTCAAGTTATTTTTCCTAGATTTTGATGCAGGCATCTTGATCATAAACCAGAACTTAGAACTGATTTTCTACCACTGTGAAAGCAAGCACATAAGAGAAGGCATCCCATTTGTCTAAATATGCTTTCTAAATGTTAAAGGGTTAAAGCAATTTCCAGAGGTCTCTGTCTAGAAAAAGCCCTCCGTTGATATTTAATTGAACTGCCTTTGCTCTGAGGCATGCAGTAAAATACACGGAAATCAAATGTAAATGCATCATTGTCCTTTATGTAAAGAAAGTCAGATTAATTTGGTTTTTTCACCATGATTACAAACGCCTAGCATGCCTAGCTGGTTTAAGTAAAATTTAATGGAAAATGGTGGCAATATTCTGACTTATAACAGCTGATGATTAACCCCACTGATTTTAGTATGATTATATTAGACCCTATTCTCAGAGAAAGTCAGTGAGCCTGATTTTTGACTGCAGTGTTTTCATATAGATAACTCAAGAGAGGATCAGTTACAATATAAATATACCAGAAACATTTTCACACACTTCAACCCAGCAGAAGTCTTCAGCATGGAGTGAAATGTACTGAAAGTCTGGCCCAGCCTACTGTCCATACATAAAAGTTTAAAAAGCATGGTATGTTCAGAGGGAAAAAAATACTCTTATTTAACTGAAAAAAAAAAAAAATTGTTCCACACAAGAAAATGTAAGCCAAACATTACCATACTTTTTGAGACATTAAAATAAAATTAAAATTTAGGACCAGATTCTGTAAAACCTTACTAAAGTAAATTAGCAGCCATGCAAAAGTCCAGCCAATAGGAATAACTTTATTCACTTAAAGACTATATTGTATAGCCAGGTAGGTACTTCTTTTTACACCTGTAATGTTATCTTATGATCTAATATTCTGCTATGACAATTCATTCAATTAATTTTCCTCTCTTGTTCGTTGTTGCTACTTGGCTTTTGGTATTCAATTTAACTAGGACTATTACAATTTTATCTGTTCCTGTACATCTGATTGTCCATATCGATTACGTATGCACCCAAAATACTATGCCATTTCACTGCTCTTCACTCATTCAGATGAAAAGCATTTGGTCAGTTTAGCAGTCTCATTGAAGTCAAGAGGACCATACATAAAGATGAATAATACTAATTTCTATTGGTCTTAACCTTATAACAGTTGGATTTTGTGTAAGCTATCTGCAAACTGGTATCATTCAGACATGGAAGATTTTACACCTATTCTTATCCTGCTTTGCATAAATATAAATAGCAAAACAAAAAGCAAATCACCTACAGTTAGGTTTACTACATGCTGCATCTCTTAAAAGGATTAAAAAGCCATTATAAACACATCTTTCAAGCTTATTGCACCCCTTGTACCTTTCAACTATTGCTGCCATCTTCCATCAACTCTTTTACAGTGTACTAAACCTCCCAGAACAAACCGAAATCAGTTGTAAGGTCCTATTGTATCAGAAGTTAGCAACCAAACAGGTACAGTACATACAAGAACAATCTATAGCTAGTGCTTTACAAAAAGGATTTAAATTCCTGTAGTCAGACTAGGAGCAAAATAAAAAGAAAGGACTGCCAACTGCAAAAGTCATAAAATCTTAATGGCGCTCAAGAGTTCAAGAGTCTAAGTTTACTTTTTGATAAACTATAAAAAAATTACTTGAAAGGGCTTGATAAAATCCCTAGTTACAAGATTAGCAAGACTGCTACTGTAATTTTTGCAGTTGCAGAAAATTGGTAAAGTACACCAACTTTAAACTAACTTACAGAGTGGTAAATGAGCATGGTACACTTTTTGCAGTATTCCAGCTGAAGCTGGGCTACGTATTTCTCAGAGACAGCTGCATGATGGTGACACCTCCTCAAATACTACTTGTCATTTCTGCAAGTAATTCAGTAATGTTCAGTCCCCTCTCACAATAAAGATTACACTCTTATGTTACCATTTGTTTTGTCAGTCATACAAGTGAAGCTACAATGTTTAAATACACAGCAGGCACACAGTGTGGAACCTTTAAAGTGACTGGTAATTATACAGCTAAATATTTACATTTTTTAAAAAACACAAAACTGTCTTCTGGAATGTTTCCCAGGCTAAGTAAGTCTTTGCCAATACACCTGCAGCTTTTTGTAACTAATTAAGAAACTTGGGCAAACACAGTCAAAAAGCCTCAAAAACCAAATGCAGACTCCATTACATAAAGAGAAAAATATTACCCACTCTTAACAACTGATGCATGTATAATTACGATGCTTTTGTCTTTTCTTCCTTTTATAATGAATCAATTATTTACAACAGATTCTTTTTAAAGGAATTTGGAATAAAGTAATTAATTCTAAAATTAAAGGACAGAATAAGTTTCACTAATAGCAACTACTAATTATAGAATCCATACCTTGGATTATTTTCAAAAAGTTTGCCTCTTAATACTAAAGAAATAAAACCAAAGCTTTGATCTATAAGTTCATTAAGCATTGCAATAAGGTCTCCAAATGGGAAACCTTCTTAATCACAAGTGTTACCAGGGTTTCACGCAAATATAAAAGTCTCACTGTATAACTCGAAACTTGTATAAGATCTAGAAGTTTTTCTTTATAAAGCATTGTGAAGTCATTTTATTTCAAACCATTTTGGACTTTTTTGCTTTGTAGCTGTGTAAACAAAAGAACTTTAATTAAAGCATATACCAAAAACTCATAATGAGAGCTTGATACAATCAGAAGCAGTCTTAAATTTTAGGATTATATTACACACAAAAATTTGAGAGCTGTAGCCCAGGCTTCTTTTCTCTTCTGAAATATACAGAATTTGAGGTGTCACTTTCAGATATTTGTGTTATGATGACAAATTAAAGTTTCTGCTATTCAAATTCATGCAGGATACTTTCTATGTCCTCACATTTTAGGTCCCCATCCTGCAAACAATCCAACATATATTTAAATTTATGCATGCGATAACTCCACTGAAGACCATAATACTAATAATGAGGATCAGTGCACTATCTGTAAAGTGCATCATCATAGCCTGCATAGCTAATTTACCAACATGGATCTGAAAGGCAATCTTAAAATTCAGTTTCCACGTTGTTTCAACTATCACAGATCCTATTTCAAGTATGCAACTCAAGTCCAAACTTTTCAGGAAGGCCCAGTTTCATAAAATCATTTGCGCAACCAATTTTCAATTGCAGAAATTTTAATAAAAAGAAGTTGCACAAGGCAGCTGAAGCAAGCTATTTTAAAACATCAAAGAAAAGAAAGAAAAACTATTTACACATTCCAGTATTTCTCCAACAATAATACAAACAATCAACTTGGCAACAACTCACTCACATTCATATCCCACTGTAAAATATCCCAACAATGTTCCAAGTAGAAATGCACGACCAGGCATTGGGAGTAACCAATTCCTTTGACTGTTACCAGCTAAACATTGCACTTTCCCTTCCCTAAAATAAGCTTACAAAACACAACCAAAGATTCAGGAAACTGAAATTTCCCTCCAACTAAACAGGGCCTATCACCATGGATATTTTACTGTGAAAAGCCCGTCTTTCTTCCTTGACAAATCCTCTTTGTAAGCAGCCTATTATAAAAAGTAAGAGAATTTCTAGTGTCCTCAATCTAGCTTACACTTGGTTTTCATACACCTGAACGTGTACTTGTGACAAGAGGCTTGCAATTTCTCCCAATTATGGAGAACATTAAGTTTGTGCTGCAGTTTCAAATTGCCACTAAAAAAAAAAATATTAAAAAATTATTATAATTACTATAAATTACTTTTTCTAGTCTGAGTCACAACAATGCAGAGAGAAAGTTCCAACTTGTTTTAATAATTAACCATGTTTGTTAACTTAAGTAAACCTTTTCGATAGCATTCATCTTTTCCACTTCAAAACGGGTTTCAGTTTGTCTTGAATGTTACAATGCCATGTACTACCTAACCTGAGCAGGCTGGGCCACAGTCTTACAGAGCCACTCACACCCACAAGGACCTCCTCAGTTTTAGACTATTTTATAATGTCATTATTGCTGAAAGTGACGTCTGAATGGAGACTTATATAGAATACATACAGAATTATACAGATTACAATAAATTCAACACTGAGACCAAGTTTTATAACATACAGTATGTCAAAACAGACCACAAGAAAGTATACACCACAAGCATTATCCACTTTATTTAGAAGCCAGTAAGCTTTCAGTTATCCTGAGATATTCCAAAAGGCTGTGTTAACATGGTAGACAGAAATAAAGGCTTTTTTTTTTCAGCTTTCTTAGGATACTTTGTACCCCAAAATGCCAGTAATTTCATTTTTAATATAAAGTTCCTTGCTTACAGTTTCATTTGTAATTGATAATGACTATAATGCAACAATGACTGCAGTGACCACATTTTAACAGTTGATGGCACCAATCACCTCAAGAAATTGCCCAGCTAAATGTTAGATTCCACTCTAATACGTGAAGGTTATAGAAGAATTTGACAGGAAAGCAAAACATAAACGTCTAAACAACAAAAACAAAAATTTTTTTTCTTCAAGAAAGTACGGCATCTTTCTCAAATATAATACATCACCAAAACCCTATCCTGTTTAGAACGTGTGTATGTGTGTAAATGCAGCGTATGTGTCTATACAGATGTAAATTTTTCCATTTTACCATGCCACAGACAAAAATTATATCGGAATCAAAGATATAACACTTCAAATTCAGACAGGAAAATGTATATAGCTATACCTGGCATTTAGGGTGATCTTCTGATGTGCTAAGAACTGTAAACTCTTGTTTGGTTAAAAAGTTTCTAATGAGGGATTCAAGTGCCTTTATCAAAATGATATTTTATCTTTTTATATTAATCCTTTCCTGGTGTAACACAGAAGTAGATTAAAACAAAATATGTACATTTAGACAACACAACCATAAGATGTGCATCCTCTCTTAGGAGGCTATATTTAATGAATAGCTACTAAAAACTTAACTTCACAGTGATGCTGAAGAGATGGACAAAACAAGTGGGAATCAAATAGCCTAGGGGCAACTTGGCAGAAACTTACCTGGGTCTGGGATGGGAAGAGATGAAACAAACTAAGGTACTCCTTTGTGCAACAGTTGGCAAGTAATGTCAACTCCAGGCATTCAAAAGTCTAGTGAAGCCCCAGAGCTACTTTTTAAGATCTAATCTTATTCTTCACGTCTCATCTTAAAACTTCTTAAAGTAAAAAAGTGTCCTCTGTTTTCTGAGCTATCGGAGCTAAGGATTTGGGGATGGGGGCTACACTTCTGTCCCCTGCTACCACGAGGGATAAAACTTACATTTCTTTTCAAACGAAATCCAAGACGACGAAATACCAGGACACGGCTGTGCCAACAGTGGCTTAAAACCAAACTTCTGGGCTGTGAAATCACTAAAGAAGAGGGTTCCTTTCCCGGGCTGTCAGGCGGGGAGAGGCCGCTGCGGGCGGACCGCGCCCGGCGCCAGCGGCTGTGGGGAGCCGCCCGCCGCCGCTCGGGGCACGCCTGCAGGCACCCGAGCAAAGACAGGAGGCAGCCGGCTCGGCCT
>VXBO01009790.1:132098-143284 GCA_013400135.1 Rhinoptilus africanus | reverse complement strand
ACGGGGAAACAGGAGCGGTCCTGCCTTGGCAAATAGGCGTGTTCCCGGTGCCAGGGTGTCTCCGGCGGTGTTGACATGAGCGCGGGGAACAAAGAGAAACCATTCAGCTGAGAAGTGCAAAGTTCGTCGGTGCGGCGGAGCGCCCGGCTGCCCCCGGGGCTCCGGCACCCCCGCCGCCCCAAGTCCTGCGCTCAGAGGCGGTTACAGGGTGTCCCTCCCCTTTTGCTTCCCCCTGTCGAGAGACCCTGAAGGGGTGGCCGAGTGTCGCCGTGTTTCACAGGCGCTTCACAGACTTCGCTTATTCTGTGGCATTTAGTAGCTTATTAGCAGAGCTGACGGCTCAACAGAGCTAACGTTTCCTCCCTGTAGAAGTTGGCAGATCCGGACTGCTTCACCAGTCTTGTTTGCTGGAGCAGGTGGCTGAACGAGAGAGCTGTCTATGTGTGGCTCTGACTGTGACACTAGTTGCTATGAAGTGTCTTCACGGAGTTATTTTGTTAAAACTCTTGTGCGGCTAACCTGTGGGGGGGCTCAGCAGTAGTGACAAAATTAATATTGCTCATAGTGGGCCTGGCACCTAAAGCTGTTTGAATCGTGTGGTGAGAATGGTAGTGTGAGCACTAGCCAGGCTGGAGGTACCTTTCAGAAGCAAAATCTCGATATGCAGGCATCTGTGTCTGTCTGTTTAAATACACTTACATATTCTTCAAACCAATTTGCTAGTATATTTGGACTCAGAAACTCCAGAAGCCATTACAGGTACCATAAACAGACATTCTTTGCTGGGCAGCTGCAGTACAACTTTCTTTTTTCCAGAAAATTAAAGTCTGAAACAAATAGCGCAATATTTCCATTTTCTAATTGCTGCTTCTCCTAATAATGTACAAATGTTTTCTACTCCAGATACTTAAAGGGTATGGGAGACAAGACTTATCTGTAGAGCAGTTTTCAGACCCTGTGTGGAGAGATTATTGACTGGAAAGTACGAACAATTGTCTGTCTTTATTGCCTTTCTTTAAAAGGTTTTTTTGATAGTAATAAGTATTTTAATTCATCAGTCAGGTGCAATATATTTTTCAGCGCTCTTTAGTAAATGTTAAAAATATAAAAATTAACAGATTTTTACTGTCCTTTTTTCTAATTATGTTATTGTCCTGTTGCTCTGAAAAAGCAGTCATATGATGACTAAGACATTAAAAGCAGTCCTGTGGATTTTATTGCAGAAGCAGTTTGTGCTAATATGGTCTTGGAGCAGCCAGTGGTGATGTAACTCGAGAGACGATAGGAAGTGGTGTTATGTTATCCATTACCTTGTATTGGTTTTCAGTTCCACTTAAAAGAGAAGTTTAATTTCTGAAAGTAAAGATAGATAATAAAATGTGGTATACTTGAGAGTCTGCAAATACAGTGCCTGCAGCTTAAAAACTGGTTTCACTGCATGACATAATTTTAAGCACAGCAAGAGACAGTTTAAGGAAAAATTATACTACCTGAAAGAAGAGATAATGTACTGTGTTGACAGAATTCTGAACTCTGACACATTTAAAACAAGACAGTATAGTGAATTTACCGATAGCAACCTTTATGTGGCAGAAATAGCAATGGGAGGTGTTTTTTTAAAAAAGAAAAAAAACAAACCTAACAAACACAAAAAGCAACCACCACAGCATATTTAAAACCTGAACTTCTAGAACACAGAACTAGCTGGAGCCTGGAGTTTTCTCAGTGCTTGTCATTATCATCTGCTTTTTCAAAATACTGAGTTTCAAAGCCTTATGTGGAAAGCTGGCTTGCTGTTGAGCTTTTTGGGTGTGATTTTCTTTGGTGTTATATACCCATTGTAAGTAGGTGCTCTGGCAGTTGTAGTTTTAAAATACAAATGTTTTACTTGGTTATGAAGGGAATCTATCAGAGTCCGGATAGTGGTTTTGTCATTTGATTGGGTTTAGCATTTTTTTTCCCTGTAGGGTATCTTCTAATGGATACTGCTCTGGCTACTAGTTATGTTGTGCCATGCCACATGTTCAGTGTCCTTGGTTCATTAGTGGTAAGTATAGAGTAAGTAATGCATAATAAATACTAAAAAATATAGGAGAGAGGTGATGCTGTGATGAGCCTTTGGAAATTTTCTTTAGAAACTGTTTTTAGAAGTTCAGTTTTATGGACTAGGTAGAATTGTCTAGTGCAAGGCGTTTGTTCATGAAGTGTGTGCTCTCTTTGACCAAAGAATGAGAAGGGGAAAATACATTTCTTTAAACTTGCCTTTTAAACTGTTTGGGCTACAACTTAAAATACACTGTTACTATCAGTTTCAAGTAAATTTATTTATAAACAGCAGGATATAAAAGAGTTAGCCTTCTATGAGATCTACTTAAAAATCATTTCAGATATCAGCATTTTATCTCTATTATCTGGTTTACTGGCAGCATTTACTTTCTCGCATTTGTTATGCTAAGTTGGGTTTATTTTCTAGTGTACTTGTCCAGACACCAGTCCAGTGTACTTACAGACCTAATCAAAACTAATTTTATATATTAGCTTTTTACAAATATTCACTCTACTGTCTTTTTCTCCTTCTAGGAGTATATTAAGGGACTCTGTGAACCTGAACTAGAAGAAAAGGAGTACTACCCAAAGGACATGCACTGCATCTTTGTTGGTGCACAGAGCCTGTTCCTCAACAGTCTTATTCAGGATACCTGTGCTGATATAACAGTGCTGGAAATAGGATTGCTCAGTATTAAGGGGGGTGCAGAAGCTGTTGTGATGGCTCAAAGTCATGTTCAGCAGTTTGTGAAGCTTTTTGAGAATAATGAAAGTTTATTAAGTGACAATGAATCGGGGATTAAAAAGCAATTCAGACAATTTGTGGAAGCACATGCAGATAAATATACAATGGATTTACTGATTTTGCCTAGCTCACTAAAAAGAGAACTCCTCGCTCTCACGCAAACTGAATGTTGTGAAGTCGAGAGTGATATCATAGATCTTACGGGTTCTGAAAGCCCAACAGAGTTTTTACAGAACAAAGCCTTCAAAGTAATTGCTGCAAATGGAGATGAAAGAGCAGATGGTGAGGAAGCAAGAAACAGTGCTGGGACACCTGTAACTGAGCTTACAAAGCAAATGGACACTGTGTTTTCTGATGCTCCTGAAACAAATTTTGTTCCCGTAAACATTGTGCCTCTGTTAGAAGCAGAGGTGTCTCAAGAAAGACAGTCATGTAAACGAAGATCCTCTGATGATGAGGAAAGGCTCCCTAAAAAGCATTTCTCTTTGGAAAATGATCAGGAAGTGAAATCCGCCTCAAACCGCGACGCAGTTATTGATCTGCTTTCGGATGGCTGCAGTGAATCAGATGATCCCAGTTACTGCCTTAAAGAAGGTGATGATATCAGTGAGGAAATGGAGTATAAGATTCTTGTGAACTTTTTCAGAACAATGGGATATTCCCAAAATATTG
This sequence comes from Rhinoptilus africanus, assembly GCA_013400135.1. Taxonomy (NCBI): domain Eukaryota; kingdom Metazoa; phylum Chordata; class Aves; order Charadriiformes; family Glareolidae; genus Rhinoptilus; species Rhinoptilus africanus. The sequence goes on along the minus strand of VXBO01009790.1, from coordinate 139,821 downwards.
TAGAAAAAGTTATTGGTATCCTAGGACAATCTGTGGAACCGCTAATATTGCTAGAAGAAATTGAAAAGGAAAACTTAAAATTTCAAAAAGAACATGAACAGTCATCTCAAAAGCCCAGAACTATCAATCCTCCTTTAGGAACTAATGCGGAAAATTCACAAAAGCTAGAAGACAAAGGCATTTCTAGGATTAAAAGTCCACTTAAATCCAATCATACAACAAAGGAGACAAAAAAGGAGTATCACAAAGTAAGAGATTCACCGGGCATGCAAGTTGATGCAGAAGATAAAATGCCTATGTTGGTATGCAAACCTGCTTCTCCTTCCAGAAAAAATTCGGCTATATGCAATAAACAGAGAGACCTTTATTGTCCTGGGAAGAATCACAGTTCAAGGTCAAGTGATGTAGAAACTGATGGTGGTGTGACTTTCAGCACTATACAAGCTGGAGCTCTAAAAGATGTTGATTTTGTAGCCAGAGGGAGCTCAGATGTGCAGTGTATCTCAAGTAAGACTAAAACTGCAATTCAGCAAAAATCTGCAAGACCCTCAACCGTACAGAATAGTCATCCTCGTTTTGAGGACCAATTAGGACACTGCAGCTCCTCTTCTCAAGTGAGATCTCTCAACCAACGCCTTTCACAAACGTCAGATTCTGAAAATCCTGTCCCAGACCAGGTGTTGTCTTCACAAATGCATCCTTCAAATACTGATAGAGAGGCAGTGGGACCACACAGACGTCATCCTGATCCTTCAGTTACTGGAGTTCAAAGATTTTTGGAGTCTCTGAAAAAGCCATACAGACTGGAGTTGAAAAATGAACCTGGGAAACCGTATTTAAAACATATCATTATTGATGGAAGCAATGTTGCAATTTCGTAAGTATTGTTCTTTTCAGATATCTCTTCATTAAAAGTTCTATGAGCTTTCAAATAAAATAAGGACTAAGAGGTTGCTGTGATGTGTGTAAAGTTTTTGCTAGCTAGCTTTTTGGTGCCCAACCATCCATGTACACAGCAAGGTTTTTCAGCTACTGGTAATGACTGCATTGGTAATTTATGGTAAGGCTTGATAATGAAAAATTATGCGAGATTGACAGTAGCCATTTTACTTTCCAACACATACCAATTTTGATAGTTTTCATTCTCTGTTTAGTGACAGCATTCATTTTATAGCTGACTTTTTTTTGAGTTGTTATTCTTTGTTGAGGTACTGTGCATAGAAGGAAATTCAGAAGTTTTTAGCAAAGTGCACTATATGACACTGCAGTACACAAATCCAGCTTACAGCAGTGTAGTTGTGGGATGTTCTATCGTGAAACAGCTCTTGTCATATTTACTTTTGGTTTAAAAAAATTACTTAGCCTGAAGTTGAGCAAGTGCAATAACTGGTTAAAATAGAATAAGGAAAATCCTTGATTTTTACTTAAAAATTGTTTGGTAATTGTAATACACTGGAAAATATTTTCTGTAGAGCCTTTTAAGACCTAGCTTTCCTGCTTTGCTAGAAACTTGCGAATTTCTAAAAACAGGTAGCTCAGATTTATGAAGCCCAAATACAAAAACAATCGGAAATGAACAAAATAGGCAACGGAAACTAAAACTAAGTATATGTTAGAGCCAGATAACATCATTTTCAGTAACAAGATGTTTCAAAGTGAAAAGTGAGGTAATTCTACAGCTTTTCTTACTAGGCAGTGGTCAGATTTGAAGCCGAATTTGTGCCCTTTCAGAGCAACCTACTTTGAATTGTCAGTGCTCCAGCTCAATGTAACACTTCATCCAGAAGTAATTTCAGTGAGCTCAGCTCTGTTGCAAGCAATTTTATGCATGAAACTTAAATTGCTTTGCACGTGCCTAATAAAGGAGTTGAGTTACCATCAATTTAAGCGGTTTGGTTTTATTACTTTTGCTCTTAGTGTCTTGTGATTTTTAAAGTGTAGGTTTTTGCACGGTAGTAAGGTATTGTCCTTTAACAACCTTATGCCTTAGTGCTTGAGTCCTGTTAATTTTTGCAAGTGTAGGCATGCAACAAAAATATTCCATCCCCCTCCATAAAATGTGCAGAATGGAACAGGGAACAGTGTGTGCACCCAGGTCTTCTCTTGTTCCTTCTGATACCTGAAAAAAAATGTGTGCAAACAATAGTAGACAATTATAGGGCTGTTAGATAACAATAGGTTGGCTGATAAGGCACTATGCAAACAAACCCTATGAAATGGGCACAGTTAATACGGAAAAGATCAAGAAATCTCTTTCACTGACTATACTGCAGGGATCTTGCATTATTGTAAATATCTTCTCCTTCCTTTCTTTTTTTTTCGTCCTTCTTCCCGCTCCCCCACAGTTTCTACTGTAGACAACTTTGGAGGGCATTGCCAATTACCATTTCCTTTTTTTATTTTCCTTTTTTTAAGTTTGTTATAAATAACGGGAATAGCAAAAATCACTTAGAACCTATATCTCTTCAAAATTTTGTGCTGTGCTTGGTAAATTGTAACATTTGTCTCATCAAAACTGTCTTTGAGTTGGTTGCTGTTCCCTAGTCAGGAAGAGACTTGGATTTGTTCTTTCTATACTAAGTCATTTTGGCCAGCACGTGTGTCAAAAGGTTTTGTCAGCGTTTGTGTTGTGGTTTCAGTTGGGATAGAGTTAGCTTTATTAGCAGCTGGTATAGTGCTCTGGTTTGGATTTGGGATGAGAAATAGTGTTGATAGCACACTGGTGGCTTTGGTTGCTGCTAAGCGCTCAAGGCCTTTTCTGCTCCTCACACCACCCCACCACCGATCAGGCTGGAGGACACAAGAACCTGGGAGGGGACACAGCTGGGACAGCTGACCCCACTGACCAGAGGGATATTCCAAGCCATGTGATGTCATGCTCAGTATATAAAGCTGGGGGAAGAAGAAGGAAGGGGGGGGACATTCGGAGTGTTGGTGTTTGTATTCCCAAGTAACTGTCACATGTGATGGAATCCGGCTTTCCTGGAGATGGCTGAACACCTGCCTGCCCATGGGAAGTAGTGAATGAATTCCTTGCTTTGCTTGCATGCGCGGCTTTTGCTTTACTTATTAAAATGTCTTTATCTTAACCCACGAGTATTTTTTGTCACTTTTGCTCTTCCGATTCTCTCCTCCTATCAAACTGGGGGTAGCGAGCAAGCGGCTACGTGGTTCTAGCTGCCAGCTGGGGTTAAACCACAACAGTTTGCTGTGGGCCTTTTTTCTTTTTTTTAGTTTTAGAATACAAAAATGACAAATGCAGTATTTCTTCTTAATGAGGAAGTGGTAGTTTTTAAGAACAAACTGACTCACTGTTCTCCTGCTCCACTCACCAGTGTAACAATAAGTAAGAGTAAACTTACTATGAGACCTTGCTATTTAAGATTTTTTTTTTTTGGTGCGTTCAAAGTTCCTCTGCTGAACTTGCCTAAGCCCTTCCAAGTACAGAAATAAGTTTCCCTTCTGAAACCGTGCTGACGGAATTAAAATGGAGTACTTAAGCAAAATAGTAGTAATTCTGAGAAAGATCATCTGTATCCCTAGACAAGTGGGAAAAGCATAGGCTGTTCAAGTGTTTCTTAAACTATTTTAAAATACGGATTTCAATCTTGGAAATTGCAAATCCTGAAGAGCCTCATATCAGCTATACTATCTTGTATTTAGTCGTAACTAATTCTTGAATGGGATATTTTCAAAGAATAGGCCAGGGTACTAACAGTGATCCCATGAATTCCGTAGGATGCTCTCAGGCTGAGAAAAACACGTCTCACTGATTAAGATACATGTATCATAGGTCATCTACTTCCAGCTATTAGATGAAAGAGACTTCCCAAAAGAATAGGCTTAAATGCTCTGGGGAAGAAGATAAGCTTCCTTTTCTCTGTAATATGTATAGATTTTGTTTAAGAACAGAAATAATAAATTCTGATGTTACTTTTTGTGAAGTGCTAGGAAAACTGTTAATATTATTTTAGCAAAGGGAATCAATTTTAACTTCTGCCCTTTATATACAGTCCTAGCCTAGTGATTTCTATTTCAGTGCCTTGGTATTTGCTGGTAATGTAGAGTACCACATGATACCTGAAAATTCCTAGACATATAGTTCATTCAGAAAAATTTCTGCTGATGTTTTAATTAATATAAAAATGTATCTCACTTAGCCTGTTTTTTTGACAGACTTTTATGTGTTTGCACATGTTTCTGCTAGATCACTATTTTTCCCCATTCAGAACAAAACATACATTTTTCAAGATGATTAGCTTCAAAGGCAGTTTAAGGACCAAGGACCTAGTTATAGAGAAGTGCTTTAGTCCAGAAAGTCTCCATAGCACAGATGAGGTGTCAAAAGTAAATCTAAGTAAATTCCTCTGTTTATGAGAAGGAATGTCTGAAGATTTCTTCTTTCCATGAATTTTGGTAATCTTTCCTACTATGTGATCATTAATTGAGAATTATGATGATCATCCTTATAAATTGATTTCCCTGGGTTAAAGAGCCTAGAGCTAGACCCTGATGACTGGCAGCTGTTAAACTTTTCAGGTCAATCACTGGAGAATTAATTAAATTAATAGGTTAAGGTTTTCTGTCATTTTGTAGTCTTGCTAACTTTAAAGGGGAAGTCTGACATGATTCATAACTCTTGACACTGCTTTAATTAAGTACAGTGTTTTGTTACAGTAAATTGTTTTTAAAGTAGCCTTACTTCCTCATGTTCAAACTCTGTTATTAGAACACAGTGATGTAAAAACACAAGTCACAACTGAGTCATAAGCTACCTTGAACTTTTTTAAATGATTTCCCAAATTTGTATTAGTGGAAGATAAATGCAAATTGTTGGTGTCATGTAGAAAATAGACAAAGAAGATGTGGTGTATTTGTTATTTATTTGTTTAATATGGAGAGATTTTTTTTCCATCTGTGGGGTCTTGTATTGGGTTTTGGTGATTTTTTTTTTTTTAAGAACAGCCAAATACATCTGAAACCAAAGAATTAAAAGATGGTGAATAAACATCTGCTGATCTCCCTGTTGGCTGCAAGATTACTGTAGGCAGTGCTCTCCTAACTTTTTTTGATTTAGCAGCCCTATCAGTAAAAAAAGTCTTTGATCATGCACCCCCAATATATGTATATTTATCAACGATATATGTGCATTACTGAAGTTCCAGTACTTTCTTCATGCACCCCAGTGGATTGTCTTGCACACCAGCTGGGATGCTCATACCCCACATTAGAACGGGGCATAGTAGCTGAGTACCATTGACATACAGTCCCCACATACTGTTATAGAACATCTGCTGTCAACTGCTCAACCAAATAAAAACAGCTCATGAAAAGCGAAGGACAGAGAACTGCCTCAAAATAGCAGAACCACCAAGATATTTAAATCTCCTACTAAAGAATCAATGCATGGGGCCTGTGGTTTTTTTAATGTAGGTATTCTGCAGCTTCCTTCTGGCTAAACAAAGCCTCATTATTTTCTTACATCTTAGAAAGTGAAGAATTGTTTTCAGTTTTACTTCTCACTACCTAGAGGTTATGGACATCTGCTTCCATGCCTGTGTTGGGTTTGGGGTTTTTGATGCCCGAGTGTCATGTGTTTGGGGGATGGGGTGGAATGAATGCATTGCCTGCCTGCTTGGACTAAAGCTGAATGGGCTTCCGCATCACTACTTGTGTCTTAACTCTTGAAGACTTAGGAAGATGAAGAATTTTCCCTTTTGACATGTGCAGCCTAGTAGAAATTGCACATTGATCTCTAAATCCTAGCTGTATTTTCAGTTTGCTTGTTGAGTGAGAGAAAGTCCAGGTATTACTCTAACCGCTGACAAGTATTTTAAGAAATGGCCTCTTTTTATGTGCTGGAAACAGGCCCGTCATGGCAGACTGAAACATCCAGATAGTTGTCAGGTAATTTCAAATTAAATATTATTAAAATGTGGAAGAAACTCAGAATGAAAGACTAATTAAATTGAATTATTTCTTGCTCAAGTTGTTTGTAAATAATATACGCTTTCCTTAATTTAGTTACAAAACCAAAGAGAAGATGTTACATGTCCCGGAGAGCAACCTGCTGTTTGGTGCTTTGTGCTGCCTATGATCATCTCTTGTTTAACTTCAGAAATACCTTTGTAGGGTCTTCATGGGTTTTTTAAAGAACTGCACAGGCAAACCTGGTATTTACAGTGGCAGTTGGGGAACAGATGTAGATCTTTGTAGATGTAGATGTCTTGAACAGAATGTAGATGTAGGCAGATGTAGAACAGAAACAGATCTTTGAGGTGAATGTCTTTAAAAGACCACCTTGCTGTGGTAATTTTCTGTCCTTCAGATGTCTGCCTAGCTCATATAAAGCATTTCATATCTCGGTTCATCTAGCAGTGACATATTTATAGCTCACCTTAATTCTACATGTTATTTGATAAATATATCGCTTATATTTACAAGCTCTTTTTTTTTCTCTTGAAGTTGCTACAGGAGTGTTTGATCATACAGGACAAATCGAGAGCTGCTGTTCTAGGCTTTAAAATGTTTAAAAACTAGAGAGTGTTCTGTGTAGTTTAGCAGGTTTAAAGCTCTAAAACAGGAGAATGGACAAGTAGAGAAGGTGTCACTTTCAACATGACCATGGAGATCTCTGCATCTCTTGAAGTCCAATTGAGAGCCATTGCTACAGTAAAAGCGCTTAACAGAGTTTTCCAGTGTATTGAATAGGACAAGGGGTAACTCTTCTGTGACATCTTGAAATCAAAACCACCTAATTTTATTAGGGCAAGTGTGGTGAAGGATCTATTTTTTTCTCCAGAAACTCTGTTAACAGAAGTCAGATTCTTGCCTTTTGTAGTTCAGATGTAACTTAACTCATTTTTCTGCCCTTCTAAATAAAAACATTCCTCTCCAAATTCAGAGAGCCTTAATAGATTTATATTTTGATAAATTCATTTTTAAATGAGTCTACAAAATTGGAAAAGGATACATGAATGCTAATGAAGGCTGAGTTTCACTGTAAAATATTTCCATAGAGATATTTTAAAGAACTCTCTATTTAGAAGGTTTCCTGGTAGGTTAAAGTAGGGGTTTAAAGATAAGATTCTATTCAAAACTAATAAGGCTTACTATTAGACTTATAATCTACAATTGTGTGTTAATTAGGAAACCAGTTTAAATGAAATACAAATACCGCTTGATCACTTATTGTTATGAGAATCACTTTGTAGGGATTTAATATCTAACTCGAAACACAGAGTATGTACTACTTTGTAAGAAGTGCCATCACTTCTGAATCAGTGTGTCTTTTCTAACTAAGTACGTCTTTGTTTTGTCTTAAGTGTAGCTTCTAATCTATGAAAATATGAGGTGAAAAGTTTCTGAATGAAAACTGGATTTAGCCCTATGTAAGGTGCTAGTAGGTGTTCTGTAGGAATTTATTCTAGATGTATTTTTGATTCTGTCTTCTGTACTTTAAGATTCTTCTTCCATTATTCTCCTGAAGCTCAGTTTCCAGGATCTGGTTAAACAGTTAGTTGCTAAAGGAGGACTTCCTGCCATGTGTTAAATGGGAGTATAGGATCATTGGGATAATTCAGGTTGAGGAGGGCCTCACAAGGTCCTCAACTCCAGTCCCTGTATTACTCATATTGAGCAGTTGCCATTTTTTCTGGCAAGTCAATTGACTGCATTGCAAAACCAGGTAATGAACATCTTATATCTTATATTTTTAAAGGGG
>VXBO01009790.1:103182-132054 GCA_013400135.1 Rhinoptilus africanus | reverse complement strand
GGGGGGGGGGGCGAAGATTGCCACTAAAGTACAGTGTTTTGAAGATTTTTCTTCAAAAAAATTTCATTAATTTGCATGAAAATGGTAGCTCAGATTGTTGAAGTGAAGGCAGAGGAGGCCCAAATATCTTAGATTATCAGGGAACTTCAGATGTAATCCTTGTGAACCAGTTGAACCAAAAATGTTCTATTTTGCAGTGGGACTGTATTTAGAACTACCACATTATTGGATTATGATAATTTTAATCTATAATCAATAGATTTTAGAAACCATCACTACTGGCCTCACTTTAAAGCTAAACCCACTTCTAATTAACCAAATATTGTTGTGCCCACAAAACTGAAAAGAGACTGAGCTTTAAAGTTGCAAAGTGATGTTTCCATTCTCTTTTAATGAAGATCTCTTTCCATTTATGGGGTTCCTCATCTATAACATCCATGTACCTCCTACTTCGCAAGGTTTTGTTCCTTTTTCTTTGTATTCATGGCAGTAAAACTCCAGTGAATTTAACCTCTTTTTTTTCTTTCACACCTAGTCATGGTCTAAGGAAATTCTTCTCCTGTCGAGGAATTGCAATAGCTGTTGATTACTTTTGGAATCGTGGCCACAGAAATATTACCGTATTTGTTCCACAGTGGAGAACAAGACGTGATCCTTACATTACAGGTGAGGGAAAGTTTCCTAACGTTTTCTTTATTAAACTAAATTGTAACTATTTTTTTGGATGCTTCTGTGAAGAATGAATGGAGAAGGAATACTTCATAAAACGTTAAGCATGAGTAATTGGGTTTCCATGTACAACGTGAAACACTCTGAAATGCTGTTTAGGCTAACAATGCCATAAGTGGAGGCCTTTTTGTTTTGTTTGTGTTTTCTTTGCTCCTTCATTTCTAGTTCCAGTCTCTTCCTCCCCATTTATTAGCAGTTCTTCAGCTATCAATATATCATTTCTGAAGATTAAGAGATACAAAAATACCAAGCTTCTCTGCTAATTATATCTCAGACTAATTGTCAAATCTATAAATAGCTTCGAAGAAAGCTTTTGTTTTTAAGAACAGTTGTTTCATGTTTTAACAGAGCAGGATTTCTTAACACAGCTCCAGGATGTTGGAATATTGTCTTTCACCCCTGCAAGGATGGTTTTAGGAGCAAGAATCGCAGCTCATGATGACAGGTATGGAATATACGTAGTTTTAAAGTATTTGTGAGCATCTGACTAATGGTTGTAAAAGCTTAATTCTTCATAAGTGGTAGTATTAGCTAGTTCTTCAACCTGTCCAGATAGAGTGCTGTGCATCTAACTTAAGTTAGAAATTAGTCTTTTAGTGATGTTTTTGTGCTTTCCTGATCCTCATTCTATCCTTGAGTTGTCTTTTCTGTTTGGGGAGCAGTAGCACAAATCTGATCAGGTGCTATTTTGGTTTGGTTTTGGTTTTTTTTCTTTATGCCATTGTGGCATACTGAGGTAGATGTATATTTGGAGCAACGTATTTGTAACATTGTGTAGGCTAGTAAATTTCCAAGTTCATTTAATCACCAAAGTTCAAAATGTGGGATCATCTTTCAGTGAACAACACTAAGCTTTAGGGTTTTTTGTTGAGTGTTGGAGGGTTTCCTAGTACTTACGTTTTTATTGCCAAATTTTCTCAGTCTTAACACAGTTAAAAGCAGTTTGCAGCTTTGAAATGGTGTTCTGCAGCTAGTTACAGTTCGCTGGACTTCAGTTTCTTCCTTCCTACTAATAATCATCCAGGCTTTATTTTTCTGACCACAAAATAGTTGGGTTTTTGCATCATGGGCATGATGCTTTTTCTTAGATTGTGCAATCATGTACCTGATTGCAGAACTTGATAAAGATATGTAGAGTGCACTTAATTTATCTTCCTTGTTAAGATGTAGCAACTCTGATCTCTTAAATCATAATGCTGTAGCAAAAAAAAAAACGTAGAAGGCAGCGAAGTTGGAGTTGCCCGCACACTAATATTTTATATGCACCCAGCATTTCATATGAAATGCTATGTAGGTGCAGTATTTCCAGTTGATGTTACTGTAGAAATGAGTGTTGTGCTAACATATTGGCACTTCCGTCAGAAGTGTACTCATTTCTTTAAAAAAACCACAATCCGTTATCTCTTTGCTAAAATAGTTGCAAATGGCAAAAAGTTTGTTTTCTGACAGGTTTAAAAAAAAAAAAAGGAAATTAATGATATATTTTCTTAATAAATGAGTAGTTACCTTTTGTCCTGGTTTGAGATAGAACAGAACCTTTTTCTTTATCGTAATTTCACTTTTCAGTTAAGTCTTTTCTAATTGACTGTACTCTCTGAAATTAATAACTTGTTTTTCAGACGATGTCTGCTTCTAGCAGTGATAAGGTGTGATGTTTACAGTTAACACTAAGGAATGGTATGCAGAGAGCCTCTTGCTTGTATTTATTGCAGTAACAACCAAGGCCAGCTAACTTTGTTACGTGCCAAGTTGGAGGGTCGGAAGTGGAAGTGTAAAGGGGTTGCACGTGTGGGTAGGAGTAGACAGGACAGGTGACCCCAAAAGTGACCAACGGGGTATTTCATCCCATCTGCATCATGCTCAGTATAAAAGTTGAGGGATCAAAGGGTCAGTGGTTGGCATCCAAGGAGACTCTGTCCATTCTTCTGCTCTTGATCCCAATCCATGTGTTCCTAGATCCAGTTCTTAAATCCAGCTCCCATCTGCTGCTGAGTCTAGTACCAGTGCTTGCCAGTGACGTGATTGTCACCCTGGGAGGTCGATATTGGTTTTGTATATATTTCTAGATATTTCATTATTTTCTGAATAATTTTTTTATCTTTTCTTTTTATTGTTAATATTTCATTAAAGCTATTTTAGGATTTTTTTCAATCTGTAAGTGTCTGTCCCTTATTCTCTCTCCCTTCCCCTTCTGGGAAGGCATCTGTCATTCATTTAGTGGCCAGCCCAGCCTAAACCACTACACCTTTTGTCCTAATTTATTAACAACAGAATGGTTACAGCACTCTTCATCAGCAAGTGTTGATGGACTAACATTCATAACTATATCTTGCAGAACACTGATGGTAATGCTAAGCAAAAAAGTATATGGAAATAGGTTTGTGTTGGAATGTGTAATAAATACTATACTCTCTTGTAAAGGAAACCATTTACCTCTACAAATATTTCAGAATCTGATAATCCTGTGGGCTTGGCAGGAGGGGAGGCGTTTCTTCAAGGGCTTTTACGGAAAAAAAAAGCCTCCCATGAAGACTCTTCTGCACTAAATAAATGCATGCTACCTAAAACATTGTTTAAAGTTACCTGGTGGGTCAAAACAGAGTCATTTCCTGGTAATTGAAGTGCTTGTTTTCATGCAAATAGGTTACTCTTGCATTGTGAAATGTTTAGTTTTCTAGATCTTGGGTCAATTTTCAGTAAAGCAGACTATCTTAATGGTCTTTAAAATGAATTTTACAGGTTTTTATTACACCTTGCTGATAAAACTGGAGGTGTTATTGTGACTAATGATAACTTCAGAGAATTTGTGACAGAATCACGTGCCTGGAGAGAAATTATTCAAAAAAGGTAATTACTCAATTTCTGTGAAAGCTTACAGTTGTTCATGTGGGATTTTTTATTTTTAGTTAATCTATCATGCAGTTCTGGTAGAGCCCAACAAAGTACTGTGTGTGTTTCACCACTTTGATTCATGGCCTTAGAATCATGTGTTGAGTAATCTAATGTCCCTATTATTTATATATTCCATGATGTAAATCTGTTAATTGTTCACATAAGTAGGATCTTGGTGTAGCAGCCAAGCTATATCACTTCTGAAGCTCGGTATTAGACCTTGTTAGAGTATACACTTTGTCCATTCTCATAGGCTTTCTTGGTTTACATTTCATTTCTTCAAGGAGGCATGATAGCTGATGCAGACATTGTATGTCACTGTCTAGGTTTGAGAATTGTCGCAGGTGGAAATATTTGACATGGTTACAATTTAGCAGTGATTGAAAACTTAAGGTAGATTAAGAGGTTGAATTTTAGTAGCACTTAATCATTAACCGATTTAAGGACTTACAAAGTGATTTAACAAAATAATTAAACAGCAACTTCTTTACAGATTTGAAGATGACAAGGTTCACACTAACTTACTATAAGGTATCCCGAATCAATACATACACATAGAAGCAAAAGCATATATTCCAAATTAATATATATACATCTAAGCAAAAGCATATAAACACGCACACAGGTCTCTAACTGCTGGGATCAAAGATCCCTTAGTAGTGGGCAACTCTAACAAGCTGACAGGTACCCCTTTTGACTCCTGTGTGTGCACAGACAAACAGAACAACAACTACATCTTTAAAGCTAAATGAGTATCTCAGAAACATAGATTGAGAGGTGGATGAAAGAGAGGCTAGCCTATAGCTAAAAATTTCCCTTTTCCCAAGTTTAGAGTAAATACTCACAATACTGCTGATACTTATATCGGCATTCCTCAGTGGGTGAAAATTGAGACTCGAGAGGTACTAACTTGCTCTGGCCTTGTAATCCCCGCAGTATCAGCCTGAGTGGCATCCCAAGTCAGGGGAGGTGCTGGCCACAGCACCTGCTGCCATCCAGAAGAGTTCAAAGGGTCTTACGAGAATCACTACTTAGAGGATCCAAGATAATTAACTTTTGTCAGGTACTTTTTCACTCTGGCCCAACTAGGACAATGAGGTATTCTGGTACTTTCCTCCAGTTACACCAGCCCAGAACTTGCGAGATCTTGGGGTCCTGGTATCCTCCCCTCTGTGGCCATGATCCATATATTGTCAGGAGTGATCGATTATAGTTATTATTTTCAAATGGTAAGAGTTATGGGAGCCAGGCACACTAAGGGATTGCCGTAGTGTTCTGGTCCATTGCTCTCCACCTTTTCTTTCTTTATGTTAGACCATTATGTATTGTTCTGGTTCGTTGTATTATTCTGTGGCTCAGGTGGGGAGGAAATCACGCCAAGTACCAAGGGGCCTAAAGGCGGGGGGGGCTTATACCACCACAGTCTGCCCAGTGACTAAAGTCAATTTATCTTGTCCATAGATTGGCATTGTGGTTGCCTCTTGCCTCTATGCCTATAAACAGGGAATGCAGCAGTGCAATTATAATTTGAGGTTCTCCTGTGCAACTGGTTTCTTTTTTAGTTCATTTAGGTTTTTGTTTTGGTTTGGTTTTTCCCCCTCCAGTTAAATCCAGTAGTGTCATTTTACTATTAAAGTATGATCTTCTGTTGCCCAAATTTCCCACTAATCCCTCAGAGTCTCCCTGACATCTTCTGAGGCTACATTTCCTGCAGTGACTGGGGCCTAGTTAAATAAGTAATCGAAAACTGTCTCTGGTTCTCACAATATAGCTGGGAGAACATGGAATTGATGTTGGCTAATCATGGAGGTATTTATGCTATTTCTTGGGTGAGTTCTACCCAAGTCAGGTTCTGTTTTCCTACAGAGCTGCAGCAAGAATACTTAGCACGTCATTCAGGGTCTGGGTTTTTTTTAAGAGCTTGTGTTAACATCTGGTGTTAGTTTTACTTCTGGGGAAATTCCACTGTACCAAATTCTCTCCTCACAAACAAATTTTAGTTGAACTGACTTCCTTTAATGCAGATTTCCATCTGTCCCAGAATGATTCCAGAAAAACTTATCATCTTAACTGTAAACAGCTAATGCTATGTTTGCTAGTTGTGTGGCTTTCTGATAACATACGCATTTGAGCTATGTGGTTGAAGATCCTTACAAGGAAGGGGAGTTTGAACAATCAGAAAATCTTCTCTAAGCGCTGTGAAAATTCCACCCTGGACTCTTTGTAAAAAATTTGCAGTCATCCAACACTTGCTGTCAAAAAAAAAATTTTTTTTTTAAAATATCTGTGTTCTGCAGTGCAATGGGAACAGTTCATGTTAAGTTCCCATTAAATTACTTTGACAGTGAATGCTGATTGTATCTAAAATGAACTGCTAGTTAAGTTTCAGTGACTCCTCATGTGGGGTGAAGCGTCTGCTCAGCAACTTGTCCTATGCTACTGAGGTGAAGGGCAGCAAGGGTGTTAGTAAGTAACACTGAAGTAACTGTCTTGCAGGTTGCTCCAATACACTTTTGCTGGTGACATATTTATGGTTCCTGATGACCCTTTGGGAAGAAATGGACCCAGGCTAGATGACTTCCTTCGAAGTGAAGGCTGTTCCAGGTACAAGCACTGTTTTCACTTTTGTTTGAGACAGTTACAATTTCAAATGTGAAATAAACCATTTTCCGTGTTCACTTGAACAATTCTTTAGATCTATACAGTAAAGGTACAGTGAAATTAAGCAGGACCACTATAGGATGTAGTAGCTTAACAAAAACATGTTTTTCCTATTACTTCAGTCTGCTCAGAAACTGCTGGTGACTTTTGCACCTCGTCAAGATCTCTTAGAACTCGGATAAGACAATAACTTCCTCTGAAATCTGTGGTGGCTTTCATACAAAGGTGGTCCAAACTGTGTTAACATTGCACAAATCTGCCAGTGGTTTGGGTATGTGTTTGTCTGGTATCCTGTTAATTACAGAGATGTTATTTAAAACATCACTTAGTCATAGTGAGACAACAGGTGCTACAAAAGAAACACATGTTCTTTGTCATGGGAGAGGCATTTCACTTCACGCTTCAGGGTACTGTACTGTTAAAAGAATAACTTTTGAGGTATTGTTATTAAATGCATTTTTATTTGAGTCATAATCTTAAATATTAATAAACATCTATTGTTCTGTTAAGATCATTGTACTTTTCAAATATGCATATATTCAAAGTATGAACTCGGTTTGCATTAACTGCCAAGACTTGAGAATGGATTTGCTCTTTTGCACAAGAAAGTAAGTTGCTCTTTGCTCTTCTTTCACCAGATTAGGAATTATAAATGCTAATGATAATGAGGAGTATTGAGAGAACTTTTGCTTTTACAAGCGAGGTGAATAAAATTAGCAATACAAACGACAAGCTATACTTAAGGATTAATACTAAGAATAAGCAGGAATCTCAGCTATTGGAAACAATTGAGGAAAGTGAGACGTATATACCAGCAGGTCACAGGTTGATTTAAAAGTAAGCGTGTAATGTCAGTTCTAGAACTCCAGTAAGAAATGCTAAGTGTCCAAGCTCTAATATAAAACCCTTACGAGATGTCATTTGGAACGCTGTGTTTCAGCCTCCTGTGTCCAAGAAAAATAAAGTGAAAACAGTGTGTTCTGAGAGGTGGTTGTAGAAATGGAAAGAGAGTTGTACCAGAAGACTACAAGAGCTTGATTTCCTGTCTGTAAACTTGGAACTGGAACTAGGCTTTGGGTTTTGGGGATGTGTGGTGGGTTTTTTTAAGATTGAGGAAAGGGAAAGACTTAATTTTGTTACAGACTTTTCTACTGAATTAAATGATTGAGAAAGCATAAATGGCACTAGGAATAAGATCAGAAACTAGAAGGTTCTTGAGCAGTTGGAGAGTCATTTCACATTGAGTAGTGGGAGATGTTGTAACCTAAATGCTTTTAAAATAGAGCTCTGTAATTTAGGTACTATTTCCCTTGGTGACAGGAGAATGTAACATGAGTTCCAGTTCACAGTTCTGTTATCTAGTGGCATCTGGAGTAGACCTGGCCCTAAATTTTGTAGTGATAGCAGTTTAGAGTAGGAACAGCTTTGCAAAGTCTGAAATGGAATCTCAGCAATTAAGGAAGAACATTCATATCCTGAGATTACCGAAAAACTTCATTGCCCCATTAAGGATATCATATGAGGGAAGCAAGGCCTTGACCTAAATGTGAGCACAGCGCACGGTCATGAGTAAACATATGTGAGGAATAGCCTTGTGGAGCATTTGGAAGCCTCTTTGGCCTGTCAGTATTTTCACATGTTCTGAGTCATTGTACGTGTGTTCAATGTATCTTTTTATCCCTTTATCTTAATAATACTGATATTGATACTTCCATGAAATAAGCTTTGACTGTTGGTGTATTCTGCCAAGTAAAGTACTCACAGTATATTGGAATTAGTCGTAGATAATGTTAATGCTGGTAGTCGTGACAGATTCAAATTGAAAATTGTTACACCTACGGTTTTGTTTCACTTTGGAAAAAATGCTTATCAGTTGATTCCAATCATTAGTCAAGCAGCAGTGAAATACAGGGGTTATACGTGTTTTTCTGCCTTTGTACAGAAAATAGCATGTCCTTTACCTTAATTTAACCAAAATTTTTATTTTGTTCCACAGAGATTTTCGGTCAGCACAAAAGGCTTTACAGAGCAGTGGACAATATTATTCGGAGATGCCTTTCTGCATGCCAGTCCCCAAACCAACCAGTAGCAGTCAACAGCCTAAAAACAGAGTATATGGTGATTGTTCATCAACGTGGCTTCCGCTGGAAACGGACATACAGGCTTGTCTAGCAACTCCACCACAGAGATCTGCCTCAGAAACAGTACAGCTAAGAGAAGCCCTGATAAAAATTTTTCCTGATTATGAGCAAAGACAGAAGATTGATCAAATACTAGCTGATCATCCATTCATGAGAGATCTTAATGCACTGTCTGCCATGGTGCTTGACTGAACGTTTTACAGAGGTTTTTATATCACAACTGATAATGACTAACTTTGACTATCAACGTGAAGAAAAATGTTGCTCTATTATGTTACTTGGTGAATATTCAGAACCTAATTTTATTTGTATAAACAAAGATTTTTTTTGTGTATGTTCTGTTGCTAATAGATGCCAGGTTTTGGTAAATTAAAAACTGCTGCTACTACAGATTTGTAATAATACTTTCTATGAAAAAAAACCCAAATCATCTGCTTCACTTGAATTGCTTTTTAGGGCAGTAGCAGTTCTAAAGAACTGTTATCACTTTAAACAGCATGTTAGCACTTTTTAAAAACACCTTTCCTCAAAAGGTAAAAATCATGTCAGAGGCTTAAAATTTACTCTTACAGCTTCAGGTATATTTTCCAGATGCACGCATAACATACTATAACATAAGCCATGCACCTGTCAGGTATCATTGTTGGTGTTTGTATCTAGAGTATAGATACTCTTAGAAAACCTGTGCTCTACTAGTACCTCCTTCACTTACGAACTTTGAATATTTCTCCATGGAAATAAACCAGGCCCTTTTAATATTTTCAGATACGAAGATTTCTACGTAGTGTATATATGAACCTGCTTTCCGTAAACCTGCATTGTGGATTTTGGAAATAGGCTATACTTTTCCAACTGGACATCAGTTTGAAGATCAGTGAATAGGACCTGTGGATGTTCAGTGTATCATTGAAGTACTGTCACAAGGTGGCGTTATGCATCTGTTGGTTGGTAATGATCATCAGGAATGCTTCTGACGTGTTCTGAAGCACTTGTTCTTATATAAAGAAAGATTAAATGCAAGATGGATAAAAGTCATTTTAAGAGTGTTGTGGATAAAATTGTGTATTATATGAATAACTTACAGATACTAAGAAGCCTTCTGATATTATGGGCAGCTAAGAAACTTTGTATATATGGGTGAAATCTTAGTGCCCATGGAATGAAAATAAACCAAGAAAATCCCTTTGCCTGTTCATCTAGGTTGAGAGATACTATGCTAGAGTAGTTAAGTGCAGGAAGGTTTCAGTTAGAAAGTGTAAATTCACAACTTTCCTCAATAGAAGATACTTATAATGCTTTAAAAGATCTGTGATACCAACCTTGGTTTTTAAATTGGAAATTCTTCTGACCATCAATACTCTTTCAGAATAATTTTACTATCTTGAACAGTCTGTGCTGTTACCTGTTTGTCTTTGCCCTGCCTGTTCTACATCTCAATGCTGTGATAAGCTATGAACAGAATGTGATGCTGTTTATATAGAAAAAGCATGCTGTCTTGTGCAGAGCTAATACACTGCAGTTAACCGCCAGCTCCACCCCTTCAAATCTGTTCTGGAATCTATCCCAAAAGTAAGGTAGAAAAAAAGAACATAATTTATGAAAACTGACCAATAGGAACACTTTCAAGAGCAGGAGCAAAGTGAAGATTACTGTGTGTCTATGTATCTGCACACACTTAAGTCTGTTATACCTTCCTTTTAACAGGTTTTTGGTGCCAAGTGTTCACATTAGTAAAATCAAATTAGACTGTAAAGAAAATGTGGGCTACAGAGCCCTTGTTCAGTATGTCAGAAGTTTAACCTTACCCTGAAGCGTAAGTATAGTGGCTTTCTCTCCAGTCCTCTGCATTCTGAAATCAGTCTTTGCTTAAATGCAAAAGAGATGAAATATACTGAGGAAATGGGAGTTTTGAAAGTCTGTCTTCATGCGTGGCCCTTTCACATGTATTGTGAAGTCAGAAACAGAAGGCAAAGTCTTGTTCTTCCCTCAACAGGTGTGAACTGACAGATGATTACAGCAAGAGCAAAATAAAAGTATTAGGAACAGTTATTACAGAATTTCAAAAACATGAGGATAAAGAAAGGTTTTAAATATGTTTCTACATCCAAATAGACAAATCTTAATTATTTTTTCTGTAAAAATGAATGGGAAATTAGGTAGGCAAAGTCATTCTGACCACTACGTGTTTGCCAAGAAGCAGTGCTTGCCTACTGAGTGCTATGTGATCATCAGGTTCTGGCCCCATAAAAACTTTGAGATGTTCCTAAAGCCTGTTGTCACTGATTGGAGTTGGTATCACTTTAATAAGTAGTAAGGGAATAAATTATGGCCAATGAAGGGCTTTTCCTTAACAGGCATAGGATCCCATGGAGAACAGTGGTGGTGAATTGGATAGTTCTGCTTGGTTTTACATTGGAGTGAGACATAGGAACTTTGGGTCATTTTTTTAATTCCTCATAAGCTCTTCTAGAGGCAATCAGGAGAATCCAGGAAATGGGAAATGTCTCCTTTGCACATTAGTATACTCAACACTGAAACCAGCTGTGCAGTACAGAAGTGCAGATAAATAAATGTGGGTTTGTTTTCATTTATTTGTCAGAAGGAAGGAAAATGGTAAAAATTGGAGTATGACACTGCAGGAGCAGCAAAAGGTAAGCACCATGTTGATTACTATCTAGTGTGGGAAACATAGTGAAGTATGTAAACATCACTAGCTAGCTGTGGATTAGGGAACTGTATTAATGCTGGTAGATTTCATTTCTGTGCTAAACATTAATTTGGAAGGAATTAGAGAGGAATGTAGCATCAAGTGTTCAGCAGAGTAACAGCCGATTGTGTTTTCATGATGCAAGAAGCCTAGCTGGGAATAGTAGCTATCTAAAACCTGTAACCTTACCAAGTTTTCCCTGACAGGACAGACTCAACATATCGATTGATTTTGGTGGCAGAAGCTTATTGCGGGATGTTAAAGCAAGCGGTCAAGAGCTAAAGTTCCTCTAAAATGATACCAAGTGAGGCCAAAGGTTCTTTGTTTTCTGTTTTTCTTTTTTTAGGTTCTGTTGTCCCTTCAGCTTTGAGTTTTGAACACTGCATCTCTGTTAACGAGGAAGATGAGAAACAATAACCAGTATGGTCTGAATTTTCCTTGAGGGAAATGGGTGGAGCTGTTGCAAAGCTATGCTATGGTAGAGGAACACCCAGGGTGGCATCTCAACTGCACTTAGAACAAAACCATCAGTGTCTTTCAGTTTTGTTTTCACTTGTTCTTAGTTCCCTGTTAGCCTACTTACTGTAAGTATGGCTGTTCATAAAATCTGTAAACAGCCTCTCTCAGTGCACAACAGAACTAGCACTACGTGAAACACAGCAACCAAGGAAGCTTTCTTTGACCCAACAGAACAAGTTTTTTGTTTGGATTTTTCACAAAGAAAATATGCTTTTTTTATGCAAGAAAGTTGGTCCATGATTCTCCTTTATCAATTGTACAAAGTGCTCAGAGTGGAATGAGCAGAGGGAAAGGTCAAGTTGAAGTCCAAATGTAGCCAGAATGTTCCTGGTTATTTTCTGTGATATGGCATGTATCACTAATACAGCTTTCAATTTTTTGGTATTTCCACTGAAATGGGAAGATAAAGGAATATTTCTTTGCTTAGAACTTCCCTGTTGTCTAGGGTAAGATACTCATAATTCCAAGTAGATACAACTACTTTTACCTGAATTGCCCTGAGTTTACTCATGATAGTAAAAAAGTGCCGAAACCCAGCAATAAGCAACAAAAAACCCCAAATCCTGGATATATGCATAATCTCCTAGCTCCATACAAAAACAATAAAATATCATAATCACCTGAGTGCATTCAAGTAGTTGTCTGTGTGATAACAAATCCGTAACTGTGGTTTAGTTCTGCTGTGATCTTTGTGTAGCAAACAGTGCAGTTAGGTACCCAAGGCAACCTGGATTTGTCAGTTTGGGACTAGCAGGATCCAGCTCTAAGCAGTGATCTTAGAGTTCTCTACTTTGCTTCCTGCATTGCCCCCAATCCCCAGACAGCTCACACTTCAGGTGTATTGTTGGGTCTATGCTGGAAAAAGAAGCATACAGTGAGTGATACGGTTTTGCAAGCAAGTCCTGCACTGATGGTGAGCCTGCACTGATGGTGAGCCTGAACTTGTCATTCCTGCTGGACCTGAGCTAATGCCATGAAGTGTCTTCATGCTGTGTTTCACAGTGTCCCACAATGTGGTATTTGGGCTTTTTTTTCCTACCAGTGTTAATGTCTTGTGTGTTCCAGGCACCTTCATCTGGGAAGACAGAGTTGACTGAACCTAAGAGAAAAAGCACATCAGTTTAAAAATGTAAAATGTATTGTTGAATTTCTTGCAAAATACTATTTCCTAATGCTAACTTGTGTGAAGAAAGAAAAATACAAAAACCTGTCAAAATACTGTGATATGTGGGAAAGCTGTTCCTCAGTGAAAAAAGTTAAGATGAAAACCTTAACATGAAGAGGTAAATTCTCTAGGAAGAGACTTACAGAACTGAACAAGTTTTTTCCACACACACAGGAGCATTATGTGGGTCCATTCACAAGTTGGCTAAGGACAATAGAGTGCCTGTGGGCAACAGGTAGCCCACTGGGTATATGGCAAATGACCACATGTTCTTTTTGCCTATGAAAAAAATCCTGAGTGATTAATGATAAGCTATTAACATAATTGTAAATTGCCTTTTGTTTGACACAGAGAATGAGCACGCAGAGGGTCAATTTGTAGAGCAAATACTACTACTACATAATTCCTATTCTTTTTATAGACAGATCTGAGACAACACTTAGATTTTAATGGCTGGAAAACATGAAAGAAAAGGGCTTTGACATGAGGAACTACAGAATTGCTAAGGAGAGTATTTGACAGTTATCTTTTTTCTTATCAACCAAAATATTCCACACAGATGGCCAGCGTAATCATTCCCATTTTTCAAACAGAGACACTGAGGCACAAGAAAGAACCAACTTGCCTAAAACTGCTCAGGGTGGCAGATGGAAGTGGTGACCAAGCTCCCAAGCCTCGCCACAGCAACAAGTTCCTTGGTAAATCCTTCCTCATCCCAGCCCTGCTGCAGTGGAAGATGAGGCCTCTGAGGGCGTCCATCTTGTTTTACCTCAGGTGAGCTCTGTCAGGGAGGGAAGGAAATGGGGCATGAGGAAGCAGGAAGGCTGGGAGGATGGCTGATGCAGTCTTTAAGTGAAGGCTTTGTGAATTTGTATAGCAGCCTGGGCAGCTCTGGTGCTAGTTGTCTGTGCCTTGGCCCAATTTTGCAGTTGAGCGAATGCTATGCAAGACGCTGAGGGGAGAGAGGCTGGCGGGAAAGCGACAGCGAAGGAGGGAGCGCAAGCCAAGCCCAATGGTGGACCCTGTGGTAACAGCAAAGGCCTCAGCTGCATACAGGGCAGCTCCTCAGTAGGTATGTGTTTTAAGTGAGCTTAAGTCTCACTGCTTTGTCTGCACTTGTAGGGTTGACAAAATGTAGTAATGTCGGTATTAAACGGAGGTGGCAAACTGCAGGTTCACTGTGCTGAACGTATGAAGTGAAGGGGTATCAGAGAGATCCAGGCTGTACTTCTCTTTTTAAATAACTGCTAAAAGATACAACCAAATATGTTCCCTGTTAGGGCTGTGATTTAATGGTGCAAATGTTGTGTAAACTCTGTAGCTGTCTGTAGTAAAGGAGATGGGCTTCAGCCTTTTTACCTTAGTATATAGAAAGGCTTCTGTTCACATGAATTGTTCTGCTGCAACTGATGTCATAGATTTTGGGGGTTTGTTTTTCTTGTGCCGAATGACTGAGCTATGTCACAAAAATGTTAAATATTATGGTCTTATGCCAAAATAAATATTCGTGCTTGGACTTAATCAAGAATAGATGAATCGCTTCAAAAACACACAATTACTTAACCAAGTGAAGACAAAACCTCAGTGTGATTTTTTGGGGGGGCTTTGTTTGTTCATTTTAATGGAAAATGGCCTTCTCTCTCTGCACTTGGCCTGATATTAGCTATAGGCTCCCTTAAACTGCCTGGAGCCTGCCTGCATGTGCAAACATGCCTCTTGAAGAACTTGTTTCTTTCACTGATGTGTATCCTGGTTGCGTGTGTGTTAATTTTCTAAGGTGCTGAAGTGAGAATACATGTATGTTGTAATCTTTATTTCTTTCTCTAAAGTCTGTTACTAAAGAGTGTTTTGTGCTATTTAACCTTTGGTTGCTGAAAAAAACCACAACTAGAATCAGTGCTTTGAGTGGAAAATAACAGGGACCAACTCTTATGAGTGTGTGATGCAGCATTCCTCTCTCCTTCCCTTTAAAATTTTATAGAATTCCAGGATAAAGTCCTGAGACTTTGACTCAGATTCCTGGTGTGAGGTTAAGTACAATATTTTGGTGATAAATTCATCAGTTTACTGTTGAAAGGAATTTTTTCCTCTAAGTTTTAATGTAGGCATTATGTGATGTAAATAACTTTATTCGGGTTGTAAATTAGCAAAGCTACAAACAAGTCCTAGTATTCATGCTGGTGCTGCTGTCTTTCCTTTCTCTTTCAGTGACGTGTTAGGGTAGTTTGTGTTTTTGAAGAGTGCTTCTGAACTGCCTCTTGCAAAAGCAGAGAAAATGCCTGAGAAAGGTCCATGAAAAACAGTGAATTGTATAGTGTCTTTCTAATACTGACAGTGTTCCCTTCTGCTTTGCAAGTTTACGGGCTGTGTTTGATATGAAAGCCTTCCTTGCTGGAATTTTTTGTAGCTACGTCCAATGCTATTTTTAGATGTGGTCCTGATTTTTGTTCTGGATGGCTCTGTTTTATTGGGAAGCTTGTAGCTCTGATATAATTCATGTATAGGACCTATTATTTTCATAAATAGGGTTTAAAATAATAATTACTCTGTAGATACAAAGACTATATAATCTGCTGTGCGAAGCAGTATAAACTACGGTAGCATATTCTGGTATTTGGAGGAGTCTGGTTACAAAACTAGGTGTGTCTGATACATTCAGTTCCTCTCTTCTATCACAGAACATAAACCCAAGGGCCTTACAGCAGTGCAACTAATCACATTCAAAGTATTTATAGTGCCCCTGACTGCTACTGGGGGGGAGGGTCAATTTTGTACATATGTGTTGGTATGTAATTCTATATATACAGAGGAAATACTGCAATGCTCAAGTAAAAGGGATGACAAAATTGTTGAATTTTAAAAAGCAGATGGATTGTAGATATACACATTTTTCACCTGTGTGTTATGCATTTATTTTCAGAATGTGGTTCTATTGTACCGTTGAAACTATGCAGCTGTGTATGAAAAACCAAGTTTTGCTGTCTGCCTTATGGCTAGCTAAATTCTGTAAGATTGCATTATATCCTTTTAAATGGCAAATTTAAAGGAAACATTTTTTAAGAGGAAAATGGTTTTGAATAAGTTGGTTCTCCTTTTGTGTCTCCACTTGAGTACATTTTTAACTCTTTCAGGAACAATACTTTCAATGTACATAAAAGAACTAAAATATTAAGTATTTTTAATAAAAACATAGAAACTATGCTCCAAAGATGTCATAGTTCTGCTGAAATATGCCAATTAAGTTTTATTTTCTTAGCATTTTTTGCTAGGTATAGGAATCATTGTGGTTCAAATAAAGTAATGTATAAATTTTCTACTTTGCTGTTGAATGAACATACAATATTCAAAGTATTGAGTCTTAGTATTTTTAATTTTAAGAGAAAATTTTTGAGCAAAATATTATTCAGAGGCTATTAGTAAAAATTAAAAGCTAGCTTGCATGTATGTTGGTGTAGACACACACACACACTTTTAAAAACAAATGTTAAAGATTAATCCAAACTGTGAGCATTTCAGTTCTTTAATTTTTTTATAATGGTTTTGATGGTCACAAAACAATTTAAAAGTTTTGGGGAGGAAATACCAGTACTGACATTCTTGTTACAGTAGAGGGAGCCACTTGTTAACTCTTCAGTATAAAGTTAACCAGTTGCAAGCTTGGCCTCCGAAGAAAAGGTGGGATGTTATGGGATGATGTATGAACATAATAAGTATTTGAACAGTTACCCAGACTTAGTGCAAAAGTTCACTGGTATGTCTTACTGTACCGTTTTAGACATTGTATCCTTACTGCTATATGCTAGGTTTCATTTGTTTCTTGGCTCAGTGACTGTACTTTTCTTCTGTTTGCTATTAATTTGGGTTTGAGATGCGAATAAAATCGGTAGTAATATATTTACCTTTGATACGAGTTCTTTGAACTCCACATTACCATCAGAAATCTGCTCTTTGGACATTTCTTGATTGCAAAAACTTAAGGTATCAGTGCATGAGAAATTATATTTAAAAATAAAAAATAAAGAAATAAAATACATTCAGAGGGATTACATTAAAAATCGGAGAAGATATCACAGCCAGTGATGATACTTAAGCCAGTCTGAGTCTGACTTCTTTAAGTGAGGAGCATTACTGCACCTTGAATCTAAATGAGCCTGGGTGAATTGTGTGTCTTGCAAAGACAGAAGAAATTTGGGAATATCTAAAAGGCAAAGCATGAAGGTCTGGCAATATTTTCCAAGAGGAGGAGGAGATACATTGTGGCTTATAAATACTTTTCTGTGGGAGATCTTTGCAGCAGAGGGCCTTGAATTAAAAAGAGCACATCAGAGTCCTTTGCCAGATCTCCTACTGGCAGAACACCAAGAATATGGACAAGGACATTCTTGACATTCTGAAGCAAAGGAGCATTAAAATAGTAATATTTGATGTTCACTGGAAACAAATTAATGTTTTCTGTTGCACTTGTAGCTACCCAAGGATTCTTTACATATGGGAAACAGAATTTCCCATATTTTAGATTTTAACCAAATTTTTATTCTCTTGGCATGCATGTCTAGCAGCTGCTAGTACCTAATCTAAAGAGAAATTTCCAAGGGTGATTGTAACTTAATGTGAAACATGTAACATCAACACTCAGCTTCACAAGGTTCAAACTCTTTTCCTTTCCAGAGTTCAGCCAGAGCTGACTTCTGAGTAGATGAGTAAGGAGATAACACTAAAAATTCAATGGTTTAGGATGACATTAGTGTGATCATGAAATTGACTTGCAGAGTCTCTACTGATTCAGTGTGTGTATACAATTACTTTTATTTTAAACCATTCAATATATTAATTTTTACTAAAAAATATTTTGGGCTCTGATTCATAAGCAGTANATTTAATTATATACAAATAATAAAGCAGCTTAAATGAGTTTGTAATGTTCCTGTAAAAATGTTATGGCCCTTTATTTCTTTCCTCGCTGATAGGCTCTTTCTTGTCCTTTGCTTGTATCATAATGCACTAATGATGAGAGATACTTAGTAAGAAGGGTGCAATGGGAGTCTGCCTTAAATTGTATGTATCTGTTCATAAGCCCTTAGCTAGGAGGAGAAGTGCTGGGGAGTTAGCAGTTACCAATGGTTAGTCAGGGCTATAGTGGCAGAGACACAAATAGAATCAGGTATTTTTTTCCCATCAAAAGTATACGTGACACCTTCTCATTACTAGGACTGCTATTTAGTTGTGGTGGTTGTGGATTAAATACTAGTGCGGCATGCACATATTCTCTCCCTCCTATAAAATGCAGGGGAGGCGTACTTTGAAAAATTTTCGTTAAGATAGTGTCTCCTAATGCTGTAAACATATAGAAACGCTCATACACAAGATAAATTCAGCTAAATTAAAGAAGGCAAGCTGTTGGGCAATGAGGTACTTTGGTATCAAAACAAACAGTAAAGGTTGTTTGCTGTTCTATCTAGAAAGGCCTTTCCAGTCCAAAGGATGACATCCTTATGCAATAAAGTGAATAGTTCTTTACTCTGCTACNCTGATGTTATTTGCAGGTGATTCACTTCATCTGCCCTTGCAACTGCAGAGCTGCTGTGTGTTGGTTTCTCAGATGTCACAGCTGGCATATTAGTTTAAACTGCTCTAGGTCTTCAGTCAGAGCCCTCAGTTCTCTGTTGTCAACAAAACCACAAAGAAGATAAAGATATAGTAGCTAGATGGTTATCCTTCGTTTTATAGCATCCATCAAAGCCCTACTTTATAAACGGAAATCAAATTAAGCTTTCCAGTATTACAGCAGCTATGAGTCTTCCAAATTATGATGGATTGAAATAATTCATGCAAAAGCCCAGAATATCTCATCTATCCCATCTGGTGGGTTTAGTCTCGTAGCTTTTCAGGGACATTATTCAAATGTTTCTGGTAGGAGGCGAACGTAATTGCTGCTTGAGGAGCTATTTGGGAGGGGAGNGAAAGGCCTTTCCAGTCCAAAGGATGACATCCTTATGCAATAAAGTGAATAGTTCTTTACTCTGCTACAAAACTATTTTTAAAAAAGGCATAAAAATTTGAAGTAATGAAGGCTTCTTTCCAGTTTCTTGCTGAGTGAAACAAGAACAAAGTGTGTCTGTTAGAATCTTGTTTAAGGCTATCTTGTGATAAGTGAAGCAGCCATGGAGCAGAAGGTCTGATCGGATATCACTGTGTAGAAGGGTGCGAAATACGATAAGCGTTCAGCAAAACTCTCTGAAACACACTGGGTATGTGGAGCAAGTTCTATTTCATAAGTGATAATATGACAGTGTATTTGCAAACCATGTTTATATTTCAGAATAGATTATGTTTATGAGTTTTAACAACTTAATGAACTGCCATAGTCAATGCTGTTGTCTCACGTTGTCTCAGTACAGACTGTAATTGTGGAAGGAGCTGGATATTAAATCATATCCTACTGTACAATACAAGTTTAACAGGCTTAAAATTTTACACTTTCTAACATTTCTAACTGCCTTTCTGAGAATTGTCTGTGCTACTAATTGATTTGATGCTCTGTGCTACTGAACAATGTTGGAAAAAGGTGCACGTTTTCTGTTGTGCACATTTCTGAAGGAAAAATTGGCGTATATACTGTGTGTTTCTTATGTTGTGCAGGTATTGGCTTTAGAGGGTGTGAAGGTCTGTATCAGGACCTACCATTATGCAGCTCATCAGGGCAAGACTTGCAATCCCTGCACTTGCAAAAAGGCAAAGCTGCTTCCAAGACTTGCCTGCTAAGGCAGAAAAAAAGAGCAGGAAGGGTTTCACTATCTCTTAACAAAGTTGAGGGGGAGAAAACATGGCACCTGTTGTGATAGGCTGCAACCTTAGCTGTGTTCCCTCTTCAGCCATGTTCCCTGAAGCTTTCTACAAGCATTATTATATTGAAGATATCTGTGATACCCTACTCCCCTGTGACTCTTAAAGCAAGGCTGTGCACTGACAAGGTAATTTAGTTCACAGGTGAACAGAATAAATACTGGAATGATTGGTAACTGATATTGTGGAAGTACCTGAGAGACCCAGCTGAATTAAGGTTCTGCTGTGCCATGTGACCTGCAAATTCAGAGTAAAAGATAGGCTGTATCATAAAGACTGCATTCTGAATCGAGAATTTAAAGAACTGAGAGGGTGATGCAGGTGTATGAAGAGTTTGATAGCTGTTTTTTCATGTAAGGTTTGGGGTTTTTTCCTCTGAATTTTCTAGTTATCTTATAATTTTGATTGTTTTTTTAGTAACATGCATAAGTTATTGCTTTGGTGTAAACCTATGATGTTTTATATTTGATTCTAATTCATTGATGGTTGACTGAGGTGGAAGAGACCAAACCAGTAATAGAAAGTTGGAATTCTGAGCTTGAAAAAACATATGACCAACTTCTAGTTTATAAGGACAATTTTTAATGTGATGTTTTTGTATGTCTGTGCAAGTCCATTTTTATGTTGACTTTAGTCATCT
Organism: Rhinoptilus africanus; assembly: GCA_013400135.1. Lineage (NCBI taxonomy): Eukaryota > Metazoa > Chordata > Aves > Charadriiformes > Glareolidae > Rhinoptilus > Rhinoptilus africanus. The sequence goes on along the minus strand of VXBO01009790.1, from coordinate 111,757 downwards.
TGCTGCATCTTAAATAGTGGGGTATATCATAAAGTTTTAGCAGAAAAAAAATAAGCTAGCAGATGGTTGGGTATACCTGTTTTTCCATTGTGTTGGTTTGATTCCCCATGAGAACTCTGTTTCAGAGGAGAATATAAAAGTAAAAATAAGAAAGAAAATCTTGCTATGATTCTCGTAGGTCTTTTCAGGTGCCTAAATATCATTTGAGCTAGTTAGATGTAATATTTCTCTCCAAGCTAGTTAAACCTATCAGCCCTGATATAAGTTAGCACACTTACTTGAATGAACTTTTGTCTGTGTATGTTTTTCCCAAAGAAATCCATTTAAAGGTGCTGCAGACCAAAATATTTACAGACTAATGATAGTTCTTGGGAAATATAGAGGACCCTCCACCTGTAATCTCTAGAGAGTTAATACTAAGTAGTACATATTGTTACTTCTGTTGATGAAGAGAGACATTAAAGTGAAAAAGAAGTCAAAGTTTTTGCAAAAAGAGGTCTGCTTAGGCAATTTGGAAAACCTGTACTTTGAATTGATAATAAACAAAACAATAGGGAAAAAAATCTAGTAGAGAAAATACAGTTTGTACTGTTTGGGCTGTTGTCTTCACAATATTTCCAAAGTTTTGCAAAAAGAAATGTAGTATTTGCATCACTATATGTAGCATATATATTTCTATATATAGTTGTTGCTTGTTAATATATATATAGGCACTTTTAAAGTGGTGGTAATATATAGGCACTTTTAAAATGATGGTAATACACTATACATTTTCTTTCCCTGTTGTGATTTGTTGTTTATTGTAATAAACCTTTTTAATAATTTTAAGAAAGAACACTATGTGCATTTGAGGAAATCAAACCAGCTGAGCTCATTTTTCTTATCCTTCTCTTTTCTACTTTTCAGTAGGGATGATATTCATCTAGCTATCACTCAGGGTTTTGTGGTTTTTCCAGTTTGTTAATTCCACAATAATTCTGTGGACAGTGTAAAGGTATAAACAAATATTTCCTTACCTCCAACTCATCTATGTGTAATGGATAGTGCTCCAGGAGTTTCAGCTTCTTTNTTTTAACTGGGCAGGTTTTGTTCCAGAAGGTATTCTGGAGCTTTACAGGGCACTTAGCAGCTATCTGTATCTTTAGGTACCTCTATAGAATTGTCAGAAGTGTATAGGTACATAAATACCTCTGACAGATCACAGTGATTCAGATACTCGAGGAAGTGTGGCTTTAGCACCTAAGCACTTAGAATTTTGAAAAGCTCATCTTTTGCATACATATAGTATCACCAAAATGTGACTACCTTAGGAAAGGAAGATCAGATGTGGATTTACAGTGGGAGGTAAATGTACTTTAGGTCCCACGCCATTAGTACCGTCTGGAGTGGTGTGTCGTATGCCACAGAAATGCACAACTGCAGCCACACGGCTTTGCAGCATTTCCATGTAAACTGCCCCAAATGTGGCTACAGGTTGTTGCAAGATCCACTGTACCCTTGAGAGTCTTGAGACTGTTTTCACACTAATGAAACTGTGGACTTGCTAAACTTACTGGATGTAGCTCCAATTCTGATGAGTATTAAATGTGCTGTCATAAAGATGGAAGGGATCTAAGAAGAGACACTCAAAGCGGGAGGCGTACATGAGAAGCAGGCTGTACTATAGCGGCTGCGCAGGAACAAGCAGTCTGAGGTATGTTGGGAATGCTGCACTCATTTCATTGCAATTGTTGGTGCAGGCCAATATTGTTTTTAGAGGGTTCATCACGTGTTTGGTGCTTAAATAAATAAGCCCATAAGAAAGGTATGAGTCCTAAGATACTGAGCGTCAGGCTCAGTTGTTGCTTGCTGGCACTAAAGGTAGAGAGTTCAGTATCTTGTGGCGGAGGCCAACATTGAAATGCTTTCACAGAAGCTTCAGTGTACTTCAGAATGTCTGGTTTTGTCTAAACTTGGCACAGGATAATACTTTTCCAAATCAGAAGGAGCATTTCCAATGTGTGAACTATGCCATAGAGCCATTCTGAATGTATTTGGCACATTAAATGTACCAATGCTTTGATCTTAGGTTAATATGAACTCAGAGCCCTCTTGGCCTGAAAGAGCTTCTTGACAAACTCCCCATCTCCTTCATGAGCTTTTGTTTTGCTGGTGGTTTCCAGGCCTTTAGTTCATCCTCTACCATAACTCCTTTTGTGACTGCTGTTGAATACAAAAGTAAGCATAAAGGTTTACTTGAAACTTTGATACACAGAGCTTTTTTGTTGTTTTAAAATGCAAAACTAGCAAGTAACAGAACGCTTGCATAAAAGTGAAGTAACAATCATGGTGATTTGGTGTGACTGACAATGCTGCTAATCTGCCTAGCCTGGCAGTTGTGTGGTAAGCTTCTTACAAGTGTTTGTCTCCTTAGGAATTCCCCACTGCTTAACCAGCGATAAAGAGATGATGTCCTGTTTAACCATCAAGGCTTCTCTGCCAGCTGCCTCTCTATTTATTAGCACGGTTTCTATTACACAAAAATAATGCATAGTACAATGGCATATCTGATTACATAAGTGTTTTGTGATATTTTCTTTTTCTTGTGAATTGTTCAATATGAAGCAACCATGCAGAAATGCTTGGATGTGTGAAGCTAGTGAGGCATTTAATTAAGCTGCAAAAGTCAATGCACTTGCAAATGGAATCTTGAATGTACCAGTTATTTCAATTGTGAAACAAAACCAGTTGCGTATTTAAAAAAAAAGATACTTGCAGGCAACCATGATCTTCTAAATTCAGAGATGTCACAACTGGTCTGCAGTTTAGGTTTAATTTGGAAGTGCACTAATTTGGGGTTTTATGTTTTAACTAGTTTAATAAAGCAAATACTTCTAGTATTACCACCCTGGGTTCTGCTTCACCTGGACAAAAAAAAAAAACCACAACCAAAAACCTCTTCTTTTCTCGGTGTAATGAAAGTCTGTAATACTTTAAAGAGAAGGAAAAAAAAAAAAAAAAGAAAAGAAAATGTTTTGTATGATTGGTTTTAGGAGGAGTGTCTTGGGTTTTGGTGGGAGGTGCATTTTGGGGGATGAGTAGCTTTGGGTTTGAAGGGGCTGTTTTTTGGTTAGGGGCTTTTGAGAGAGGAAGGGGCTCTGAGTTACTCCTGTGGCCTATAAAATTGACGTGTGGGTTTTGAGTTCACACAAACTGGGTTAATCTGGGACTGTCACAAAGGGCATATGGTCTTGGAAGGAGCATATGGTCTGGAAGAGGTCATTCATTGTAGTGCTGCAGAACCTTCCCTCCTGGTTTTTCTATGGGGTAAAGTTAAGAGTTCACTGGGGAAGACTCCATATGTACCTGGGCACTCAGTATAAGGTTTCATTATTTGAGCCAGGATGCTTAGATCCCATTGTAATCTATTTACTGGAACTGTTTTCTCTCAAAATATAGTTCAGAGATTAAAGAAAAACCTTGCCCACAAAGGCAACCTTTGGAAATAATCCATGTGACTGTGAAATCGCTGTTTATTAGTGAAACTCACCAGGCTATGTGCTTCCCAATGTCTATTAAATAATATAAAATTTGACTTTAATGTCATAGATCAGCTGCCCAGTCCTACGTGCTTGGTTGGCTGTTTTTAAATTTGGAAAAAATTGTCTCAATGACAGAACTTTTTCCAATAACTGTTATTGGAGAGGCTGATGATGTTTGTGATGATTCTGTACATTAGTTCTATTTGGCCTACAGATTGTCTACTCAATGGCAAACATAAGGTCTTGAATTAGAAAATAAAAAAAGAATTTCACTTATAGAATCAAGGCATCCATGTAAAGATGTATGGTGTTCACTGCTTATAAAGTACTAAGCATAAAAAAAATCCCCATTGCTCTTAGATAATTTTTTTTCAGCCTCTAGTAACTTCTGCTTAACCTCAAATACTTATATATCTAAATAAATAAAACACAGTGGAGCTTTAGGGGTCTTTCTGTTTTGGTAGATTTTATAGCTGTATATATGCAAAGTAGCATTCAAGATTTCCCATAAACACAATAACTGCAAGATCTTAGTGTTATTGAAGAAAAAATAAAGCTCCAAGCTTGTGTCTCAGACCCCAAGAGGATTTTCCAGAACTTCCCTTCTTGTTTCAGCGAATATCACAATATCATGTCTATACAGCTCCTCTCTTCAGAAGAGCAAAGCCAGCATCTAGTATGCTTATTCCTCCATTTAAAAAAAAAAAAAAAAAAAGGAAAAAAAGAGAAAAAATAATGCCTTTTTTCATTTTTTGGCTTTATCAGAACTCATGTTCCTTATGTTCTCTGTAGTGAATGCTTTTGTGAAGTCTAAGCATCTTTGGTGAAAGATCTTAACTATCTTTTATTCTCCCTGCTGTTGAGTTTGGTTAACAGTGCACAATAGGGCCAATTTTGCATACTAAGTGAATATAATTGTATATTAATTCGGGTTGGAAAGGATCTTAGGACATCACCTTTTACTGAAAGTAGGGTCAGCTGCAAGATCAGGCTGCTCAGGGCCTTATCCTGATGGGTCTTGTAAACCTCCAAGAACTGAGAATAGGCAACTTGTTGCGCTGCTTGGCTGTCCTCATGCTCAAAAGACTTTTTTGTTTTTGTTTTTCCTTGTATCCATCTGACCCTCTCGATTCAATTTTTCTTTTATCTCTCATCTTTACACTATATATTACTGTGAGGAGTATGCTTCTGTCTCCTTGATAACCTCCTTGTAGATACTGGGGGACTGCTATCGGGTCCTCACAAAGCCTTCCCTTCTCCTGGCCTTATCAGCACTCTTTCCTCTGCCGCTCCCTGCAGGATGAGTGCACCAGGCCCTAGTTGTCTTGGTGGTCCTCCACTCAACTCTCTCTCTCTCCAGTTTATCAATGTCTTGCTTGGTTGGAGAACCCAAAATGCATCACAGTATTTTGGATGCAGCCCAACAAGTGCCAAATACAGGGAGGACAATCACTTCCTTCAATCTATGGGCCTGTTCATGTTAATACAGCTAAGGATGCTATTGGCCATCTTGGCTGCTAGTGCACACTGTAGGCTTCTGTCCAGCCACTAACCAGGATCCCCAGCTCCTTTTCAGCACAACTGCTCACAGACAGACAGGCCTCAGCTCGTAGTCTTGCACAGGGTTCTTCCATCCCAAGTGTAGGGTGCTGCACTTGTTGGATTTCATAAGGTTCCTGCTGACCCAAGCCTCCAGGCTAAGTCCCTCTGGATGGAAGTATTACCCTTAAGCCTGTTGAATGGTTTCCTGCAATTTAAAGTCACAAATCAAGCTGTAGATTTGCTAGGGGTTCAAGTTGAAATTTTTTAAGCTAAGCTTACAATAAAGTTGAAAATATTGAAGACCTTTCTCATTATGATTTTGGTCTATGGAACTGCATGTTTGGAAGTGATTGTGGAAATGTTCTCTGAAACTCTTCAAGGAAGTTTCTTGTGGAGCAAAATTTAGGTTGATAAGCATGGCATTTATCTGTTCAGATACAATTACAGCTTTTTTTATTATTAGGATCATGTTTGCATGTTGTTTTTATGTATGTACACTAGTCAGTAGACACAGTTGCAGGCACAACAAATCTATCATAGTTTATGGAAAGGAAATAATCTGCATCTGCAGCATTTCAATTTGATATGGTATTTTTAGAATGACCAGGGCATGTAAACAGGGAGATCACACATGCAGAAAACCTGCATGTCAATGTAAAAGCTTCAACATTCCAGTCCTTTGGCAACAGAAAATCCTGCCAATGAAAACTAGCTAGATACCTAAGTAGAACAAATCAACAGGAAATAACCCATGGAAAAGTTTCCAACAGAAAGCCACTGGGGCTTTTTTAGCACAGTGAGTATAAATTTCACAGATTATGTGCCTATTTAGTCACCGAGGTAAATCTGGGGAAGGCAAGACCTGCTTAGCGGTAACAGAATTAGCAAATGGTATGGAATTGATCAATGTTCCATGTATTACCATTTTGCTTTTAACTCTGACTTTTTGAGATGTTCTTTGCCTGCTTGGTGTGCTACATTTGTTAATTAACTCCATCTGTTGAAAGTCTGGTCTGGCAGTTTAATAATATAACAAGTTCCTTTATTAAAAAATTGTGCCTGGAAGTGCTACTGTTGATCATAACAAAGGGAATTTAAGGCAAATACATCTTGGAAACACCCTTATGTTGCTGGGGATGTCACTAAATCTTAATCTATTATAGCTATAGTTCTGGACTGTTGAGGTTTATAGGAAATGGCATACCATGCATTTCACTACGCAAAATAATACATTTTAACAGAATAATCTTAATCACACTAGCATTGTTCTGTAGGTCGTGTTACAAAATGTAAAGAAATCCACTGAAAGCATGAAAGGGATTGAATTTTGCAGCTTTGAAACTGCAAGTGGAAGAGAAAACTACTGATAACTAACTTCACAACTTCTTGGTGAATTCTGTTTGAATATGATAACAGAGACATTGGTTTTCTATTTATTAGGCCTTATTCAATATGCATATTCTTTATCCCTAAATGTAGAAGACTTGCCTGGTGGAGTCATGGCCATACTGTTACACACTTAATGAATATGGGGAAGAAAAAGATGTAATGTTCACGTTCATTGGATCCGTATGTTGTAAGTTGATTTAGGGTATATATTTCTATTGTATGTATGAATACGTACTATCACGTGACATGCCTCCGAAGGGAAAATGATGCCTTGATACAACAACTTAAATATTCTTATTGAATATCAAGCAAATTTCTGACTTGCTTTTTAACTCTGGCTTCTTCATTATGTGTATTTAATTGTAATTAAGTAATATATTTTTACATACTTAACGTTTGATATTCAAGGAATCATTGTGTCTGGTTCTCCAGAAGCCGCTAGCATTGTGCTGTGTTCATAATTAGTCTGAATGCTGTTATGTAGTTAGTAAAGATAGTTATATTGTACTTTCACAGAGCTTATAGCCAAACAGCCAGTAGATTATATAGCCTGACATGTAGATGACAGACAAAATTGTAGTTCACTTAATAATTTGGGTAGTTGTCCTTGAGTCCAACTTTTTGCATTCTGGGAGATGAAATGCTGCAAGCAGAGAATTAGGAGTGACCGTGCCATTCAGACCCATCTATTAATAACTAAATGGCTAGGTGAGAGATTCTTCTGCTACCTACATTCATAAAAATATTTATCAAAAATAGTGGAACCTCATTGGTAGGAAGGAGTAACACAGACTTTGTCTTGCATCCATTTCTTTTTATCTGCAAAACTGAAAAGCTTGTTTTTTACTGTGTAAATACCCATGCTTACTGACTGTCACCTATCAATATTTTTCTTGACAAACTTGAGCTCTGTTCACCTCCTATCACTTGTGTTACTGTTAGGGCTTTAAGCTTTCCAAAATACTTTCATTCTTTAAGTATGGGTATCAAGATTAAAGAGAAGCTGCCTTTCCAAAAATATGCCAAGTATTTTGTTTCTACTTGATACTCTTGTTTACAAATATGCAAAAATCCATCGTAAAGAACTACTGCAGTAATAAAATCATTAATGTAGGTATTGCTTACCGTTTTTATCACAAGGTTGCACAAAGAGCTGCATCGTGTTAGTTATGAACCTCAGGTCTTCTGTGAATTGCTGCCTTTCGGGACGGCTTCTATATCAAACACACGTTTGTGTGTCCTGTCTCCTTCCTTCCNCCTACTCTGTAGGCAACTGGATGAATAACTGATGCTTTGTCAGGGTTTTGCGAAGACCAGCAACCCTTGCAACAAAGCTAGTAGTAGTTGATGAGATGCGTGCTGGATGCCCTCGCTCACAGATTCTTCCTCTTACTTACTCTTAGGTTATAGATTACTCATAGTTATAAGCTCCTAATTCAAACTGCTCCTTAGTTGCTGCCAGAGAACCCTTTGTTACCAACATACATAAGCTTAAAAAATATATTTGCACTCATTTAATAATATATATTTAATAATACAATAACTGCATCTTGGGAAGTTGACCTGGACTAGAACCATTAAGCAAATCCTGTCTGTAAGTAGATGCAGCTGTAACTTCTTTTGTTTCACTGAAAGTGCTGAGATGGAAACTAAACTTGGCCTATGTAATTGAGTCTGTGGAGACAATTAGGTTGAGAATTATATTGCAGATTAAAAATAAGGGTTCACAGGTTGCTTATTTATGACATAACCCAACTGTATTGCATCTTTGGATACCTGCCCTAATGTCTCTTTGTTTTCTGGTAATATAATATTTTGTCTCAAAATTGTAATTTATATGTTACGGTATGATATAATCTCTATTGACTTCTTTAAAATTATACGAAGGATACATTTGGATAGCCTTTGCTCCAGAATATACATCTCAAAATATAATGCATGTCATTATCAACAATGGATTGTAAATAAGCAATTTATCCTGAGCACTATAGTTCATTGAAAATTCTGGCTTTAATGATATTTTTGTTAACTGAATATTCAGATATATAACTAATGGAATTTTCAAGGCTGCCTAATTGACTCCTTTCCATTGATTTCAAGGGGAAATAAGTGCTTTTGAAACA
>VXBO01009790.1:89985-102959 GCA_013400135.1 Rhinoptilus africanus | reverse complement strand
ATTCAATATGACCATAGAACCATGTGTTTAACATCATTAATGTAACTTTCCATCCTATAAAGATTTTGGCAGTAAAGGCTTTGCGCAACTGTCTAGCTTTGCGCAACTGTCTAGATTGCATATAAAAGTATAAATGGCACCATCCAAGAATGGATCATATGGTAACCTGCAAGTGCTATGTTTAAAGATCTATTGTCAGCCTGCTTTTAGTCCTTTTAGTATCATCCCTGTTCCAAATCAAATTAGTACATATCTATATATCATGTATAGATATATATATCTCATANCAGATTAAAAATAAGGGTTCACAGGTTGCTTATTTATGACATAACCCAACTGTATTGCATCTTTGGATACCTGCCCTAATGTCTCTTTGTTTTCTGGTAATATAATATTTTGTCTCAAAATTGTAATTTATATGTTACGGTATGATATAATCTCTATTGACTTCTTTAAAATTATACGAAGGATACATTTGGATAGCCTTTGCTCCAGAATATACATCTCAAAATATAATGCATGTCATTATCAACAATGGATTGTAAATAAGCAATTTATCCTGAGCACTATAGTTCATTGAAAATTCTGGCTTTAATGATATTTTTGTTAACTGAATATTCAGATATATAACTAATGGAATTTTCAAGGCTGCCTAATTGACTCCTTTCCATTGATTTCAAGGGGAAATAAGTGCTTTTGAAACACTACCCTTCTGCCAAAAGGTTCTTTTTTAATTGAGAACAGCTCAGGTTTATATATTATGAACACATTTTACTTTGGTTACTCAAAGTGTCTCCATAATGTTAAAGCAATACTTATTTGACAGAGTTAAAAGGGATTGCACAACTTGACTAATTTACTGACTGAAGTTTTAACAGATGCTTAGCTGAGGGTGTGTTGTTTGGCATAGATTCATACAGAGTAACTTATTAGAAAACAATGTGAAGGCTAAGGTGATAGCTGAAAAGGCCTTCATTTCTAAGCTCTGATCAATCAATCATGCGTTCCTTAATTTCATCAGTGTTTAAAGTGACTTTTAGGATGCTACAGGAACATGTATGGCCAAAATGATCTTTCAGTGAGACTTTAACATCTCAAAGCAAAGCAGCAGGATTTTTAAGCAATCGGGAAGAAATGAAAGTGAAGTAGTCATTTTAATAAAGCAGCAAAGAAAAGGGAATCCTCTGTATGCTTACAGTAAAATCATCAGGCTCTGATTAATGATTACTAATATAATAGGAAAATTAATTGTGAAGGGGGAAAAAAGCTACCTACTCGGCTGGTTTGGATGTAGATGCTCAGTAACAATATTTGATAGTTCTTGTAGATAGTTTGTGCATTGCATATCATGGAATAATGCTCCTGGTAATGTATCTCATGTTATAATTTTTATCTCTTAATTTGGTTATTTGTTATTTATTATAAGGTTCACATTAAGCCATGGCCAGGATAATTGACTGTATCTTAAAAGTAGCTAGGATATGTTGCTCAATCACTTGTGTTGTGCAACCTGATTCAAGGGAAAGAGGGGGTTTTGTGCTGACTGTGAACATCGTCAGTTTAATCTTTTGAATCATATCTAAGGAATCCTAGAAACTGAAATCTCAAAAGGCCTTTCTTCGAGCGCTTCCTGTTAGTGTGCAGATTTTTAATTCCTGGTCTCTATATTACAAACTGCAACATTACTTTGCTTTTTACAGTTGATTGCCTGTAGAGTCTTAGAAATATTGTGCTAGATTTTTAGCATGGTGGCTAATTTTTCCGGGTCAAATGTGACACATAATGGTGTAAAAATGGTGGGTAAATTTTTCTTTTAGGTGACTGCAGCTGCTTTCTTGAAAATGGGCATTATTTTTGCTACACTTCAGTCTCTTTGTAAATCTATGAAGGAAATGTAACTCAGGCTTTTTTCAGGTCTTTCAGTTCTGCTGAATGCTTTGCAAGAAAATGATTTACTGGCAAAACAATATATTTTATGAATAACAAAATCTTATTTTCTAGCAGATATTGTTTGAAAAGCTTCTGCTGTAGAGAAATGGATGTAAATTTACATGCTGTTCTACAAAAATTCTTTACCCTAACCAGTGATTAACAAATGTGGTATTTAGAATAATGTAACGGGAGCCCTAAGAATTCTGTTTTTAAAATCAAGGGTCAAACAAAATAATGTGCAAACCTAAATCTAAACAAACTTTACTGTCTGTTTCAACATTCAGCCTGATGTCTGAGTGAAACCTCTAGTCATCCTTTCCAAGCTGAATGAGATTGGAAGGACAAGGGAAGAACAAATAAGGAGGGAGGAAATGCTTATAAACTACAATATTCATACGAGTCTTTCATGTGGTTTGTCTATGGAAAATGTTGTCCCTTGACCAGACTTGCTCAATGGGCTATCAAGATTCAGATAGACTTTGTATCCTTCTTCTCTCCTTTTGCCTTTTACTGTAATGGAAAAGTAACAGAGCAGCATCCTGCATGTTAAATCATTTCATGGACCACCAAAGATGAGAAAAATATGCATGCAAAGGCTTTGGTAATGCAGTACTAACAATAGAGGAAGTATAGTATTAATATGGATCAAGAGTCAGTGCGGATGTACATGGGAAATGAAAGTTGTGCTGTTATTTTCACCTATGTTTTTACCTGTACAAACCTGGCAAAACAGTTTGGCATGCCCTGTAACAGGACTGAGCCCTACAATCTAAAAAGAATAGGATAGCAAAAGCATAGTAGCTGAACAGTTAAGGCGTCTCTTGATCCATAGTGAAGAATGCCATTATTTTTACATGTCTATGTAAATCAGCCTGATGGTTTTTGTAGTGTTTTCAGTTGTTAAGGATGAGATCAGTAGGTCTTGTCGTCCCACGCTTGAGGAATTTAAATATTGGTTGAACTATTTGGTTTTCTTTAGTGCATTCCATTGCAGAGCATCTTGTTTTGCTTTTGCCTCTCCCACTTCCTTTCAGAATTGTACCAGCAGCCTACAGGCTTGTTCAGCATTTCAAAGGGGCAATATGATTCCCAGATCAGAAATGGTGTCAACAGGAGACAGTCTGCCTCGTGTTATTTTTTTCTAAGTTGTTTCTTTGTTTACACTGTGAAATGAGAAGTGGGGGGGGGATCAAATTGCGCACAATTGGCTCCAGTAAATACCAAGTGACAGTAAATGCCTTGTTTATTGCCTGAGGAAGGCTGGTAACTTGCTGAATTTCCATCGAGGCTCCTTCATAAAGGAGCAGGGCTTAGATCTCCCTTGGAGCTGGTTATGCAATTGATGGGGCAGGGTTTTGGCTTCTGGAGCAGCAGGCTTGCATAACATGGTTTATAATCCAGCACTCCCTTTCCATCCTGAAAGGACCTTTTTCATAAGGCATTTTCTGTAACAAAAAATGCTTCCAGATTTCTACATAATTACTGAAATAATGGTACCCTAGCCCTTAAAAAAATCTTGTATAAGAGATTCTTGACCTAATCTTCCTACATATGGGGCATCCTTTTTTTATCAAATAATGAACCATTTATAAGCTTATTTTTTTTCATACGACAAAGGCAATTTTATCTTTTATTGGCAGAATTCTTGTTGATAAAACGCTGAAGAAATTGAATTACACCAACTAAGCATATCTTGGAGGTCTTAACACAAATAAGAAAAATTAAACTCTCAGAAACCAGCTTATGTGGCCTATATATATGAAAGCATAGGTGACTAAACCTGCAACTAGGTTTAGTTTGTGTACTTGGGAGAGGAAGGCCTGAATAATAGCATGATATTAATATGACAAAGATGTTGTCTGAGGAGATGGCTGCAGTGGTTACTTAAGGACAATGGGAATTGGGATGCCTTGTTCTTTGTTGCAGCCTAGAGGCATGCATTCTTCTTGCTTTAACAAGAAACTTCCATCTATTATTCTTCAACTGTCTTCATAACATATGCTACCCATCTCCAGATGCTTGATTACTCTCTGCATGTTTCTGTCCTTACAGAAATGTATGTGTGTCCCTGTTAGCCTGGTTGAAAATTCGAGAGCAGCTGATGGGTGGTATTTATGTGTTGCAATCCAGGTCCTACATTGCTTTGTGGCCTGTTCATGCAAATTTATATTTAGGGTCCTTAGGGTCAGTATGAGGACTCATGTAGCATAAGGTGGCATAAATTGTTTATATTATTATTTTATGTCTTAATTGATAGAACAAAAGACAGGACTGTAGGAAAAATGTGTAGATGAAGTCTCCTTGGGAGTTGGAAGTAGGCAATCTAATATTCTTTTCCCTCCAGTCCCTGAACTGCCCCACTAATTCTTCACACCCAGCAAGAAAAATGTTCCCAGCTTGTTACAAATGTAGGGTCTCTCTGGGTACTCATCAGTTAAGAGCTGGTGACTTGGAAAGAGCTGAAGTTGCATGTGCATCTCCCATCATTGTCAGCTGTAATTGCAGAAAATAACTTTGATGGGGAAGAGGTGGTACTCTACTATTTCAGAAGGCAGCAATCAGAATGGCTTAGGTGAGATCACTTGACATCTGCTATTATGATGTCTGTAGCAGTCATTAGTTGCTTTCCTTTCATGAAAGCAGACATGAAAGGTGAAACAAAGAAATTATATTTGTTTAAATACTACTTCCTTAAATTGTTGGAGAAAATGATTAATTCTAGATGTGATTGTGAAAGTCCTCATTCACAAAAGAAGCAGTATGGACAGCGGGACTGAAAGCTTCATAACTGTTTTACAGAGATGAGTTGTCATATGTTTATGCATTGTTAGCCCACTATCTTCAGGGATGGGACTCTGTGCCAGCAATATTAGCAAAGAAAGGTTTCTACCGGAAAGTGCTCACTACAGGAAAATTCTCATTTTACTCTTTCCATTGTTTCTCTGCTGCCACTAGCATTGTCGTCATCATCTCTGCTGTTTCATTACGCAAACTATGGATCACTTTTTGACTTTTCCCAATATCTGGATTGTGGCCAAATCTTGAGGTGGTAATCGGAAGGACTGTTTTTTTTATCTAGTGGATTCTCTGACACCCAAGGAGATGATTATCAGATTAAGCACAGTATCATAATAATTTAATGTATGTCTCTCAGATTCACTGAGTGATGATGTTCGGTTTGGATTGCAATGACCAGAAAATTGCTGTCTTTCTGAATCAACTTCTTCCAACTCCCTAAGGGGTTGACGAAAATAGCACTAAACCTCTGTCAGGAATTGTTCAGATTCATATCTTGAAAAGTCAATAGTTTGGTTGTAGCAAACAAAATCTGAGATATGGAATCAGTAATTGCAGTGAATGCTCAGATTCTTCTCGATTTTTATTGTTGAAATGCAAATGCATACTTAATATCAGCTGAAATTGAGAGGTATGTTTAGAGGTTACTAACAGTTAAATCTTTTATGAGAAACTGCACATTTTTGATTTGTGGCTACCTAAAAGGCAAAATATGTATCATTACACACAGTCTGACTAATCTCCACTAAGCAGCCCTAGTGTTTCATCTATGAGAAACTAGAACCCAATCAAACATTCTGTTTATGCAGTCTATGTTATTTAATGAGCTACTAACTCTAGGATTATTTGATCTTTGACGGTTTGGGGGCAGGGATGGGAGGAAAAATTGCACGCTTACTAGCAAAATCCTCATTAATTTCAGAGTTTTTAGTTGAAAGAAGTGTAGAGTCAAGTCTGTTGTATAGCAGTGCCTTCGCTAAATTGTGTATGATTGCTAATCCAGTTCTTATAGTAAAAACCATTGTAAGTAAAGGTATGTGAATTCAATTTTAAATTCAGTCTTTCTTGTCTTTAAAGAGTTTGCAATTATTAATAATGAAACCAAAATCTGAAATTTTGAATTGCTAAGTAAGTAAGTAAGTTTCCATGTACTCACTGGACAAGAGAACTGTTTTGGTTTTTGGTTTTTTTTTTTTACCCCTATAAAAGCCCTCAGCTCTGCTTGACTGGCTCTTTAAGCACAAAATTAAAAAAATTTCCCTCCATCTCTCCTTGAAACTGTTCAGTTGAGCTCAGGAGCAAGTCCAGGATGGGACAGAATGTGTACAGCTCTAGTGTTATCTTAAAGTTGTGACTTAAACTACTAGCATGTTATTGATATAAGAATATTACACGCTGTACTAGCATGCAATTTTTTATGGATGTTGTAATATTGATGACTGCGAAGTTTGGATTTTTTTTCCTTAGATATGGGGGGGGAAGTCTTCATGTAGACCGAGTAAATATATCTGTAAGAGTAATGTTAATATAGAACAACTACACCCGCACAAGCTTGCATCAATGTGTCCCTGAGCGTTCAGCTGCCCAGCTACCAATGTGCCATTTCTGTGCTATAGATTTGTGTTAGCACAACCCCCTGAGCATACACACCACCTCTTTTGATACCTAAAATATATTACTGTCATATAAATCAGTCAAAAATATATGGTATGTTTATTAAAAAATCATTATATCCTCACTTCACATTCATCATTGTACATAGTGGATGCTTTGAATGAAGGTTATTTGAAACAAACAAAATTTGTCTTATCAGATTATCTAGTTATGTAGCAATCTGGGATAATTCATTGCAAGCAGAAAAGCCACATAATGTTATATATAATGGGGAAAGTTTTCTGTTTATTGGAAAAAAATCAAATTAGCAGCTTCAGAAATAGCCCAGAGTCAGACAGCTAGCTCTATTATTATGTTACTTAGAAGCTAATGTATTATGAACAAGTGCCAAATATTTCTGTGTAATGCAGAGGAGATTAAATGGAAGCTTCTATTTTTGAGATCTGCTTTGTAGCGTGCATGTAATCAACAGAAAGTCCTAGATTAACAACTAGAACACAGATAGCCCTGCTAATTATGAATAATTATGTAAATGTCTATAATCTGAGCATTGTACATATTTGAAGGATTAAGAATACATACAAATCAACAGGAAAGTTTTGAAAATAAATTTACAAAAAGCCAATTGTAAGTTTATTTTTAAATGATGATGTGGGAACTTAACTCAGCTATGTAGTTTTGTTTAAAGTCACATTCCTAGCATGAGGAAAGGGAAAACTCACTGACCGGGTGACACTGCATAAGAATATCAGGTTTTGAATCTGGTCAAGTAACTTGCACAGTATTTGCTTGTCAGAGATGACAAAAAATGTGAGTTTCTGAATATGTTTCTGTGCAATTGTTGGCTAGTTCAGTGTGGTTTTTATACTTTCTGTATTATTTCTTTACTGAAAAGGTCAGTGTGTAGGGCTGCAGAGCTGGACATGTTGAGAGTAGTTTTTCCAGTTAACGTATTGCAGTGGCAGCTCCGAAACTATTGTTCATGCAAATATTCTCATTTCTGAGACAAGTGCCAAAACTGATGTCAAAGATCTGTGTTCTATGAAAGTTCATATCTGGTTAGTGTTATCCATAGCATTGTCGGTACGGGTATTTAAACTGCTTTGCTTTATTTTGAAACAGGATTTAGCATGCACTTCTTACTGTTTAGAAATGTTTAGGACTTAACAGAAGTATCTAGGATAAATTTCACAGGAATGGGTTTATTTAAAATATTCTCATCCAGAGTAAGTAGATGGCCTAGTTTTGAGTGAGAGAAAGATGCAGCAAGAGTTGATTCACCCAAAATTGACCTACTGTCTTTCTAATTCTGTGCTTGTAGAGCCAGGGCATGGAAGACATCAGTGAATTTACACTTGTAGCATGGACTTACAGGCTCTGAATATATTTACATTTTCTGAATAGTTATTGATATTTTAGTTTGGGGTATGTGAAAATGTTGCTTAATTTACAGGTGATGGTTTAAGCTTTTGTGGGCAGCAGTAGTTATTATCTTGCACATTTTCAAGTGCCCATTGAAGGCTCCAAAGAACTTGCTTAACTTAGAGTTGTCATTTTAGTTCCGTATGGCACTGTCTGTAGAAGAGGCTCCCACTCCACAACAGTGTCTAATGAAAATTAGAATGGATTGTTGTGGCCACTGGAAGAAGTAATAATTAAGACCCCGGGAGAAGGAAGGGTACACTTCACAGCTACCTGGCAGAGCAGCAAGCGTGTTAAGCACATTGCTGATTGGAATACAACCCTAAAGGCTATTACTGCTACCTCATTAAAGGGATTAAAAACAGCATCTCTAATACTTAGAACCTTTTCTGTGTTGGCTCTGCAGACTTTCTGAAAGTGGCTGAACAAGAAACCAAGGTTTGGTTTGTTTTTTCTTTTGTAAGAGTACCATTCAAATGAACCCCTACTTCTAAATCAGAAACAAACTGCCTTTTCAATATTCTGCTTATTCTTAGGAAGTAAAACTTAGAGACAATTTATTCCTATTGCTTCCAAATATTTACATGCTATTGAGAAAAATAATTGTGAACCTAAGCAAGTTCAGTTAGGGAGCCTTTGAAAGAATTTTCCAAAGATGTATTTCATTATTGGGAATTTTTCTTACCTTATGCTATCAAATAAGTTGCTCTTTACAGAGCATTTTTCATACATAGACAGTTCTTTATCGATTAAATCTTAAAACTTTCATTTGGGCAAATTTAGTTTTGGTTTTAATGATGAAGCAGCTCTAGTTAAGCTTTTTAAGTTTTGAAATTCAAAACACCACATATTAAATGATGGGGTGGTAGCAACTACAAGATGATAAGTCACTATTTCTAAAAATTTTAATTTTTTTAAAGATTAAAGTTCTGGAGTTTTTCTTCTACCACATAATCTCAGTATTAGATACTTGTTCTCACTCGATATGCATTTACAATGTTTTCTTTAAGCAGTACTCATTTGAGTAGTCACAAGCTCATCTGGCCCTATGAAATTTTGTAAAGGCCAATATTCATTTGAATTTGGCTCTAAAATTCTTACCAGATACCTGGATAAAGTTGATATCATTTCCAGTCTTTTCACGACTAGGAAATACTGACATGATCACTATGTAGTGAGATTCTAGTGTGTTTCTAGAGTAAATTTATCCATAGCATCCTACTGGGAGCTAAATAGTGTGCGATAGGGACAGAAACATGCCTTAGAGGAGTTTATGAGTTAACACAAAATTAATGCAATGAGAAGTGGTAATAGGCAGAAGAGGAGAATCTGAGGAAAGCCAGAGGTCACAGAAATTAAAGTTTAATCCTAAGGAACTCTTTTTTATACCTTTTCTATTTCAAGTGCTTTATTTAGGCAAATAGGGTGTTATTTATTGGTCAAAGTTCAGGAGGATTTTTGTTTCTTGTCTGAATGTAGTACTTCCAGAGTGTGTTTCTTAAGCTATTCTCATACTGAATGAGCCTTTGTTTATGGTTATGAGGCTTTATTTATAAATGACCACTAATAAAGATGGCTATTCTGAAAATAAAGCTTTTTCTGTAACCACCTCTTATGCATTTGTTGGGGTTCTGGGACGAGTTCCATTTCCTATGTCTCCCAGGAAGCCTCTATACTCAACCCAGCACATCTGCAAGAGGGTGTGCTGGTCTCTTTTACACACTGATAATATCTGACATTTAACTGGCTCATTGAAATTCTCCAGGGAATTTCCAAATGGTGATATACTCCCTTAGCTGCCTAGTTATCTTAACACAATGACTGAGTTTTATCGCTCCTGTCGTTTAGGCAGCTACTGTGGTGTCAAGCCAAGACGGACCATCTGGGATAACTTTGCAGATAAGTTCCAGTGATTTGCTTAGAGACTTGTATCAACCTTAAAGCAACATTCTTTGTTTAGGCTGTGAAGCACTGTGTAGAGGTATTTGCATCTGAACTGGTTTCCTCTTCTGTTTAACATACTTTATTATTTTAAGTTCAAACTGCTTGTGACATTGATTCCTCCCTTGTCACAGCTATACTGTTACAAGGAGAATGTCTGCATCTTATGTGGTTCCTATTTACCAGCATAATTTCCTTCTCAAGGGGGCTGTACACACTAAACACGTTCTCTAGATGTGACTCCTGTCATCAGTCCTGTGCTTGAATATGTCTCTAACTCTTGTCTTATATAGCTGTTGGGCCTGTTTAGGTTGTTGCTAAACAAAGTCCGGAATATTGTGGCAGTCACACTTAGTGAAATTAGATTTATCCAGTGGTAATGTTTGGCAGAACAATGCTGCTGTTAGATTAAATTTACATAACATGTTGTCTTCCAAGGTTTTGTCATTAATTTTGTGACAAGACACAGTGGTTAATGGATCAAACCACAGCTACACTGAAGATGGAATTTCAGTCTCTGAACTGCTAAGACAACAGTTGTGATTCCATGGGACAATGTAGATCATAGGAGTCCTGGATAAAATTTTTTTCATTTAAGTGGTTCTGTCTTAGAAACATGCTTCTAGGGCAGATTAAACCCAGACACTGAACATCTTTGGGAACTTCTGCAAAATCTTCATGGAAAAAATGTTGTTACTATTGGAATTACATATATGATCTGGATACAAGCTTCATGCCAAGAAACCCCAGACAGCACAAAATAATTATTTTGACAAAAATTAATTTTATATTTTTAAAGTAAAGTTGTCAAACATTTCATTTCATAAGAAAGAGTCGTGAAAGAGATTTTATGAAAAAGAGTTTGGACTTTACTAATTCGTATATAGAAAGTTTTCAGATGCTATAATGGTAGGTGAAAGCATAAGCAGATATTCTAAATAGGTCCTAAGCAAATCATAGTCATTCAGTTGTTTCAGGGTCTGTCCCAGCAAAGACTGCAAACCATTGTGGAAATCAGAATTTCACATTTTACAATACGGCCAAATCATCGTAATAGTCTTAATTTTCATCTAAAGCTAAGGGTCCTTCTGAGTGGTAATGTTGATTTTTTTACTTTTTCTGGTGGTATCAGCATTTTGTATTTAATTTGTATTGTATGCCCGAATCTGTCATCTCTTTTTTTGGTAACTTCTTTGCTTTCCTTTCCTGGTTTCTGTGTATTAAGAAAAATAGTGCTAGATGGCCTAACCTCCAGATATTTTTCCTTAGTGACAGCTGGAAAATATGCTCACCAAGAAGTACTAGGCAAAACAATAACCCTAAAAGAGCTCCAGCTAAAAGGAATGTAGAAACTTACAGCTACGGGCGTGTTTTCAAATACAGTCTAAGTAGGAGGCTACCAACTGTTGCTTTTTGAGTGGTGCTATGACTTTTCCCAGACATTTCACAGAAGTAAAATTCCATCACAGGAGGGGGATGTCTGGTCTGACTGCAAATTTCCTAAAATATGGAAAGGAAAAGATGGGCTACAGGGGGAAAGAAAAAGAGGGGTTTTTTCTACTTTTTACTGGCAAACTAAGCTGGACTGGGACATGGATTCGCGTGCTGACCCTTAGTCACCCATGCTGTTCAGTTGTTAGCGTGCTCCCCGCGGTGGTGCATTTCCCCAGGCAGTGTAAATGCATGGCTGGGGGGTAGCACAGGGCAGAGCTGGGCTTGGGCTGGGGGGAAGGAGGGACACATGTCTGTGTGTGTGTGCAAAAGATGGCAGGTCAGCCCCCCTAGGTGTATGCTGGGCTGCGTTCCACTTGTCCTCATGGTCATAGACTAGGTTCTGGCTAATCTTATTTATTTGTATATATGTAGCCACAGAGCCCAAGAAGGGAAGAAAGGATTGTGAAGATCCTAAATGAGAAATAAAATTAAGCTATTAAACTTTTTAAATTCCTTTTTTTTTTTTTTTTAATTTTTAGAGGAACCAAGAACCTCTGAAGTGGTGAAGTATTTGGTTTACTGTCTTTTCCTCATTTAAAATGACTTGACCATTTGTTGTGCTTGTTTTGTTCAGTGACTTGCCTATACTGAAAAGCTAAATCATGAGGTCTTTTTCTCTTGGCTCCCTCAAGATAAAAGGTACCATGAATTAATAGTCAGGATAAGATTTTTTGGCCTAAAAACATTAAGCTCTCTTTCCTACCAAAGCACCTGCATAAATGTAGACAAATCCAGAATCAACAGATGATACAGATGTTATATAATGTAACTCAGAAAAAGCACAGATTTCAGATCATCAGTGAATATTTTAATTTCAGCATCTTTTTGTCTTTCATATGGAGATGAGTGTCATTACTAGCGAAGCCAGAAATTGCTCGCTTTCCCCTTCTTATTATTCATTATATATTTTCAGTTTAGTTTTGGGTAGCTGTAGAAATTTTTCATATGTGAAAGTGCAGGTCTGTTTATTTTACAACCCTGTTACTTTTATTCTGTAGCATTTGCACACCATAAATATAGTCAGTCTCCTACTCCTTTGCAACTCTCAGCCCATTATCTAAGTTCTGAAGTGAAACATTTCAAAGATGCTATAAATAAATTTCTGGAACTGAATATGAGTGAAGATTAATTAAACACCAAGCCTTGGCATGGACACCTCATTCTTTAAGGTTTAAGCACACCCTTCTTTTGATTGCATTACAATGAGAAACTATCAAGGAAAAATGATAGGGCAGATACTGATACTTTGTTTAAAAGATATGTCACTTGAAATAAGAGTTGATAACTGTGAAGGGGGGAATAGCTGCAATTTAAAAGGAGTGGTACTGTTTCTGACTACAGTTTTGCAACAAGTCTAAAAGAACTAGAAGCTCCCATGGAAATATATTGGGAAACTGAGTGCATAACCCCCTTAAACTAATAGGCTACGATCCTCAAGGGAGGAGAGGGGCCTGGAAGGAGTGAACTGTAATCCAGTTTTTATAGATTTGTGCACTGTTGCACTACAGTTATCTCTGTAGTGTCTGAGTACATTCCTGGAAGCTACTGCTTTTCTGTCAGATAGTAAGAATCAAGAGTCTGTCGTCAAAAGAAAATATAAGCCTAAATCTTGTCCTCTAAATAATATAAATACAGAATATTTTCAGCAACACCACCCAGTCTATGTAAAGGATACGCTCTGTGACATCTCTTCCACATGTCAGTATAACGCTGGACTTTTTTTTTTTTTTTTTTTTTTTTTTAACTTTTTTTTTTTTTTTTTTGGTAATTTATAT
>VXBO01009790.1:63903-85347 GCA_013400135.1 Rhinoptilus africanus | reverse complement strand
CCCCCCCCCCCCTCCCCGGTATGTTAGTCTTTCAGATGAAAGCCCTTTTTCAATAGCTTTCCTATAATTATATAATATAAAAGCTCCACCAATTTTATCTATCAGCATCCAAAAGCATAGCATTGGCATAATTGGATGTGCCACTAGCGCCTTATTTCCCAGATGATAAGGGTAGAAAATGAGACTGCAAACAAGCACCAAACATGAGCTGAAGAAAATAAATGCCAGCTGCTACAATAAGTGAGATTTGAATGTCAGAGGCGAAGACCAGCAATACCACAGTAAAAAAGAAAAGAAAAAAACCAAAATGAAAACAAAACATCTCTTTTGGTGAGAAAGAAAATCAGGAGGGCTGGTTGATGTTCTTGAACCATTACACGTAACAGTGGAAGTGACAACCTTTCTGATTATTTCCTTGAGTATAGATGAAAGCAGAATAAATAGACAGAGATTCTTTGTGAGTCAGGTCATTTCCAGCTATAGTCTTGCTTCCCTGTATTTTGTAAAGGTACTTGAATCCGTCTGTTCAGGGGATTGCCCTACTTATGCAAGTACTTGTTATGGAAAGGCAACACTTCTGTTGTTTTCAACAAAGGTCAGATGCTTCCATGCAAGCCATAGCTTTTTATGCAAGGAGTTTGCAGGAGGTCTCTAACTCTTGTCACTGTTAACTAGTAGCCTTTGGTATCTGCCAGGGGCTCATAGCTAAGCCATTTGGGGTTAAACTCTTTGGAGAACCATACAAAACAAACATAAAGAATTTTGTTGCCTGTAGACAGACTGAGGAACTAGCTGGATTAGTTCTCACTCCCTTCTCACTACACAAGCCACTGCCATTTACAGTTTTTATGGAACTTCCTGATTCCAGCACTCCCTCCTTGACAGCGAATAAAACAGCATTTAGCACATGCTGTCTGAATATCTCAGTGTCTAATTTTAAATATATTTTTCACTGCCATCTTTGTATCTCTATTTTTGCAGTAGCTTAGATGAGGTCAAAGACTTTGTGCCTACGATGCAGGCTAATGTATGTGAGGAATCTAGTCAGCAATTTAATACAGGACTTAGGGGTCTTGAATCCCCATTTTGCCTCCAGGTGGTTAAAAAAAAAAAAAAAAGTAAAACTGAAAGCTGTATTATTGGCTGACTGCTCCTGATTTATTTATTGTATGTGACCTGGCAGACTGCTGGAGCTATGGAGATCCTCTGAGTGCTTCAGAAAACTGACCAGAGAAAAAGTGAGGCGTTCTGCTAGTGTTAGCAGTGCAGGTGCAGTATTACGCAGGGATCTATGCAGGGTTTTCTTAGAAGGAAGCAGTGTTTGCTGCAGCACAGAGAGGTTGTTGCTCCTCCTACGGGAGGCTGTTTCTTTGCCTGGGCTCCCTCCATTTGCACACACCCCATTGAACTGTGCTTTGCAACATATAGTGTGACCAAGAGAAAGTTTGTTTCCTTTGTCTTTTGTCAATAATAACAAAGGGAAGCCTGGTGGTTGCACCACCTTTCTTTCTGAAGCACAGAATCCATGATTATCCTTTCATGTATTTTTGAGGTGACGTAATCTCTGTGCTTTTATTTTTCTATATAGGAATAGCACATTAAAAGAAATTATTGTTTCTAAAAGTGGGAGAAGGTTTCACTTTAAGATCTCTGCAAGATCTCTCTATTTGGAGGTTTAAATTTAGAAAGTTGCTTTTCATCTGCTTTCCCTCTGGCTCCCAGGAGTCAGTCTCAGACACTGCATTGCTATTTCCTTTTTAAATCTAGGACAGCAAAGCTATGACACTTTTCAAAGTCCTGATGTCCTTGTTAATACGTCTTTTTTACTGTGAGTGAAGGTAGAGCTTACGCAGACTGTGTCCTAGTTTCCAGTTCCTAATTCCAGCAGAAAAACTTTAGAAAACAGAAGTTTGACAGATTCTTGTATTGATATATATACTAAATCACGTATATTGTAGCGTGTAAAAGCTTTGTGCAAGATGGAGGAGATAAAATGCAAAAGTATGACAGTTTATGATTCACTTGTAAAATATTCTACTGCTACTTTTGAAAGAATTTCAAACCTTTTACAGTCAGTTAACTGAGATGCATCTCTCTGCTACGTGAGTGCTAGAAACCTTTTAATGGCTCTCCAGTACCAGAGAGACATTAACATATTGGAGTTAATTCAGCAAAAGGCCACTAAGATAACCAGGGGGTTGAAGTACATGATACACAAGGAGAGGCTGAGAGAACTGGGTTATGTGGACCTGGAGAAGGTCCAACTGTTCTCCACATCTCTTTAATGAGAAGATATAGAAAAGACAGAGGGTGACTCTTCCCGGGGGATATACGGCTAGAGGATAAGAGACAATGGATGCAAACTGGAACACAGGAAACTACAATTACTCACACACAAGTATTCACTGTGAGGGTGATCAAACACTGGAACAGGTGCCCAGAGAAGTCACGGGATTGGAGAACTGGACAGGACAAAGCCCTGTTCCACCAGATCTACTTGTACCTGCTTTGAGCAAGGGGGTTGGACTTAAGTTGTTTTGTGTTTCTGTGACTGAGCAAAGCTACTACATTTGATACTGGGTTTGTCACAAGAATAGGGCAGTATCTTTTTCATATAAAAAGCTTAATTATTTTTATAGTTTCTCTGAAAATAGGGGACTCCAGATGTACCAGCTATGGATCACACTTCCTTTTCCTCTCCCTTCTCTGTACTCCTGCAGCATTAATAGAAATTGGACAAATAACATGGGAACAAATGACAGGCTAATGCCATAATGCTTTTGCAAAGGGATTACCTGGCTAGCAGAGCATGTTAAAACCCTATTTGTGTGTGACTTTTGGTCCATGGTGAGGAACAGTGGGGTCATCAATGGCAGTGTTTTGAATTCGGCAAAGGAAAGCCCAAATGAGATTTAATTTTTTGGCCTCTGATGATAGGAATATGTGCCTTTCACATAAATTCCTGCTTTCATCTGTTTTGTATCACCCAAGAAAAATCTCTCACAAATATAAATACACACGTACACACTTTTTCCGTAAATTTAATCTCAACAATGTTTTTAACTGCTGTTGCTGCAGCAGAGACTTAATTCAAAAGATGAAAGTGAATAGAAAGGAAATTAAATTTTACATTCTGATCCCTGTGCTCTTAGTTTTATTCACTGTCCGGTAAAACCTAGTTACCCTCACTATGGATGTGAGAAGCAAAGCTAGGATAATGGTAGTCCTTCCCCCCTGACTGCAGTTCTTAGTATATTTTACAACTGATGCTAGAGGGGAAAAAGTTTTGCAAGAGTCTATAGCATTTATAGCAATTGCCTTCTGGGGTGAAAGATTAATGGCTCCTTCTTCAGTAGGAAAAGTTTTAGACAGTATCTGCAAGCCTTCTGGACAATTGGCAAATCCTACAATAGCGTTTTTACTGGGAACTGAAAGTATAAAATGAACTTCTAAGGGTCATCCACAAAAACATATGCATAATTACCATGTATCTAAAAATGACAAAAAAAAAAAGAGCTAGTGTTGTAATAAGTATCAGTGCTACATTTGAAGAGGAGAATTTTCAATTCCAAATTATTTTTTTTAATAGATTGGGATAACATTTTCAAAACTGTTTAGTAACACAGGGTATTAAATATGGAAATAGGAACGAAGTAATTGGGAGCCTCAATTTCACTGTTTAAAAAAAAATAAGAAAGTTTATTTGAAGAAAATAAACTTGTGGGGTCTTGGAAGAAAGTTTATATATGCATAGTGGGGACATCTTTATTATGGGACAAATGTTGTTTTCCTACACGTTCACTGACCTTGTGGGACTGCAAGAGTGCTACTGAATTCCTCAGGAGATTTTTTTATTGTTATATTGATATTACCCGTAAGTGCTGTATATATAAAAGGTTAGAGTCTAACGTCTGTAGCATGCTTATACTTTGTCCTTATCTATGTATGTTAGGAAGTCAATATGGGGGTAGAAACAGAAAGAGGATGAAAGGGTCATTGTTTCAGATTATAGCAGATATTTAGAAGGTGGCAATAGTATTAAAAACAAGAGTGCAGGAAGCAGAGCAGAATGCCTATTTTCAAACGAATACTGTCCACATGGCATGCTGCAGTTTTTCATTTTTTAAAACTAATATCTGTCATAGTACTAGCAGTGGGAGCTGATTGGGCGGCCTGCGGGGGAGTTGTCTTTCTCCAGTACGCTTCCAAAATAGAGATGAAAACATTGCTGAGTTCCACAAACAGAATACAACTCTATGCAATCCTACTAAATCAGCAGAATTGCATCATGATCTAGTCATCCCTGCAATTTGGACTACATAACATTGAGTTCAAGGTGCTCATATATCAGGGGAGTAGATATGTCACCCTTGGAAGATAGTGACATGTCAGCTAGTTTGCTTCAGGGTCACAAGTTGACATGGAACGCTATTTGGAAGGCCTTCCTTTGGGAAACTCCTCCCTGATTATGGGAGTTCAAGAGGAAATATTAATAAATGTGCATATATGAGAAAGGGCAAGGCATAGTCTGCTGTCCCACAAAATGAGAAATAAAGGGAGATCTATCAATTGCTGAGAAAGCATGTTTTGTGAGACTTCAATTTTGATGGTTTTATTTCTGCACGTACAAGGATACAAAGATTAATTCTAGGTACCTTGCCAAAATTGCATATATGTGCTTTAGAAAGCATATGCTACAGAGGCTAATCATGGTATATAATTCTATGGAATATTATATATCACCTTATTAGGCATCACATAAATAACCCTTCTTCGCTTAAAAAAACTTTACTGATATTTCTTGGAACTTATGCCAAGGAGAAAGGATGTGGCTGAAATAAAAATGTTAAGGTTCTGAAAGTAAAACGTATAGAGTAGGGTCTATTCAGACAAGATGGTAAGTGGGATGGGATGAACTTTTGCTGTGGCTCCGGATAGAATTTAGCTGAAAGCAGGATGCAGCTTGGGGTATGTGGCCATGCTCACCTAAAAGTGATCCCAATGCCCAGGTTATCTGTTGCTATGCTATGTTGCTTTTGGAAGTTAAGTGGAGGAAGAAAGTAGTATATGGTTCCACCATCTTTAACTGGTTTATTTCTTAGGATCAACCAAACCAATGGCAGGGACCTCTGCTGGGTGACCTTTCTGTGATGCAGATGCTGCATGGACTTTGACCCACCCACAGTCTGCATGCTGACCTTTTTCACAAGCTGAGTATAAGGAAATTAAAATAGCCTGTCTATTCAGTTCTTCTGGCCCCTTGCATGGTTCAAGATAAGTTTAATGGCTGCAGCCTGCTAAACTCGGGTTCTGTGAAGGGAGTGTCATGCCAGCAGGGGAAGAATGGTGGAAAACATTTAGCAGCAATCGAGGCACAGTTGGCTTATGCATTTCAAGATAAATAAAAGGTGTTCTGACAGCATCTGGAGGTCCTCTTAGGAAAAAATAAATCTCAGTAAACTCTATGCTTTAAGCTTTCTCTGCAGTGGATTGGAAAAGCATAGCATGTTAAAGATAGCAGGCGTTTTCATAGTTCTCTCTTATCCTGTGTGTATCACATTATACAGCTGTCTCCAGCTGCTGATATGAGCAGAATATATTGAGTGTGTTTTCTTAAGAAGTATTTTATGTTAACATGTTCTATCTCATCACTAACTTTTAACTGATCTTGTTTTCATACTTGCTAGAAAGCATTTAATACTAATTTTATATGCAGATTTCTAAATATCATCACTCTCTTAAATCCTGATTCACACTACAATATCTTAATGGTACAATAATCTAAATTAGGACTTGGTATTTACACTGCTTGGTTTTCCAGTTAAATGACTTTTATGAGATTCTACCCTCTTTCAGCCGCTTTTCAAGTTGTCAACTTTCACACCACTGTCCAGTTTCTACCAAAGTAATGAGGATGGGGGTGGTGTGGGGGGTGTGTGTGTTCTTACTGTATTTCTGACAGTAAGTGATCAAATGCCACAAGTGCTTGAATTCCAGACCAGTCCAGAGGCTAGACTTGACTA
Organism: Rhinoptilus africanus; assembly: GCA_013400135.1. Classification (NCBI taxonomy): domain Eukaryota; kingdom Metazoa; phylum Chordata; class Aves; order Charadriiformes; family Glareolidae; genus Rhinoptilus; species Rhinoptilus africanus. Next base: position 79,324 of record VXBO01009790.1, on the reverse strand, counting down.
GTTTAACTGCTCACAGAGTGAATGTTTGTTAGTAATTATGTTTTCCTCTCATACCAACAAAATAGCTAATATAAACACAGTTGTACTGTGTGGAATTATAGCTAATATAACTTGCAAAATTACTATATGGTTTAACAGCTTGGCCTTTCTTTCTAACAGACTAAGCCTTGCCAGGATGAAGTCTGCACTAATGATGTAAGCTTTGCTAATGAGGTTTCAAAAATATCTATCCAAATAGTGCAAGATCATACATTAATAATAGTGAATAATCTGAGGTAGCTAACAGTTCATTATGCTGTGGCAGAAGCTTGATGGAGTGCTGACAAATGGGTAGCAAAAAAGACAAACAAAGTTTCTATAAAATGTGAAGTGGTGACATTGTTTTCTATTGTCGATTTGACTCAGAAGATTGGAACTTGACTTCTGGCTTTCATATCCAACACTTGTTGGCAGCATATCGCTGTGTAAATAAATCTATTTAGTTCTTCTATTCTGGGTAGTTTCCCAGATCTTGTCGAAGTACATAAAATACATGTTAAAAGGAAAATACCTTTTATCTTAATAATAACAATAAAAAATACTTTAAATATTCTTCTGACTGACGTATATAAAGTGAAGAAATATGCATTTGATATAGTTATATTTAGTTTAAACAAACGCTCCTACTTTCTGTGGGAAATAATGAGAAAGGTTATCTGTATCATAATACAGCTGAATATATTTCTGCTTTGTATGATGCTGTGAGATTAGGTGTTCTTGCATTTACTTGAATACTTGAATTTACCCTGGCTTACATTTTGAACCCTTGACACCCCCTCTCCCTTGTAAAAAGAATGCTGGAAAAATACAGAAGAAATACAAGTTGTAACTCTGATTTTCCCCCAAAATATGAGAGGTGATTCAGAGATTTTGATGGCAGATGGGCAGATAAAGTTCACTTGTAGGCATTTTCTAGCACTATAAATTGAGATTGCCAATGTTTGTATTACATAAATTTCCATTAGAGAGAGATATATTAATTGCAGGATGTAAGCATGTTCACTTGTAACTTCACCAATGACACACAGAGAGAGAAGGATGATGATCATAACCAATCAATACAGAGAGTTAAAATAAGATGGTAGCAAGTAATATAATGCTCACAAAGTCTTTGTCTTGATGGAACGTGGAGGCAGCCTCCACATTCCCTTGAAAGCTTAAGAGGGTATGCCTGTTGTTCCTGTGCGTTCAAACTCTGACTTACGTTTGAAGATTTACATTATGGCCATCGTGTGGGGGAGGAACTTGTTCATATGACAAATATGTTCTTTAAACATCCCTGTGTTATTTCCAAAGAAGTTACCATTTTGTATTGTGAGCTGTTCCTTTTGGTAGGGGCTGTAAGTGCAGTGTTGCCAGAAAACTCTGGATCTGTTAAACTGGAAAACACTGTTCAGTAGAGTGGGAAGTGATTACATTTATCATAATCTCATCTTCCTGTGTGAGCTATATGAAAACATTCCATCCACCCCTCACGATTAACTTACAGATGTGCAGTATATTTTACCTCTCTAGTAATGAAATTATTTCAGATCTTACTGTGGATGAAATTAGATTGTGGTCACTGGAAAGGAGACTACATTCCAGTTATATGAAGTCCAAACCCTTATTATTTAATCATTTATAAGTTCTCCTATTGTGTTTTTAAAAAGATTATTACTTTCCTGTTTAAATTATGGGCTAGACAAGAGGTGCAGCTGCTACCACTGTTCTCTGTTTCTCAAGTGATGAACCTAATGCAGATTTGCACCACCTTGAACAGCAGTCTTAGAATATAGAGAGAGCATATGTTGTCTGTCCTGTACAATGTCTTGCTCTAGCTTAGAAAGTCTCTTCTCACCGTGTAGACTATTCTATGCTACTGTCCAAATTGGAACCTGCCTGCAAAATCCTCATATAAAAGTTAACAGGGTAAAGTGAAAACCTAGATGTTGACGATGATTTTAATTTCCTGCTGTGCATATCCAGATATAAGTGTCAAGTGGTTCTTTCTATTTATTCACAAGTCCTCTGTGTTTCTCTTTTATCTATTCAGGCTTTTCAGTAATACGTAGAGGAAAAGAGAAGCAAAGTATGATGGATTATGCAGTAACTGAGGGAGTTAATTCATAGCCACTTAAATGTATGGCTTCAAGATATATTATTTCCCTTCTTATCCTTTACTTCATTCCTGTAGAGAATTAAAGGTATGTGCATAGTTAATAAATTAAATTACAGGTAGCAATCTCTTTCCAGTTGAGAGATTCAAAGACTTGAGCAATTAGTCTGCCTGTTAGGCTCAAATCACTAAAGCCATGGAGATTCTAACACAGGCTTTGTTAGAAATTCTCCTGAAAATGGAAAAACAGTTCTCTTGCCTGTGTTTCAGTAAAGGAATATAAGAAAACAGAACTTTTCCTGAGAACTATCAACAAGAACCAGGGGAGCTCCCTAAAGGTCTGATGCCTGACAAATTGCATCTGTGTTGATGGAGATCAAACAGGGTTAATGCCAAAAACTACTGATGAAAACTGTAAAATAGTTTAACACTTCCACCCTTTCTCTACCAACTATTGAAGCCTGTGGGAGACTTTCCATGAATTATAGCTCAGAATGCTGGCAGATATGTATGGGAGAATTTGACAGCAGTTTCCATCCTTTCTGTGAAACTGGAATTAGGATGCAGAGTATCCATACAGCTTCTTTTTCACTACTGCACCATCATCTGAGGGACAGAATTATTAATTTTAAATACAATGTATGAATTGGCCTGGGAGATGCATTTAGCTATAGCTCAGTTGTTCGTGCTTGGCCCCCAGATCTCTCTGCATGTCTGCTGCATAGACAGTAAAGGGTTGTGCTCCCACAGCTCGAATGGGGTATGAAGCATAAAAATATGAAGATCTACTTCTTTAGAAGATGAAACTCAAGCTAGACTTTCAGCAAATAGGGAAGGCCTAACACAGTTTTCTTCACGAGGCCAGAGATATAACAGAAGAAATAACCTAATCTTTTCCCAAACCAGAGAAAGGTCTTCTGGCTAAAATGGGTCTCTCCTAATGAAGGTCTTACACACACAAAGCATGAAAATTACTCCTTACAGCCAGCACAGGAATACAATGAAAGGCAGCAGCTGCTTTTCTGTGCCTCAGGATATAAAGTAACAAAGAGGAAATGTTAGGACCCAGAGGAAACAGAAACCTTGTCTTACTGAAAAACAGTGGAGGAAAATCAGTAAGGCTTCTCTAAGTAATGGTATATGGCTGATGTGGGCATCTCATGAAAAATGGAGTGTGTATAAGTGAATCTGTGTGTAAGCCAGTGGTGATGCCAGGGGATTCTTCTGTTTAAACGTGTAGCTGGCAGCTGTGAAATGCTTTCCAAAACCATATTGTGAGGATTGATTCTCAGTACCATAATTCACTACTTCTCAACAAATACAGTATATCAGCCAGGAAAAAAAAAAAAAAGCTGTATTTCTAAGATTCTGTATCTGTGCTTCATAGCAACCAAACATATTCTGGTACTTCTTTCTGCTGAGTTCTATCTTGCTAAATTTCTTTTTTTTTTTTTTTTTCTAGACAGCAACTTTGAGAATATGATCCCTCTCTGGGGTCATATGCTTCTGGTTTGCGTATTGCATCAAGCAAACAAACCATCCTCCTCTACAGATCCATTCACGGCCTCTCCGTTACTGTCTGTCACCTCTGAATGGTATTGAATGGTTAAATCCTTCCTCCAATAGTCTCAACACAGTAGGATCCATGTCTTTGTATTTAATTACTCAATTCAAATACTCACATGTTTCTATGCCACTCCTCATGCTTCAGAAGAGGGTTTTACACACCTGCAAAACAGTTATTTTCATTTAAATCCCAGTATTCCCTCTGTGCCCCACCTCCCTTTTTTTTTGGTCATGCCTGCAAAACAGAGGATAAATATCAGGATGTCAACATACTGTAACTACTTCCTATATTGCTAGCTTTATTGTCTTGCCACTTTCTTTTCTCTGTATTCTCTTCTCTCTCTCCCATCTTACACGGAAGTCTGTGGGGCAGGAAGTGTCCTTCTAACTTTATGTTCATTGAACAACTGGTATACTGAAGCCCTGGCATATGATTAGGATTTATAGGCGTGAGTGCGTTTAATAAAAGAAGCATTACCTACATAACTTAGTCTGGTGAAAAACTAGACTTCATACTATTAAGGCTATGTAAAGGGATCTATGATCAAAAAAGTATCTCTGAAAATCCAGTTGATGTGTTTTTACCTAATAAACTTCAGTGTCTTGTAATTTGAAGAGATGGTCAGTTGCAGTTTCTGTAGAAGAAGGAACTAAATTCAGTCTTCTGTCACAGAAACTGAGCCAACTGTGTGTGGGCTGTGTATGTATGCCTTAGCCAGGAGGCTTGCTTGTAGGTAGCTTTTTTGACATCAAAAGGATAAAAAGTTGTCCATCATTATTCTAATTTCCTGGCTGCTCAGGAGGGTTACTCCATGAATTGCAGTCATGAAGAGATGGGTTTTTCCTAGTCCTCTTGTAGGTACTGTGTGGATAGTGACTCAAATATATCAGTCTTGGGTTTTTATGCACACTTGAAGACAAGGAAAAATTTGCAATTGGGGAAGTGCAGTGACTGTTCCATCTTCCCCAGGACACACAGAAACCGCTCTTGGGCATAAAGACACAGGATTTCAGGTCCTGTTTCACTTTTCTTGTAAATTGTCAGGGTATCCTAGTATGTGGAAGATTGGTACTGTTTGTATTAAATGTACAAAAGGAGACATAATAGAAAGAGTTTTCCCAGATATGCTTGTCTAGGTGAATCTTGGTAGATTACTAAGACAGTATAATATATACATGACTCATAGTTTATGTTGTAGATAATATAATCCTTTTGATGTAGGAAGTAACATCTGTCAGATCTCCAAAACAGTAAATAATATTTTACCATTAGCCTTGTAACTTGACTATAATGAGTATTAGTATGTAATTATAGAACTTGGTCTGAATTATTATCTGCTGGTGCATCAAAAACCATAAATGCATGCAGCAAGTGATCTGAAAGGCAGAGAAACTAGCATTTCTTAGCCTACTGGCTGAAATTATGTAGTTGTATAGCGTTTTAACATGATTAAAACATATCACAATATTTATATTCTGCTGTCATTGTAACTGCAGTTCAAAACTCAAGGTAAAAACATAATAAACTGGGAATTGCTTAAAAAAGTGCCTCACTTCGACCAAGAATTTTAGGGGCCAGATTCACTTTTTGCTTGCTTTTTTCCTTCATCAGCACAAGAGATTGCAACTGATAACCTCCCTGACTAATTTGTATGGATAATCTGTAGAGATTTATCTCCTTTCTAGGATATGATATTTTCACTATCCTTTGGGGTAAGTGGGTTTTGGGGATAGTATTTTAAATATGGTTACAGGTTTGACACATGCAAATTTAGGCTGCTGAGGCCATGTATTTTGCAGTACTGACAAAAACATATATCCCTCTGTCACCCAGTTCTTATTTATATTAGTTGTCAGCGTGTAAAAAATGCATAAAATCATGCTCAAAAAAGTCTTGAATAGTAAAATGATGCTCTTATGGTTTTATTAAGTACCATTTATAAAAAAAGTTACAAAACTAGAAAGCTACAAAGATAAATGAAATTTAAAATAGTTTGTGAGGATTTATGATAAGCATGTATACACTTCAGAAGGCCTCTGGCACTAATAAGCCCCAGTGTCTATCCTCTAACTAGATTAAATTCATTTCCACTAGAATTCAGCAGATGCAGCAGCCCTGGGTTGTTTTTCATTCCCAGGGGGTACTTTCTCCCTGATAGAAACTCCAGATACCTTTTTTCAGTGTCTAAATGTTGGACAGCAATCAGGAAGGTGACAATAAAATTGGTAGCTTATGGTAAGCACCAGTTAAAAAAAGAAGGAAAAAGTTAAAGTGGCCATGAAATAGTTTCTTAGGAGAGTTCCTAACTAAGGAGAAAAAGAACGATATGGAACCCTGGAAAACACAATGCACAATTTGAAAAGTTGAACCTGAATAGTGGAATAAAACTTTTAAAGAGAGAGCAGTCACTATAAAAGGAAGCTAAATTGTCAAAATGGAATTGGAAGTGAGGAAAGGCAACAGATATAGTAGTTTGAATCAAAAGGTTCTTTTCTGTTTTCCAGGAATAGGCTAAAATTTCTCTCTGCCTCAAAAAAACCCCTCCACGACAAAACCCTGAAACCTGGGATTCAGCACTATAGGAATTCTACAGTCAACAATGAGGAGAATTTTGATAGGGTAAATTAGTTAGATTTTTTTGTATGAACTCTAATTCCTGGCTAAAAGCAGTTTTACAGCTGCTTTGATGTGCAGCTGGGGAAGATTCTGCTTTGGTTAGTTACCAGGATAGGTCACATTCCAGGGCTTCCCATTGTAATGTACTTCTAAGGACTGTTTATTGGAAGCTCATGGATGAAATGTATTGATTGTGAAAATTATTGTCTGTAATGTGATGACTAAAGGGGTAGACATGTTTGTTGAAACTATTGGAGTCGATTTATTTGAAGTTGGTCCCTGAATAGTGTAGTTTAGGATATATACAGACGTGATTGATTTTATTGCTATGGCAGTATCTTTCCCTACCACCCATCCAAACTTTCTAAACGTGTAGGATGCCCATCAGCAAGAACAGTTTTGCAGCAAGAAGTTCCCATGTTCTAGAGATTATGTTCTTCTGGAAAAAAAAGTAGGGATTTTTTTTCATTACCACTTTTTAAGGAATTTTAAAGGAAGCATGTGTTACAGTAACATATTAAGAAATAGCAAGACTGAGACTGTGGTGGGTGTCTCCTTAGTGTGATATACCTTCAGTTGCATATTATTTAAAATAAGAAGATGGTGATATTGTAGGTTTCCCTATTACCATATATGAGGCCATGCAGGCAGACAGGGCTATAATATTTTATCATGTCTTGAAGTGTCTCCCTGGGGTGTGCCTGTTGGAATCCAATCCTAGCCTACAGGATCCCTGCGGTAATGGATGCACTATGCAATGCTTCTCCTTATCCCTGCTGGGCCAGCCAGGGCAGGACTTGCTCCATAATTATGAAAAAGGCTGTATATTTCACTGTGCAGATGTTCAAAAGATATGCTTGCTTTCTTTCATTTAGAGAGAAATAAACTTTTTAGCAGTATCACAGTGAACACAGACACAGCTTGCAAAGGATTTCTGTTTAACATATTATTGAATGTTGTTACCATGTCACCCAAAAATACTTTGGAAGATGATATCTTTATCCAGCTGACAAGCTATAAATTTTCTCTCAGGCAGCTCTGTAAACATGTGATCTTCCCAAGAGCTTTTCATTTTAAGCAAATGCACAAAATAATCAAAACAAGTATGGGTTTATTTATAACTACCTAAGAGATTTTATATTTGATTTTGATCTTAGCTTGGTGTATGTGCTTCATCTTTAATGAATCAAGTCTACTAATTTAAAAAAAAAAAGTGTCTTTCACCTTAGCCAGGGAGCAGTCCTCTCCACACAACTGAAACAAATGAAGAAAAAAAAAAAACCACCAAAACAACCCCCCAAACCAAAACAACGAACAATAACAGGAAATAAAAACCCCAGCATCTTTAGTAGGGAAAATTATGGTGATGTTACTGGTGGTCAGTGTCACTATGCCAACTGGGATGGCCACCCTATTCTTGTCGTATTGCATTCTTTGAATTACCCTACTGCAAACCAGGCTGTGTTTTAAATTTTTTTTCACTCTTAAGACCAGGGATAACACTGTTATAATCACCTCACTGAATAAAGGGAAGCCTGTGGCTCAAAAGCTTTCCTATGCAGCACTGGCAATCTAGGGGAAGGGCTGGAAACAAAAGGTGCTACAATGATAAATGAAAGGAAAAAAGATGTGCAGTATGAAATAGGTATTCGTATCAAAGAACATTATAATGCCTCAAGCTTTCTCTGTACTCAGGTGTGAAAAACAGAATGTTGCCTTTTGTAATTTTCCCTCCTCTCTGGTAAATCAGAAGTGTCAGGGATAATGCACGTAATCAGATTTCTTTGTGGCTGACAGCTTCTCCAGTGAGGCGCTCCCTCCAATTTTATAATCCTTATTAGACTCTGTGGTGTCTGCTCACACTAACTCCTAGTAAAATTAACAAGAATGTGGCATGACAAAGGATACCTGATAATAAATGTCCTTACTTTGTGCTGTTTACAGAATGCCTGATATAAGGTGTTATATTTATCCAGTACGTGATTTGCTGATTTATTTCTGGTGACAAGACTCTGCTGACAATAATAATGACTTTTAAATGCATTTTAAACATAAGTAAGAATGTGACTAAAGTGGACGCTTACTGTACTGTATCATCTTGCTGCATTTATATCTTGGTCACCACCAGAACTCTTCTGAAAAATTACTGACAAGAGGAAAAAATCACAACTACCCAGTCGCCTTTCATTTAAAGCTGAATGCAAACCTTGCTTCTTTGTCCAAACTTCCCCACAGTCATGCTCTCATTCTTACTGATTCATGCAGAAAATGAAAAGCAGGAGACTTTTTGTCCCTGTTTGTATGGATAGAGGAAGAAGAGAGGAAAGAAAAGGGTGGAAGCATGACTCTTTTCTTTGGAGGTGTTCTCAAAATGCTCTTTTTCTGGCAAATATTTGTGACTGTGCTCAGTCACGGGCCTGAGTACAGTCAATAAGTAAAGGCTGAACAGGGGAACAATGAAACATTCATATGTACTGGGAGAGCTAGAACAGTAGGAACTGGTAGACGTGGCAGGATCTGAGCAAGGTGTTAATCATGAGCCTCAGGAGATTGGTTGCAAGTATAGAAATGAGGTTTAGCGAGTGGTTTCTCATGAGAAAACTTGAAGAGCAGCCATGAGCCTCTGTTAGAGGTACATCACAAAAGCAAAAAAAAGGAATTTGTAAGCAAGGAAAGTGATGCCACTCTCCTCTTCCCTCCTAATAAGTTTAAGACAAGTATTTCATGAATAGTCTTATACTAAAGACATACCTTAATTCTATACAGGTCTCGTCCTGATTCAAACATTTTAGGAAGGCTTAAGATGTTGGCTGTTTGCCAGAAACGTGAGTAACAGTATAACAAAACAACTTGTCTAAAAATTTAGATAGGAGCTACTTATAATGCTTGGTATGGGACTATGTTCGTTTACATCTTAGAAAATTTATTTGTGCCAGCTACAGGTGTTTGCATACACTGTTTGCTGGGTTTTTTTCTGCATTAAACTAAAGATGTGTTGAGTTTGGTTCTGAACTTTTTATATAACGCTTAGGCTTTAGCTGGCACCTGTTTATTTGTGCATACAGATTATTTGTCAAACTAATTCAGATACAGTAATAATTTCTGACTTAAAAAAAAAAAGAAAAAGAAAAAACCTGTTTAATGGATGGCTTATTACTTGATATTGCTTCTAATTACCTATCACTGTCCAGTTACATTGTTCTTCAGGCCATGGTGTAAGACTAATTTCTTCCACCTAGACATAACCTCCCAAAAACCTTGCCAAAAGAACCCTCAACACCGCCTTCTTACCTTGTTGAACCCTACAGACACGCATGTTTCAAAACTGGAAAAGTTATTATGTATGTTTCACACTGTTTTTAAATCTGTTTCTAATCTTGTAATTGACTTACTGAATTGCCCAATAGTTATGAACCTATGTCTGTATAGTATCATGTGCTACACGTCCACAGAATTTTTCCAATGTTATACCATTTAAAATGTTATATAATTACACATGTCATTTTTGACTCAGGAGGAGTTAAATGAAGACTGCATACTTACATGGTAAGAGCTGGATGATACAGGAGATTTTAATTGGTTTTAAAGGCTTTTAAATTTAGTTAGTTGGAATCTAAAACAGGTTAGGGCTGACTGGAATTGTATTTTGTCTAATGACTAGATATGAATTCTTGCAAAATAACTTGATGGTCTTAAGCCTCTCCTTGGATTCATGCTGATCCTCAGGAGGACAGTGCTTGTGCTGGCTCTTTCTGTTGCTAATAGTGTACCACTTCTGCCTTGGAAATCAGAGCTTGTTGTTCTGAAACAGAATTTAGATTAATTACTGCACCCACATTGGCAGACAGCCACTTGCTTCCCTCCTAAAATGGTAAGGTAATAATTGTCTAGAAATATGCTGATCATAAATATTTCTGTGGAGGTCCATGACCTCCATGACCGCATTTGCTAGATAGCCTACAATTGGTTGATAGATTATTAAAATGTATTTTCTAAATGACTGCTACATAAAGAAAAAATATGTGCAACCTAATCCTATGATTCCTATATGCTAGGATATCTACAAAATGTCAAGATGCTGGCTGTTATCAGGAGGGATGAAGCTGGGGAAGAAGGCAAGTCTTGCATTAATTTATATAGAGCTTCTGACCAGTTAGTTAGATTTGGTATTGCCTAAAATTTGTAGTTGCTTCTGTAATATAATTGAATATATTTATATGATTTAAGGGGTAACAATGCACCTTTTCCCACACAGAATAACTTTTTAAAGTAACTAGTATCTTTTTCACTTGAAAAAGATTCTTTTTGTCTCCTCAACACTGTTTCCATTGCTAAACTTAAAAAATCCTTCTGTCTTCCTAATCTTTCTGTAAAACCTGTCTGCCTCTTCTTTCAGTTTCAGCTTCTTACAAATCTTGAAAAAGGACATAAGTGGTAAATAAATCAAACGCATGAAGTTCAAACAAAAAAGAAAATGGAAAATCTTTCTTTATAAAATGAGGTCAGTTAAATTGATCAATTATAATAATTATTAAATATAAAACATCAGCCTGATATTTTTTTCAGGCTGTCTCTTAAGTGCTTGAAGACTTAGTACATACCTGCCCTATAATTAATAATAGTGTATAACATGGTTTCTGTGAGTATATCCAGTGAAGTCATCTGGTACATCAGGACTCTGAAATCCAACCAGTCTACTGTAACTTTAGCTTCAAAATCAAATATGTATTATTTTAAATATTAAGGTTTGGATTCTATTTATTTGCCTTCTGAAACTTTAGTTTTTACTTTGGAAGGTTTTGTTTGTTCACCTCTTTTTAACTGGAAACCAAATTTGAGGGAATCACTTGAATACCGCAGATGTTAGAGGTAGCATTGCAGGAAAAAAATCCCCAGGCCTTTTGTCATGTAAAGTCTTTATCAATAAAATTACTGGAGTCAGCAATCCTGCATATGTATGAGGCTTTGCAGTTTGGGAGTGGGATATCACACGTTTCAGAGAATGTCATTACTTTCTTACACACTAGGTTTAGTTCAACAGTTTGTATAAGAAGGTCTCCAGCGTATTCCAAAATTGTTTTCTTGTTGAGTTCTTATTAGCTCAGAATTTTGTTACTATATAAATTGTGTGGTCCAAACATATGAAATAGCTATCAATGTTTACCTGAAAAAGTAAGATTATTTTTTAGTGAACTGCTTTAAGTAGTTGTGCTATTCTTTCACTTTCTTGCTGACAGAAAGTCCCTAAATAAACTACTTGGGAAGAGAGATGTTTAGCAGCCTAGGCAGTGAAGAATATAAGTTAAAAAAAGGATGAAGACACCAGTAGAAATCAGCAACCAATCTCCCATCTTTATCAATATTATTGTCTTTAAGAGTTTTCCTGGTTGAGACAAACTTTGAAAGTTTGCCATCCTTCTTCCTGTGATAATGGGAAATTGTGGACAGCGAAAATCATTAGTAGTGCATCCAAGGTGCTAATGTGTATGGGAAAGATATTAACTGGCTAGAAAAAAAAAGGTTAAAATATTTTATTTGCATTTTTTAAAATAGAATTTATCACTTTGCGTATGAAGAATAGCCTTTTTTTGTAAAGTCATACTGTATTTAGTACTTTGAGGAACAATTAGCTTAGATGTCCTTTTGTAATTTGTGTAATCACTAATTTGCAATTAGTGTACTATGTTACCTTCAGGTACTTTGTTTACACAAGTCTCAAAATAAGTGGGTTTTGTTGGACACTAGGTACTCTTTTTTTCTTAAGGGCTTAATGTTCTCATTTTGATATGAAAAAGTAGTTAGGATAGAATACTTAAAACTGGGTAAAAACTAATTCTTCATTACTTTTAGAGACCTTAAACTGCTGTAAGTAGAAAATTCACTTAAGCATGTGTATCTTTGCTAGCCTCAGTGGTGCTACAGACAAGCTTAGAAATGAGTTTTTGTTTGGGTGCTGTGCTTAGGAGGTAGGCACTTAGCTACCAGGATCAAGTGTTACTGTGAATGATCAGAAGCGGTGTTTCTGCCCGAGAAACCAGATCCAGCCACAAAATTTTGAGTATCCAGTTTATCTGTTGGTAATGATATTTCTATATCTGAAAAGAATGCTGCCATGTGTTGCTAATGATCTCTTCATTCTTGAAACAAAGAACGTGCTTTACAGAAACATTAAAATATCACTAATGACTTTTCACTTAAAATCTCATGTATACTATAATAATATATATGAACTTTTAAAAATATTACGGCAACTCACATAAATAGTGTGAACTAGTTTATCCCTTTTACTAAATGAATATAAAATAATAGTACTTTTAAGACCGAGAATACTGTCAAAAGTTTAGAGGAGAAAAAAGTATTTTAGTACATCTTAATATGAAACTGAAAACTTACAGACATTATTGTCTAGTGAGGAATCACAGTAATTCCATTAAACTACAGGACTACATACATATATAACTTTATCAACCACAGTGGTATTATCCACTTCTCTAGTGACATAGGTACTCTTCCTACTAAACAATGCATACAAAAGTAATGTCAATAAATTAATAATTACTAAAACTTGATGTTAAAACAACTAGATTCAGTTTGCAATTATTATATTGACTGATACTGCTAATTTAGTGTCATCCCCATAGAGTCAGCCTTTATTACTCAGCATTTAAAAGGGCCTCAGTTGGAGTGCTGTGGCCAGTTCCCAGAATTATAGTCAAAATAGAATAAAAGGAGCAGTTGCAGAGTGTGCAGAGAGAAAAAGACAAGAATGATCAGAGGCCTTACAGTGGTGACCCGTAGATGGAAAGGAACTGATGTAATTTACTGAAGATTAAAGCCTTCAAAAACAGAGAAGGAAAAAAATGTTTCTGTATTCATTGAAGTGTTTCAAGAATGGGCTAAAATTATAATGGGAGATTTATGTTATATATCATGGGGAGAAACAATGTAATGGTATGGACAGACAAACACTAGAATGAGTTTCAGAGGATGGTTTAAAAATTTCTACTTCGGGAGGATTTTTATGAGCTGTTTAGGCAAACATCTGTCCAACATAATGAAGGCATAGCTGATTCTACCTTGGAGCAGGAAGAGGGATTAGATGACCTCTTAATGTGTCTTTGAGAGTGTTTTACCCTCATTTCCTACACTAACGAAGCTTGTGCAGTCTAGCTATGGGGTCTATTCCACTCAGCCCTCTCAACTAACTTTTGAACCTGCGGCCTAATTTCACTCTGGTTTGAGGGAGGAAGGAGTCTCAAAGACACTGAATTTCTTGTAACTTTCTCAGGAAGCGTAATGATGGATAGTGGAGGAAAACTGATAAGTGGTTGTATTGAGGGAAGGAGGGAAGTGTGAAGTCTTTGGTCTGCCAGCTGGAGAGCTGGAAGAGGTGAGCTGGGTGATGGAGCCGTAGGCGCATGCACACAGCTGGGAAGTGGCTGTGTTGGGTGCTCTCTCCAGGCCGTGGTCAGAGGCGTGAGCGTGGTGGGGTGCCGCAAAGGCTTAGGTAAGGCCTGTGGGCAAGCTGGAGGCATTTCAGAGGTGAAGTTAGCAGGAACGGGGGAATGAAGTGGCAGGTTCCTGTGGTGAGAAGAGAGAGATAGGAGAAAAATCCATTAGATACTAGGCTTAATTACTTTAACTGCTCAAGGAACTAGTTCTATCCAATGAAAGGCAAATGCTTAGTAATACTGACCAACTAACAATGTATTGATCTGATACAAGACTGTGAGGCTCTGTCAACTTGCCTTTTTTAGCAAAAAGTTAGTGTGTGTTTGCTGGATCAAAGCCTTAACCACAGAGATACTTTGTAAGAAACCACACAGACTACTGGAACTGATAAGCATTCTGATTCTCATACCTAAAAATACTAACTGCTAGTATTAGAGAAGCTTTTTCCCTTGTTCTCTATAGGCAACTACCTTTTTTGAAGTTTCCACTACTGAATAGACTTCCATATGCTTAAAAATACATCAAATGATTGGCCCTACTCTGTACTAAAATCAAAGGTGGGAAAAAACCCTCTAATATTGGTAACATGTTGTTTCAGGAATGTGTCCTTCCTATCCCGGACAAAAGTGATACTTTATTTAATCATAATGTATTTCCTTCGGTATTCAATAAGTCAACTCAGCTATGGGTTGGCAATCACTGCCATGTGTATCGCTCCTCATGAATACTTAAAGGAAAAGGCTCAATAACCGCTGCAGAGATACAGGATGTGCAGGGAAAAATCACGTGCAAAGAAGTTAATACTCCTGCAGTTGTCACTCTTTGATAAATAATTGATATTATCTATACTTGGGAGGATTCCTAAATAGTTGGTTTGGTACATGCTGTACTGCATCACTACAGTGCTGTATTTTTGAGAAGCTGCCTTAAAACTAATCCCAAAAATCTCTGAATAAGAGTAGACTTGGCAGATTCAACGTAAAAATGTTATACAAAAAGAAGTGCTTTCTGGTCATCAAAAGGAATGAGAAGGATATTGAAAACCATCTGGGTAACTAGACAAGAAAATGCTTCAGTCATTCAAAAATTAAAATAAGATAGCAAATACATATTTTGGAATATTTTACTGAAAATAAAATAAACAGTGGCTTTCCTCTGGCAAACCTCTGCATAGCTTCAGTAGATGAACAGGGTCCTAATCCAACAAAGCATAGGTACGCACACTAGTAATTACATCAATTTCATCCAGTTTATGTGCTGAAACTTATGTATGTATTTCGGGCGCTGCTGGACTGGGGCCTAACCTGAGCTACGCAAAGCCTTTGAAGAGGGCGAGGGGGGCGGAGGCGTTCGTTGTCAGCAGTCCCCTAAAACCGCCCGAGCGCCGCTGTGCCGGACGCTGCCGGCCTTGCTAAGGACGGCCGCTTTCGGGGGCTCTTTCTGTTTTACAGTAGAACTAACAGCCCTCGGGACAGACCCCGGCTGGGCTCTGACCCCGCAAATGCTGGTGTGCCGCAAAACTCGCTTCCAGGGCCGGGAAGGGGCCGCCGCCCCGACCCGCCGGGCGCAGGAGGGCGAGGGCCGGGCCCGCGGTCTCGGCGCCGCCCCGGCCTCGCCGGCTCTCGGGGCCCCGGGGGAGCCGCGTGACC